>JANAVB010045020.1:2666307-3266307 GCA_029216955.1 Iris pallida
CTTCTCCCGAACAGAACTTAGCCTCCTACGATAATAAATATAAAAGGTGCCTTGAATTATTAGTGCGTTATGTGATCGGCTTGGGAAAATATGTTCAGGCTTTCCATCCGACCGGCTATAAACAAGTAAAAAGTACAAGTGTGAAGAATAAAGCCGATTACTATGGAAAGTTATAAACAAATAGGGTAAGGCTTTACCCGTCGTGAGGCGAGGGTATAGCTATGAACAATGTAACAAGTACAAGTGTGAAGAACAAGTAGGGATTTTGATCACACAATCACTAATAACTCCCCATCCCCCGAATAGTATAAAGGATCCGGACGTGACACGTCATGGCACGGGATTCAAAAGCAGGTGATCAGCCCACTCCCAAGTCCATGTCTATACAAGTACAAGTAACAAGTCGAGTCTTGTACCAATATACCAAGTAATCCGGGAACAACATCTCATGACAGGATCCAACATATACTAGTCCGTGAACTATCGTGTCTGTAAATCAAGTAAAACATTACAACTGAATCGGATATAGCAGATATCAAGACAATGAAAACTATCAGTGAATGTACTCGCCTGTGGTCCTGAGCTGATAAGGTGAACAGATGCTCAGAGTAATCACAGACCTAAAGATGAGATACTATAAGTCAAACAGGATTTAATAATGAAAGAAAAGCTAATCTAGTCATGATATGCAAGTCTAAGTCAAAACTAGGTCAAACCAAATCACACCAAGCTAAACTAGGTTACACTAGGACAACCAAGGTCAAACAAGGTCACAGAAAGTCAATCCAAGTTAAACTAGGTCAATGTGGGTCAAGGGTTGACTTTTGGTCAATAGTCAACTCTGGTCAACACTGAGTCAACCCTGGGTCAACCCTAGGTCAAACAAGTCAAATGTTGACTAACAGTTGATTTTCAGTCAACTGGTCAACTCTGGTTTGGTTTCGATCAATTCTAAGTCAAGTGTTAACTTGAAGTTGACTTTCGGTCAAAAAGTCAACTATTGGTCAACGGAGGTTAACACTAGCCTAAACTACCCTTATCTAGTCAATACCTACCAAGACAACCTATTTCTAAGCCCATCTTAGAAGTCAAACTCAATATCTTAACAATACCCCATTACCTACATTTATCCTTCACAAGGTAAATACCAATACCTTGCCCATTACAAAGGAAACCCCTCTAGAACTCAGGATACTAGCCTAGGCTTCTTAGGGTAGCTAGATACTATTCTATCTAAGATTTACCTACCAAGAAATCTAGGGTTCTTGGACATCTAATCCATCTTAATTTCCATGTTGGTCATCCCAACATTACCTTAGGGTATCGTCATGATACGCTATGGTATCTTGAGATACCACACCCTACTCTCTACCAACCTTGCTAGTTCACTCTCCCACACTCTTCTAGTGTCTAGGTTAGCCACTCTAACTAGTCTACTAGGATACTAACTTAGTTAGGACACTAACTTAACCAACTCACTACTAACACTAACACAACATCAAGCTAACACCAACACTCACTAATATCTAATACTAAATCTAACAAGCCTACCACAATACCTTACCCTCTAATAATTCTCACATCACAACACAACACAACTCAAGACCTATAGGACCAAGGGACTGATTTTCAATGTAATGAAATAGGAAATGGAATGGGATATGGAGTGAAATATTGAATGAATGGAAAAGTGAATGAATGTGGGTCTAATAGATGTATGGATTAATGATTGAGTGACTGAATGTGTATGGGTGAATATATGCATGACTGAATGCATTAGTGTAGAGTGGATGATGTAGGAGCGTAAAAAAAATGCTTCATAAAATGAGTCAACGACATGGAGCATTCCACTCAACATGATCTATTTTACGCCTAAGACAGGCTAATCGCTTTACGCCAGGGTCAAGCCAATGGTTTTACGTCTAAGATAGGCTAACCACTTTACGCTGGACAAAGCTGTCGAGTCTTGCATTTAATGCAAAGTCTGACATAAATATTTAATGACGGCATATATCACAGAATTCGAAGGGATTTGTTTTACACAGAGACCAATGTTGTCGTTTAGTATGTGGACTGAGCTATTTTACGCTCACAGTGTAGCTTCTTTTACGCATAGAGACTGTATAAGTTTTTACGCTCAAAAGTTGACGTGTGCATAAAGTTTATTTGGGCTACTTTTACGCTCAAGGTTGTTTAACAACCACTTTACGCGGGAAGTCCATGTCAGGGCTATTTTACGCCTAGTCTACTACTTTACGCTCAGAGTATATTTTGGGTTATTTTTACGCCCTATTCTTCTTCACTAATTTGGAACGTGGTTTGCCTACATGGCTTTCATGCCACACATCTCGAAGAACGTGTGTACGTGCATCCTATTCTTATTGAAATGATGGGACACGTGTCAACATATGCAGAGGATGACTTCGGTCATGGGTGGCCGTTATTTGCGTAAAGACGGAACTTTTACTGAGTTTTTACGCACAAGAAGCCAAGTCTATAAATAGACTTATTTTTTTCATATAACAAAAAAACGGACAGAGACAGGAGGAGAGAAAACAGAGAGATTAGAACTCAGAGATTTTAATTCTCCAGAGCATTCTTCTTCAACCTTTCTTTCAGAACAGAGTGAAGCAAAGCAGAAAAGCATTCGGTCTCGCCATCAGTGCCCAAGTGTGTCGATACCTTTCTGGTTACTTAGTTCTTCCGACTGTTCATCTTCTAGCAGTGATCTTCATCATCATCGTATGGTCCAAGGAACAAAGTGATCGCCTTCAGATCAGACTTCCACAGCAATACTTCCCAGAACAATTTGTACTTCTTGTACTTTTTCTCGTTTTATTTTCAAAAGCCGATTTCAGAAGGCTTTTTTGTTAAGTGAAACAAAATGGCGACTCTGCTGGGGACGACCTTTTCCTCTGACGAGGAGGTAATTGCTCAATACGATGATGTGTCGATTGGATCGACAAAGAAGACTCTGGTTGTACACTTCGACCAGACTGCTTATGAAGAGATGCTCCGAACTGGGGGTGGTTCTCGCTACTCCAATGTTCAAAAATCTCGCAAAGCTCGAAAAGTTTGGATTCCTAAATCCAAAATAGCTTCTGATCTCTCTGTTGCTTCTGATGGCAAGGGAATTCTTCCCACTCCTGTCGTAGGGGCTCCCGTTTGTAACGAGGCAGTCCTTACTTCAGTATTGCACTCTAAGTGTGGCAATTTATCTCCCGTCTGTGACGGTGAAGATAATCAGGTTTCACGCCCACTGCGTAAAAACCAAGGTTTACGCCCAGTAGGTAAAAACCAAATTTTACGCTCAGTGCATAAGAATAGGTCTCCCATTTGTAATAAGGCAGACTCTAATGCTTGTGCTTCTGAGTGTAAGAATAAGTCTCCCGTCTGTGACGTGGTAGATACACATAAATTACGCTCTTCGCGTAAAGGAAAATCTCCCGTCTGTGACGTGGTAGATAATCAATTTTTACGCTCTACGCGTAAGGTAAGTCTCATGTCTGTGACAGTGTAGATAAAATTCGCAACAATGTTTTTACATCTAATGTGAATGTATCTAAATACATACAGCGTAAAAATGTTGTTGGTAAAGCTTCAGTTCTACACCAACAACCTTCTTATACTGCTCTACCCAAAGTACCAAATCTACAAATTACACGCAATGAAAATGGAGTCCTTCGTGCTAAAAAATCTCAAGATTTACGCACACAACTCCAAACGCGTAAAAATGTACAGTTTGGTTCTGCGAATACAGCCAGTAATCTTCTTTATACACAAGGGACTAAATGTTTTTCTACCCCAAATGTAATATAGAAGACTACTCCCTCTAATCCTTCTGATTTACGTGAATTGCTAATGCAAAAGCGTAAGAACAGACAATCTCCGGTGACATTCCTCCAAGAAAAACACCATTATGATTATCACCAGGTTGTAATCAACTGTTGTTGTTCGGCTTCAAAATGGTCAGTTTTTGATCGATTGAGTTTTAATGTGCCTCAACAACAAATTGATGACCAAGAGCATGAGCTGTCATATGTGTCAGTCAACATGGCATCTCATACTAACAGAGGACGACGTCCGAGACGGAATACATCCCAAACTCTAGGTCAACAACAGTTCAACAGACTTCTTGATTTCTTTGAAGGAGTATATCAGAATACTCGGTCAAGAAGACAAAGACAATTGCAGACTTCTGATTCAGAAGCTGGGGGTACTAAATCTTTTGAGTCCGAAACTGATAGTGTCGATTCATACTTCTATACTAATCCTTCTATATCTTCAAGAGAGGTTGAATCCTACGCTATTGGAGATGAACCAGAGACGTCATCTGCTAATACAGAACAACGTCTCACTGCCGTTGAGCAATCACTGAAGGATATGCTTAACATAGTGCAAAGTATGCATCAGATAATATTGACTCAGCAAACTACTCAGCCGGCAGTAATAACACAGATACCAGTAGCAGCACAAACTCAAGATAGTCAAGGGGCTGATATACCTTTGAATATTCAAGAGTCTGCTGTTAATTAAAATTCTGCATCTCCAGATCCTATTATTCCAGAAGATGTACCATCTCCGGTGGGGATTACGGTACATCCAACAACCATTCAATCAAATGTGCTTCCGCAAACTAGTGAAGCCATTCAAGTAATGTGTGAGCTCAAAGCACAGTTTAAAGTTTTGAAGCACAAGGATCAACTCCAGAGGTTAGGGATTAAGCAACCTTATCCTCCTCATTGGAATGATGTACCCTTTCCACCGAAATTCAAGCCACAATCAATGGTATTGTTTGATGGAAGGGCTTCTCCTAGTCAATATATTAATTATTTTGATATTATGACTGTACATTTGCAAAAAAATGATGCTCTTCTCACTCGAGTGTTCACTGGATGTTTGACGGGTTCAGCTTACGACTGGTATCGTAGTTTACCTGACAATTGCATTTCGTCTTTTGATAAATTTAAGGCAATGTTTCTCTTTCGCTTCTATGAAGGAGGTATGGACATGAACATGTCCTCCTTAATAGAAATCAAGCAAAAGGAGAAAAAAGATGCTCGGACATTCATTGAACGTTTCCGACAAGCGACTCTAAAGATGCCCCCTGGTATGCCAGATTCAGCGCTGATTGATACATGTAAAATGAATCTGCGACTATCTATTGCTGTCTTCACGGGTTCCCAATTCACAGATTGGGCTTCGTTTATCATAGCAACAGTTTCTGCCGAGACCAATGGTAGGTTGGCTCGTGAACATGGGATGATTTTCGCCTCAGAGGATAAAGGAAAAAAAAAGTAATCCTGGTAATAATTCCGGCAATCGTAATGTGAAAGGAAAAGATACTCTTATGGTCAATCTTTCCAAGAACAAAACGACGCCGAATAATCAGGAATCTTCCAGGCCAAAAGAAGAATACTCTTTTGACGAAAATAATATCCCGGGGATATTCTAATGTCTAGTGAAGAGTGGCAAACTCCAGATTCCGGAGCCAAGGAGGCCTAATCAGGTGAATCTGACTGACAATCCCAAATATTGTATCTATCATAGATACATTAATCATCCTACCAGTGCTTGCTATGTCTTGAAGAAGAAAATCCAAGAGCTGATAAATGGTGGTGCTATCGCTTTAACCAATGATGACCATACGGTTACAACCAATATGGTTTCTCTTCAATTTGAGGATTTTTCTCCACAGCAAGTTCCAGATGGAATTATTCCAATCCCGAAGGCGACGATGAAGATTGTGAATATTCTGCCTGCTAGAGAGGAAAATGAAGGATTGTTGCCTCTTACCTTAAAAAATGGTGAAATTATGTGGGTACATCCTGACCTAATACCTGAATTGGAAAATGAAGGTAAAACTTCAAAATCCAAGAAAGATAAGAAAGTCAAAACCTGCAACATGATTTCTCATGTTATTCCAGATCCTGATGATTTAGATCATCTATGGGATGGCATTCCTTTAGAAGATAGACTGAGAGGACTGAACATATGTCCTCCAAGTCTAGCTCCTCCTACCAAGCTCAAGCATACTCATCAGCAGTGGCTAGCCATGAATAGTGTTCCCTTATACCGGGCATAACAAGTCTTCGCTGTTTATGAAAAAGCTCCTACAGGGATTTTTCCTCATATCCCGAATCCTTCTCCTTCCTTAGCTACAGAGACGTCCATTCCTCATTCTCCTGTAGTTACAGGGATCTCTTCTTCTTCCTCTGTGGAACCACCTGTTGAAAGTCCACTGCCCATTCATTTATACAGTCAGCAATCAATCCTTCTCATGAAAAAGATGGGCTATGACTTTCAGAAGGCAGAAGGTTTGAATTATAATAAAGGAATACAACTTCCTTTACAGATTCAAAATCAAAAATCTACTGTTGGATTGGGTTCTGAAGTTCCTCATAACAATCCTCACAAGAAGAAGGCTAAGGGAAGAAAGACTAAATCCTGTAATATGCTACTGCCTTCTCCTGAGTCCGAAAAAAAAACTTTTGCTGGTACAAGATCTGGAAAAGAGTACCACAAAGTTTATGAAGGATCCTCCAAAGAAGCAGAGGATGTTGAAATACCACCAATTCAACCGTCTCTTGCTCATGCTAAACCATCTGTGGTTGAAAAGGAGAAACAGAAAGCAGTACGTTTTGACGTCCCATTGAAGTCTGCTTCCAGTCAGGGGGTGGTGATGAAACCCTACAAATTTGATATTCTAGCCCAGTTAGCCAATACTCCAGCTAGACTATCTATATTTGAGCTACTTCGTCTTTCTAAAGAAAGCAGGGAGACTTTGAGTGAAGCTCTACTTCAAGCAGATTCATGCTTGGCTCAACTCAAGAGTCCTGATAATACACCCATATCATGTCCACAATGTCATAGTGTGATGGAGGCAATCCCTAACATTACCTTTACACAAGAAGATATGTTGTTGAAGCATAACAAGCATGACCGACCTCTGTGCTACACTGGGTATATCGGATCCTCTGAAATTGACAGGATTTACATTTATCCTGGGTCTTCAATTAGCATAATTCTTCAGAGTATGCTAAGACCATTGAGGATTCCTACTAGTGATCTGACTTACACTAGTACCACGATTGTTGGTTTTAACTCTGGCAAGAGTAAACCACTGGAGAAAATTCGTCTGAAGATTCAGATTGGTGATCTTCGAACTATGGTAACCTTCTATGTTATCAACTCAGACGTATCCTACAATATTCTTCTTGGAAGACTGTGGATTCATGAACATAACATCGTGCCTTCAACTCTCCACCAATACTTCAAGTATGTGGATTCCCAAGGAGTTGTGAAGACTGAATTTGTTGATATCAATCCTTTCAAGGGTGTCGAAGCCTATTTTTCTGATTCAAGACTTTATAAACAAGAGCATGTGAAAGAGATATCAGACATAGCTGAAGATCAATCATCTGCTGAAGATCAGTCTATTAATGAAGATCCTCCAGAAGAGCAACCTTTGAAGATCATAGTCAAAGGTCGAATCCAATCCCAATCTGTCAATGATCAACCTTTGATAATCAAGGTTAAAGGAAGAACTCAAGCTTCATTTGAGGAATCAGTAAATATTCCTGCTAAGAGCCAAGTTCAACCTTTTATGATCAAGGTCAAAGGACGTACTTCTTGTACGAATGATCTAGAACCACCATTGATTGTCAATCTTGGCAATTCTATGCAGAAGACGGATGATGGTCCACTAGTGATTAATCTGAAGCGTAGCAATCAGATTATAAATGATGTAAATATTGATCATTCTGTACTGTTTGATATCAATGAAGATTTCCTTTTCGAGTATATGGCTGTCAAGTTTATTGAAAGAATGACTTTATCTTCTGATAATCAAAGTCATCAATATAAAGACGACATAGAACCAGAAGAAACTCTATACATTGATTATAAGGAAAATTCTTTTCCTCCTCATGTCGATGTTGGACCTTATGCTCAAAAGTTCTTAACATCTTCTTCCTATCTTCTTCCCGTAGTTGCTCCATCGCAAGCTTGTGTAACTTATAGCCGTCACGAAGAATCTTATTTCATGGTTCCATCTTATAAGAAAAACAAGCACCAAATTGTGTTTGGCTTGGCTAGAAATATCCCTGTTGCTCAGACAGATAATCTGAAAGATAAAGATAAAGGAAGAATCTGAATTGACAAATATTGTCAATAATCTATCAAGATTATCCAGAATATGGGATATGATTTGAAGACTATGCAAGGTCTCAATCAAGGCAAGGGTAGACGACTACCATTATGTGAAGAACCATTTTACCAGAAGACTCATCATGGGTTGGAATATGATCCATCCTACATGTTTTATGATGATATACAAGAAGAATTCTCTTCTAGTTCTTCACAATCATCAGATTTAGAAGAAATCTAATTCATGGAATCTGATACATCTCACCCTTTATATGTTAGAGGAGACTATTATGATGAATCTGAACAAATATTTTTAGCTTACATGGTTCAAATTGATGGTGAATCCGAGCCATTTGAGAATGACCCTTGGGCCCAACAAATAGACACTCAATGGGAACTTCATTTTGAACAGCGACAGCCACCTACAGAGGATGAGGTTGTCCAGATTGATGTTGGAGATGGAACTACATCCAAACCTATATTTATCAGAAAAAACCTTTCCGAAGATGAAAAGGAAGAGTTGATAAAACTGATCAAAGTATATATTGACATCTTTGCATGGAGTTATGAGGATATGCCGGGTTTAGATCCTAAAGTTGCTACTCATAAACTCAATATTTTGCCTAATGCCAAGCCTGTAAAACAACAGCAACGGCGCTTTAGACCAGATATGATGGATACAATTGAAGCAGAGGTCAAAAAGTTGATTACATATGGTTTTGTTCGTGAAGAGAAACACCCGGATTGGGTTGCCAATATTGTTCCTGTTATGAAGAAGAATGGGAAAGTTCGAGTTTGCATAGATTATCGAGATCTTAATGCGGCTTGTCCAAAGGACGAATTCTCACTTCCTATTACTGATGTCATGATAGACAATACATGCGGTTTTGAACGCATGTCTTTCATGGATGGATTCTCGGGATACAATCAGATCAAGATTCATCCAGAAGATGAGAAGCATACTTCTTTTCGAACACCCCTTGGGGTTTATTGCTATACGGTTATGCCGTTTGGTCTTAAAAACGCCGGTGCCACATATCAACGAGCTATGAGCAACATCTTTCAAGAACATCTACGGAAGACAGTTGAATGTTACGTAGATGACATTGCTGTTAAAAGCCGATCAAAGGATGATCACATTCAAGATTTAAAGACGGTATTTGAAATGATGTGTCAACATTAATTGAAAATGAACCCAACTAAGTCTTTCTTAGGGGTTTCCAGTGGCAAGTTTTTAGGATTTGTCATTACTTCTCAGGGTATCCATGTTGATCCTGATAAAGTTAAAGCAATCCTTGAAATGCGTCCTCCTCGTAATCTAAAAGAACTCCGTGGCTTTCAGGGTCGCATTGCTTATATCAAGAGATTTATATCTAATCTCTCTGGGAGATGTCAACCTTTCTCCCGTCTATTAAAGAAAGGTGTATCTTTTGTCTGGGATGAAGCGTGTCAGAAAGCCTTCAATGACATTAAGCAATACCTTACAAATCTACCTATTCTAGTACCTCCAGTGGTAGGAAGACCATTTTTGCTATATGTTCGAGCCTTGGATCATTCACTTGGCGCTCTTCTTGCACAGAAAAGTGATATGGGTCATGAACAGGCAATTTATTATCTTAGCCGAATGATGATTGGAGCTGAACACAGAAATACTCCTGTAGAAAAAGAATGTCTAGCCTTGGTTTTTGCTGTCCAAAAGACAAGATATTATGTGACAGGACAAACTATTCATGTTATCTCCAGAATAAATCTTATTCGGGTATTGATGAGAAAACCAAGTATTCTTAATTCCAGGTTAGTTACCTAGGCGATGTTACTCACTCCTTATGACATGGTTTATGTACCTCAAAAATCAGTAAAGGGCCAAGCATTAGCTGATTTCTTAGCTGCTCACCTTATACCTGAAACATCGAAGTTATATGAGGATATTCCAGATGAAGTCGTAGATTGTAACATGACTCTGAAGAATGACATATGGCAATTATATTTTGATGGAGCATCACGGGTAGGACCTAAAGGCAATATTGTCTCTGGAGTAGGAATCGTGTTGGTTTCTCCTGACAAAATGGTCATATACCGTGCCTATTCTCTCAATGAACCATGCTCCAATAATGTAGCAGAATATAATACTCTATTGATCGGTCTTCAAGTAGCAAAACAATTGGATATTGAGTTCCTAGAAGCTTATGGAGATTCTCAACTGATTGTTAATCAAGTTAGAGAGACTTATGAAGTCAGAAATCCTGATCTTATCCCTTATCATCAAGTGGTAGTCGAGTTGGTCCTTTCATTTAAAGGATTCTTCATTGAATTCGTACCACGTTCTCAGAATGTGGAAGCTGATGCTCTTGCTAGCTTAGCTGCAGACTTGGCTGTTCCAATCCGAAGACAAAATACAATTACTTTGTTGGACCGAGATTTATTCTGTGTCAAGAATAATCTGTATATTGAACAGAGTTATACTACAGAGTCAAGTTCCCAATAGAGGGATTGGAGAACTCCATTCATTGATTATGCGGTTCATGGGATTTTACCTGAAGATCCAAAAGAAGCTGTATCAATCAAGAGACGATCATTTCGATTTTATTATGGTTCGTCTTTACATATATTATATTATCGCTCATATGATGGACTCTTGTTGCGCTGTCTCTCAGAAAGTGAAGCCAAACAAATACTCCGAGAAGCCAATGATGGTGTTTATGGTGCTCATCAACCGGGTCCAAAATTACAAGACCGTATTCGAAGAATGGGGTATTATTGGCCTTCTATGATAGCAGATGCTGTAGACTATGCCAGAAGATGTAAAGCATGTCAGATTCATGCTGATTTTATTCATCAACCGTTTGAATTTCTACATCCTACAACAGCCTCTTGGCCCTTCGAAGCTTGGGGTATGGATGTCATTGGTCCTATTAACCCTCCTTCTGTTAAAGGACATCGGTTCATATTAGCTATAACCGATTACTTTTCTAAGTGGGCAGAAGCAGTTCCCCTTGTTGAAGTGAAAACATCTAATGTGATCAGCTTCATCAAACATCATGTCATTTATCGTTTCGGGATTCCTCGACGAATAATTCATGACAATGGTCCACAATTTGCCAGTCAGGCATTTTATCAGTTCTGTGATAAGAATCGAATTCAAATTTTGGCTTCTACGACTTATAATCCAACTGCTAATGGTTTAGCCTAAGCTTTCAATAAGAAGATCATCAAACTTCTCAAAAAGTTCGTCTCTTCTAATAAACGTGATTGGAATGAGAAACTTGGAGAATGTTTATGGGCTTATCGAACAACAGTCCGGACTCCTACTGGTTTTACACCATTTTCGTTGGTTTATGGATGTGAGGCTGTCCTTCCATTGTACTACAACAAAAAACCCTTTTAATGACGCTTGATAAGTGGATTTCATGACGGCTGATAAATAAGCGTCATCAAAGTTCGAAATACCTTTTTTCTATGACGGTTTAGGCTAATTCTGGACTTTTTATAACGTTTATAAAATAAAGCATTATTAATAATTTAGAGCGGTGGCAAACTTGTAATATTTTTAAGTTTAATTGTTGGCAAAATCTTTGCTATAGCCCGCCTCTCCCCCAAAATATTCTGGCTTCTCCTTCTCCTCCTTTCTTCTCCCTCCTCTCCCCCAACTCCAAAACCCTAACCCTAGATCCAAAATCTTCGAGGAGGGCCTCACGCTCCTCGTCGTCCTCCAGGACAAGCTCGAGGCCGTCGCGCACGCGATCGACAAGAACGCGAAGGAGGAGCGTTAGGGTTCTGCTCGTCCTCTTCTCCGCGCTCTCCCTCTCCTTCCTCCAGCGTCGTCGATGTCGTGGGTCCGCAACCTCCGCCGCTTCATCGGTTCCGACGTCGGCCTCGGATCCGAAGCCCTCATGGGTCAGTTCCTCTTCCTTACACCCTCCTCTCCTCTTCTTCTCCTTCCTTTCCCCCAACTCCAAAACCCTAACCCTAATTTTGAAGAAATTAAAAACTCTTTTATTCCCCATGCGACCCCGAAGGCCACCTCTGCCGCGACTGAAAGGAATCTGATTCTCTTTTTAGTCATTATTTTTGGGTTAATTTGGGCTTGGATGAAGTGAATCAGTAGGCTCTCATGTTCTATGGAATAGTTGTGTTGCAGCAATGCAACAACCAGCAGGAAGCAAATTTGAAACTACTCTTATATGAAGGGGAAAAAAGGTTGGTTCTTGACATCCGAGTTCGAAAATTCGAACTACTGAAAAGTGGGAATTCAAGAGAATATCAGAGAAAATTGAGAGTGTCAATCCTTGTTATTGTCCTGCCTCAATCACTGAGTAGTGTTTCCTTTAGGTTAATTTTAGCTGTAGTTTTGTCCGAATAAACATTCGATTTTGTGTGTAGGCACCAAGAAGACAATGTTGCAACACCCAACGAAAGACGTCAAACATTATGGACATCAGCATCAGAGACTGCTACCCCGGAGAGATCACATCGCTGCCACCTTAGTTTTACTGTGTAATTTACAACAAAAATCTTCAAATTTAACCCCCTTCATATCCTAAATTATTATAATTAAACCCACCTTTTTTCTTTCTTTCTTTTTTTTCATTAGGGAGGATGTTTAGAAACTATTAGAACTAACAACATAGTTGATATGTCTCTCTACCAGAAAAAAAAAGTCCAGTGGACAGAACCAAAATACTACTCAGCCTTACTCTATTTCATAGTCCACACTGTCCAGTAGAGAAGCAATATACAACTCAGCCTACTCTATTTCGTAATATGCGATAAATAATTACAGATTAGTGCATGTATTAACTATTAACACTCGTCGAGACATTAGAAAGGGACCCACAAGTTCATGAAGATTTAAGAGTGTTGATCGTACCTTCACACTTGCATCGATCTACATTAGTCGACTGGGCTTTATCAAATTGTTGCATATATCCAAAAGTTAATACTAGCAAACATATGTTAAAGAGTTAATACTAGCAAAAATGAAATAGATGACTTTATTTATGTTGCATTGAGTATCTATCATTAAAGGAATCATTCTGAGCTCTTCAAATAACTCAACAAACTGTCCAACACAAATCATTTCTCTCAATTCCCATATAACGCTATCGTTCATTTTTTGGGTATCATTTCCCATATAAACTCTATCCCTCCTTCACAACCCAACTTCCTAATATTTACTCATCAGTGTTGGAATGTTGGACTCCATTGGGAGCGGCCCACACATGAACACTAGTTGCATGACACAACAGGAACTAGTCACGCAATTTTCAACTGATGACAGCCAAACTCATGTTTACAAACTTCATTCTTGTTCTATAATCTCAAGTTCTTCTTCAATCACAGGCATTGACTGTTATTGAGTACTTGATAGCAAATGGATCCGAACGTGCAGTTGACGATATTATCGAACACACTTTCAAAATTTCAGTATAGCTTCTCCATCTATAATAGAAAAATCTGATGAACGTTATTTTTTTGTTAAGTACTTTGTATTTACTTGCTTTATGTTTATCAAGTCCCTTTCAGGCTTCGCATATGTTGAGCCTAATGGGAAGGATTCTGGAATAAATGTAAGAAAGAAGGTTGAATCGATTGTAGCACTTCTAAACGACAAGGAAAAAATACAGGCAGTCAGGAATAAAGCGGCTGCTAACCGTGATAAGTGAGTTCGTCATAACTTATTTTTTTCATATTACATTATCTATAGTAGAATGGATAAGCTAACCATGTAAATGCTACTGCATCTAGGTATATTGGACTGTCCTCAAGTGGGATAACATACAAGTATTTGTGCATGAGTATAGAATCAAAGCAAAAACTCTTAGTTGACTATGACTTCTTTTGAGCTGAATTTTGTATCCTTTTGAGTGCAGCTCAAGTATTTGTGCATGGAGAACTTGGAGTCCTGATAGAAAGGAAGGAATCATTACTGGAGCTCAGACACCATAGACCAAGGGTTTATGAGATAAGCATTAAAATTAAGAGTTTTTTTTCTTCTAATTCTCTCATTTTGGACATGGATATATTTGCATTACGGAGTAAAAGAAGAAATTGCATATTATATTATAATTGGGTGAAGACTGTGACTTTTATGTGGTATCAATAGATAAAGCTTTTTCTGATATGATACAAGTGTTAGCAAGCATTTTGTCTTCTTCCAGATTGGTAAATCGTTTCTGTCATAGTATCAAATAGTTTCTTGAATATGAATCATTTCACTCTTTGGCAATGAGTACATTGAAGAAGATGGCTCTACCGGTAAGTATTTTACTTCTCTCTAAGTATGTGTAGCTTGACTTCTGGAACAGTTAGTAAGTTTTCTCCTAAGCTAACATCTTTTCTGGAAAGAATTTAGCTGTAGTGATTATTAATTCTTTTGTGGTCAAGTATCCAATAAATTTGATTGTTCAAACTTAAGAAAAAAAATTAGTAGTTCTAATTCTACCTTTAGTTAAACTAAAATTTAAGAAGATGAGGTTTAAAGCATGAACCATTGATATATCGTTTTTAATGCCTTAGTCATTGAAGTTTTTGAAGATTAGCTCATAGAGCTCTCTCTATTTTCAAATTTGTAAGTTGGTGTTATCTTAATGTGTTGATAATACTTGTTATAGATGCATGGTGGAATTGTAGCTAACTAGTATTAATTTTCTTTCTCAGGTGCACATGAAGATGCAACTATTATTGCAGTGGTGGGATTTGCTACACGTGATGTTGACAGTTTTGATGTGCTCAAGTTGAAGCCAAAGTAGTTACTGATTTTAAGGATTCATTTAAGTAGTAGTTATAAATATATGTATTTGGATACCCTATTTTGAGATAATGTAATGAAGATGGTGATATAACATTTCGATGTTTTCTTGTGAATATAGTTCAAAGTTGTTGTTTTAAAATTGAATTGAGAAGTTTTTGGAAAGTAATTATAATGTGCAGTATTGAGTGTTATAAATGTGATGAGTTCAGTAATATGAGTGTTATAAATGTGCTGCATTGATCCTATACATATTATCTATTCATGACGTTTTAAAATTGTTCTGAATTGTGCACTATATATTAACTATTCATAACGCTTTTATAGAAACTATTCATGACGGTTATTTTATGACGCTTTTAAAAAACATTTATAACATCCGTTTTCATAACGGTTGCTGTGGAAAAAAAAGCGTCATGGTTCGTCATTAATGACACTTTTTAGCCGTCATTAAAAGGATTTTTTGTTGTAGTATTGGAAATCCAGATTCCATCTCTACGAATAGCTATTGCTAATGAGCTAACTATAGAGAACAATGATCGCTTACGACTCCAAGAACTTGAAGGATTGGACGAGAAGCATCTTCAAGCACAACAGCATATTGAGCTATATCAAGCTCGTATATCTCGAACTTTCAATCGTAAAGTTAAAGAGAGGGTATTCAAGATTGGCGAGCTAGTATTAGCTGTTCGAAGACCGATGGTGATGACTCACAAAAGCAAAGGAAAATTCCAAGCGAAATGGGAAGGTCCTTATGTAATTGAGACCGTGTTTTCTAATGGCGCCTATCGGTTATCAAAACCCAATGGAGATCTACTCATGATGCCGATCAATGGCAAATTTCTTAAGAAGTACTATGTATTAAAAAAAAGACAAAATGGAAATAAAATTTCTTTTTGTTCTGAATAAAGGATTAAGGATGAAGATCACTGCCTTCCTTATTGAATACATAGTCAGCCAATACATCAAAGGTATCATTGCCTGAGTTCATAAAAAACTTACAGGCAGCCATCCTTAGCGCCTAATCTTCAGGAGTTTTTCCTGGCTCTACTAAGAAAGCAAGGATGTCTTGTGGTAACTTGGGCGTAGAAGAGCTTTCACCTACTTTGGTTGGGCCTGACACAATTGACTCAACGGGGCGTGTCTCGATGATGTTCTCAACTTTCCTGGAGACTTCATTCTTTTGCTGCATATCCTTGGAAGACATTTCCAATAGAGGAGTGGAAATAAGAATGAAATATTACAAAGAGTTCTCGCCTATTTATAGGAGAGATTTATTAATGAACTGGTCTTTAAAATTGAAAACAACTGTTCATTTCCGAAAAGACCTGTCCGTTCATTACATCATATTCATCCATTTAATTATGGAATTGAATTAACCTTTTTCTTTTTTCGAAATATATGTCGGTTCATTCATTAATATTGGCATATATCCTCAATGACATCGGTCACCTTAATCCCCAGCTACCAAGGTTTGGTTAAGCTGATTACTCGTCTCTTCGGAGAGAAATTTTGATCTTCTATCTTACCAGTTGGTACAGAAAGTTGGATTTATTATTTATCACGTTCTTATAACCTCTGAATAAATATTAAATTTGTTTGTATTTTTTATCTATCATGTCCATTTGACCTCTGTATAGATATTAATCTACTTTTCTTTGAGTTCTTACATACTGTCATGTCCATATTACCTCTGATAAGTATTGTATACTCTAAAACAGAAAACAAGATTTTATTATCTATCATGTCCATATTACCTCTGGATAGATACAAATCATTGAGTATAGAAGACTTGTCATTTCCATTCTCATTTCATCATAAAAGTCTATTACATTTCTTAGACTTTCTTACAAATCATAATAGAAATCTATTACAATCTTGGATTTTTATTCTATACAGACAACGATAACCTAATGGAGATCTATTACCTATTTGGATCTTCTTCGTCGGATTCGTTGTTGTTGTCAATTCCTTGCTGTCTGAGCCTCAGTGGCAACCAGAACAGTAGGAATCAAACTCTGGTCTTATCTCTCAGACGAGAGGAGAATCCCAGAGTATGGCAGCCCGAAGACGTGTTGCTGCCAATACAATTGGTGGAGAAGTGGCGGCCTGTCAGAGGAGATAGGAATGTATCCAGCATTGGGATACGATTCCTAGTTCTGCCGTGAAAGGAACTCTACTACCCAATTTCTTGGGTTAGAGTTGACTCCACCATCCAACTCTCCGTGTATAAAGGCTCTTCCTACCAACAGAGGAAGACCCTTCTATCCCACGAAGAGTTCTGAGTTGTCTGATTTACGCGTCAAAAGCACATGAGCTCCCTGATGTTGATGTCAGAAGAATGCTCCTCACAGCATCCAAGTCGCCAATACCGGTTCTGGAAAAGCTCTTCAGCCAAACTTCTGCAGAAAATAGCAAAGAAAAATTGTTTTAAACAGAAGTATCATCAGACTCATATTAGTCAATTAAAACTAAAAACAGATGCTTACGCATCTTATTTTATCTTCAACAGGTGTACCTAATCTACAAGATTTTTACGCCAGTGATTCATGTGCATTTAATCTACAAGGTTTTACGCCAATGTTTTACGTACAACAAGGCTTTTACGCCAGTGACTCATATGCATCTTATCTAAAAGGCTTTGTGCCTGTGTTTTATACGCTCCATATCTGTTAAGGATTTGTGTTCGTTTAAAAATAGGCATCTGTTTTCAACAAAAAAGTTCAAAAGCAGATGATTGTTTTACGAATCAAACTTACCATTGAGGTCAGATGATTTGGCTCTAAGAGTTGTTGAATCAACGTCTGTCGACCGGACGTACAGAGGAACGATATCGAAAAGCATCATCATTTGTTGGAGAATGAAATCTTGCAAAGAGCTACCGGGCGTACAGAGGAACGACATTGGAAAGCATCATCATTTGTTGGAGAATGAAATGTTACACAAAGCTATCTTTGGAAGAATGAGAATGAGAATGTATAAAACATTCTTTAACTCAGCTATTTATAAGGGTTGAAGAAACGGTTGGCATGAGTCTATTTCGGGAAAGATCCTACTAAAAGGTGCTCGTGACCACAAGACAGATGCCACGTGTTGTTTTGTTTCTCTTGGAAATGAACAAACCATAGATGCAGTCAAAGAAGGTGTAAAACAATTCTATATACCAACAGATGAGATCAATATTAAGATTTTATTTATAAAAAGGAGAGTAGGCCCCTATAGATAAGTTCAAGAGTCGCAACACATAGGCGACACTTCTACATAAAATATTATTTTTTCTCTCCTTCGTTGGGCTGACGAAGGGAAGCACCTAACTCGTGCATGTTGCGGATCCCGGAACGACGCATCAGATTAAGGAATGCTTCTGCATCACCTGATCCTTCATACGTAGTGGAGGGACCACCATTTATACGACCAAAGACTGCTGGAGTCAGTCCAAAGCACGCTATAAAGTTGCGTGCTCGCTCAACCTCCATCTCTATATCAATCCTGGAGCTCGGAGCCTCTTCTTTGTTAATTTTTTTTCTTTGGTGCCATGACAGTATGAGGATGAAAAAAATAAGAATAAAAAATTTCTCCTTATATAGACAATCAAATCAACTCTCCATATTCCTTATGGGAAACTGATCATTATTAATGCAAACTCGGGGAGATGAAGAAGCATTCGAAAGTTTCGAGAAAAAATTCATTATGACGGTTAAGTATTGACCGGCACCATTTCCCGAATTTTACGCTGACTGGTCAAATCCCAAATTTTACGCTTCTGTTCAAAGTGTTTCAAATCTTGAAGATATTTGAAAACTTTGAAGGGGGTCTTGTAGGAGCGTAAAAAATGCTTCATAAAATGAGTCAAAGAGATGGAGCATTCCACTCAACATGATCTATTTTACGCCTAAGACAAGCTAATCGCTTTATGCCAGGGTCAAGTCAATGGTTTTACGCCAGGGTCAAGCCAATGGTTTTACGCCTAAGACAGGCTAACCACTTTACGCTGGACAAAGCTGTCGAGTCTTGCATTTAATACAAAGTCTGACATGAAGATTTAATGATGGTATATATCACAGAATTCGAAGGGATTTGTTTTACACAGAGACCAAGGTTGTCGTTTAGTATGTGGACTGAGCTATTTTACGCTCACAGTATGGCTTCTTTTACGCATGGAGACTATATGAGTTTTTACGCTCAAAAGTTGACGTGTGCATAAAGTTTATTTGGGCTACTTTTACGCTCAAGGTTGTTTAACAACCACTTTACGCGAAAAGTCCATGTCAGGGCTATTTTACGCCTAGTCTACTACTTTACGCTCAGAGTATATTTTGGGTTGTTTTTACGCCCTATTCTTCTACACCAATTTGGAACGTGGTTTGCCTACATGGCTTTCATGCCACACATCTCGAAGAACGTGTGTACGTGCATCCTATTCTTATTGAAATGATGGGACACGTGTCAATATATGCAGAGGATGACTTCGGGCATGGGTGGCAGTTATTTGCGTAAAGACGGAACTTTTACTGAGTTTTTACGCACAAGAAGCCAAGTCTATAATAGACTTATTTTTCTCATATAACAAAAAAACGGACAGAGACAGGAGGAGAGAAAACAGAGAGATTAGAACTCAGAGATTTTAATTCTCCAGAGCATTCTTTTTCAACCTTTCTTTCAGAACAGAGTGAAGCAAAGCAGGAAAGCATTCGGCCTCGCCATCAGTACCCAAGTGTGTCGATACCTTTCTGGTGACTTAGTTCTTCCGACTATTCATCTTCTAGCAGTGATCTTCATCATCATCGTATGGTCCAAGGAACAAAGTGATCGCCTTCAGATCAGACTTCCATAGCAATACTTCCCAGAACAATTTGTACTTCTTGTACTTTTTTTTGTTTTATTTTTAAAAGCCGATTTCAGAAGGCATTTTTGTTAAGTGAAACAGATGAATAGATGAATGGGTGATTGGATTAATATATTAGTGAATGAATGAGTGGTGAATGTCTGGGGGATAAAATGTGGGCTGAATTTGTGTTGAAATTGAATGTGGAATGAGGGGAAAGAATGAATGTATAATGAATGAAAGAATGAAGGAAAAAGTGGGGGAAATGAATGGTAGAATTTGTGAATGAGGGGGCTTATTTAGGACTAAAAATAGGGGTTGTCCATGGGGTGATATATGACTGAATTGAATAAAAAAATAGATGGAAGAATGGGAAAAATGTAATGGCTGCCAAGGAGGCTGTCATTTCCAAGTGGGGCTGTCAATGGGGGGGCTGTCTTGGTGCTACAGCTGCTATGGCTTACTGCAGTCCCCTGTAGGGACTGCCACTCTAATGTGTTGCTGCCAAGGGGCAGCAGCTCCCCTCTACTCCTCCACCTATCTCACTCTCTACTCCTCCCTTCACCACCACTCTAACCTCCACTCTATATCCATCTCTAATCTCTCTTACCCTCTAACTCTCTAACTCATTCTCTCAATCTCTAATACTCAAATCTCTACTCCCCACACACTTATACACATATATATATACATATGCACACACACACACACACACACACACACACACACACACACACACACACACACACACACACACACACACACACACACACACACACACACACACATATATAAATATAACCATGAAAATATATATATATGAAACATTAAGAGCAATATTCTAGGAATCTAAAATCTAAAATTAAAAATAGGAATATTCATTAAACCAAATCACAAACACAAGAAGTGTCCAATATTGGGGGTTTTCCACATGGACACAAAGCACAACACAAATGACACTCCTATGACCTCCAAATGGACACAAAATGGACACAAATGGAGATACAATCATGGAGGTCATTCCTACGGGTTCAAAATATTCCTATATACATGTAGGGGTGGATTAGAGGAGAGATTATACCTTCCGGGAGAGAGATTCCAAGAGAAACCCTTCCGACACGACACCGATACGAAGTAGCCTCCAAATGAACACAACCCAAAGCCAAATCCTCCCAAACTTAGCTAGCACTCTCTATCCATAGAGTAAAGGAGAAATAAAGAAGATTCGGTGGAAGAAATGATTGATTTGGAGATGAAATCAATGGAAACCTCCTCTAAAATTTGGGGAAGAACAAGAGAGAAATTTTGGGGGAAAAAATCAAATGAATGGATGAGCACACACCTCCTCCTATGGCTGCCATGTGTGGGTGGTTTGTCCCTATTTTCTAATGACCAAAATGCCCCCACTAACTCATATTGAATTAAATTAGGAACGGGCTTAGGTTGAGGCTAAATCAGTCTAGTTTTAAGTCTCTAATTAAACCTAACATACCCATCAATAATTAGTCAATCACACTAACTAAAATAATGCCATGTGGGCCATGCCTAACTAATGAGTGGGTCCCACTAGAGTCAAAACTACCCCGGGTCCCCGTTACAAGTCGGATTGAGTTGAAATTCGAACCCGACTCAAATAACCCAAAACAATATCATAAATAATAAAATAAATTTCAAAAAATATTCTAAAATAAAATGACCAAAACCCCTATTTCTGAAAACTGGGGGTGACAGGTTCTCTCTTGTCCACAAAGGATTTTACCGTTCCATACATCATGCCTTCTATATCTCGACCGTATCAATCATGTTGCAAGTTCGAGCGTCAATACGATCGCACGCTTCAAACGCTACGGTATTCCATGCTTCTGTGCGATCAAGCAAAACTTTGTCATGAGCAATCCATTCCCTGTATCCTACATGAAAGCTGGTGGGGGATCAGTACGTTCGTCCTCGCATGTACTGACGAAAAGACCAACTTTCTAAACCGATATTTAGTATTTATGTTCAATCATGCAACTTAGCTTATGATCTTGCTATATTCTCCTTAGGGTCGATTTTATGGTATATTCGAAAGCGGTAAAGTATGTTATCATGGCAAGCATGTTATTCGAATTGAATAGGCAAGCAGGCAAGCAATCTCGTGTTTGTTTCGTAGCACTACTTCTTACCAACATAGATGTACTCGCCCTTGCACTGACGCAAGTGAATACGCCACATTCCTTCTCTGTCATGTTATAAGTGCTCTCTATGTAGGATCTATGTGTGCAGGATACATACGTGCCTGCACTTTCAACCCATCGTTCCTTAACTATATGAAGGTCGTTGGCGTATCCGCGCCAAAATGGACTAAAAGCGTTTCTCTTTTTCTTTTCTTTCTTTCTTTTCTCTCTTTCTTTTCTTTCTTTCTTTTTTTTCTTGAATTGGGTAGCTCGGTGCCTCTCGTAGTGGATTGCTATCCCAATTACGGAGACCTTCCGTTGTATACCATCATTTGTGGCTTTTCACATCTAGCTAAGCGGTCGCTAATCGTCTTACGAATGTGCGGCTATCAAAGATTATATCCCTCTTAGGCCGAACGGTCTCGGTGCCCCGACGCACCCATTCGGAGGGAATGTTCCGTGCATGAAAGATTATCTCGATTATCCTAAGTCCATTCGACCATGCAACGTACTATTATTCAAACAACCAAACATAGTCTTGAGTCCGAGACTCAGACTTTATAATTTCATATTTCTTTCATTAACTTTCTATGTTCTTACATTTCTTACTTCGTTTTAATGTTCAATGGCATCATACCTCAACTCAATGTTCGTCAACCGAACGACCCGAAGGTCCCGAACACCTTTTGAGGCATCACGTCATATCTGACAGTTCTGTCACATTCATGTCACAGCTATACACTTTCGCAATGAAGCCATCTTCTATGATCTCATGCATGTACGCACGTTTTGACATATTTATCATCTTTTCCTTCGCATCGTGCACTTGCTGCACGTATCGAAGCCATATTTTCATGTTCTATGCCTTAGTGTTCAATGTACAAGGCTCGTGTACTAGGGCACTCGCCTATATTTTCTTTCAATGTGCTAGCCTTTCTAACTCGTGCACGAGGGCACGGAATGGCTCATGCACGAAACCACTCGTCCAATACAGTTATCCCATGTTCTTGCGGCTTGTGCACCGAGGCGCTCGTCTTTGCGATATCCATGTTCCATAGCGACTCATGCATTTGATGTACGTTTTATTTCAATTGTTCTAACTAGTGTTCGACGCATACTATGATTTCTTCCGATCGAACCACACCCGTGGCGTCGATAGATTAACTTAGCATACAATGATACATTCTTACTTAGGCATGAAGGAGTAAAAAGAAGAGTCAATCCTCCCACCTTAAGCCGATACGCCTTGTTGTTTGTCAAGCCGATGCGGCTCGATCCATATCTTTGTTGTACGACCATATCTTCTGACTTAGCCATTCAGACACTTCTTGTTTTATTGAACTACTCGATCGATTTTGGCCTACCGTGCCCAAGTTCCAGTCCGTTGTAAGGCGGTGATTTGCGTTTTGCGGACCCGTTGCGAATAAGACAAAATGTCGAACTCTAATATTTCAGCGTAAATGGATAGCATACACATGAAACCAACTAAAATCAATACTTGTATCGATTCGGACTTGCGCCTTGGGTAGATTCGATTTCTTAGAATCTTCGAGCCGACTCAACGCACTTATCCTTCGGGGTAATGCGTCGCTTCGCGTCGATTCAACTCGATGCATTTCTTTGGGGCCATGCAACTCTTCGCATCGACTTAGTTTGATACATTGCTCGGGACAACGTAACTTTCGTATCGATTTGCATCGATATATTTCATTCGGTCAATGCGACTCTTTGAGTCTAACGTCTCAGCGTAATGCGCCGTGCGGGGCGGGGCATTACAGAATATACCACTCAAAACAAGGTTCGTCCTCGAACCAAAACCAACACTCCGATTAAGTATTTTATAGATCATTTCACGATCTCGTCCCACAAATGTTGTTCAGTTTCACACTATCTTGTAAGCTTTTTATTAACATTTCAAGTCCTGCTTGTAGCTCGATTTGAATTTTGTATATAACTCGATTTGGATATGTACCTATATTCAAGGCATCCCAAAGATATATATATTTCGACCAAGTCCAGTGGTAGCAAATTAGAACAAAGTTGACAGGCAATTTGGATCCTATGCTTGCCATCTCGTACTTTCTATCGGACTTATCTTTAGCAACTATTCTTGAAATTTTATCGCGTACGTATATTTGACACATACGTGATTCATTCAATAAGTCACAGCATGCGACGTGGTTCAAAATCACATTTCTCATTTCATATGTTTTGTATGGACTGTCAATCATATACGTTGCATCGAGCCGTCGCACATCCGATCGTAACGATCCTCCGCAACGCCTTGTGTTCGAAGTCGCCACCCAATTATTTTTGAAGTTCGGCTATGCAACTTATCTCGATACGATTTTTTTTGTTGACTTACAAATGCATCAACTTTCAGGACTACGCCCGCTAGGTTACTTACCTAGACACCGTGCTTAAATTCTTCCGACGCAACTTTAAATTGACATTGCACAAAGGCCACAATCTATCCGACACAAAAGTTTACATAGAGGCCACTGTGCTCAAGGCAACAATCTTTTTAACCCAAAGTCTCTACGATGCATCTTACGTTCGATTCCAAACGAGTAGGAATTCACTAGCCAAATTCCCAACTTATCCTTCTCGCAATATCGAACATAATTTCGATTCACGCAAGCTCAACTACAAGGTGCATCCAAATCTAACGACATAACTCGTAAGTCATTCCCTTATCACTCGTGCTCATGCATAGCATGATTTTCAAAATCGCCTAGACTTATCGTCAACATGCACCACATTATATTCGTTATCGATGCAATTTTATATGTGATATCGCATGGGTCATCTTATGGTATACAATATTTAATTTGATTTGGCAGTCAAGTCTTCAAGGGTCAGCTGCCCCGAAGCTATGCTCGATAATTGTGGATCATTAACGAAGGACAATTTACTACGAACCATGATATATCTTATTTTGGAGCTAAATCACGTTTCAACGATTTCTATGCGACTATCCAATTTCGGACAAAACCATTTATATCGGCGCAACTGATGCGCAACTATCCTCCGAGTAAATTCATGCACTACCATCGATGATTCTACAATTCATGAAGCATCTACTCGCATTGAGTTCGAGTCTATCTTATTTGCGGTCGACACATGAGATGCTATACGCATCGAACAATCGTCGATGACTTATAGTCTCGTCTTGATCAATCACAAAGTTCATGATCAACCAGTTCGTTCAATCTCGTATTGTTATTTACAAAAATTTTGATAGCGCGAGGCACACTCCATTTTGTATTCTCACATCGTGCTTACGTTTTCTTACGTATCGATCTCGATACGTCGTATCAATTTCGATAGCGTAAGGGTCAACTTTGATTTTGTTTCAACGTCGACAACTTGCATTGCATACGTCCAAGTTCTCCATAAATATTTTCGTATGTCTAGATTCGTTTCTCGATTCGTTACATTCCGTTATAGTTCGATCGCATAACCAAGTTACCGATTTTCCGACGTCGTGCTCTCTAAGTTTCATATGATTTCATCATGCTCACAGTGAGTCTCGTCTTGACATAACCTATTATCTTCCTTAGGAACGGCTATCTGAATCAACTAATGTTTTCATCGAAATTGCAAGTCGTACGATTCGATTACACTTTGCATCGGCTAACATTTCTATCGAGATCGCAAGTAGTGCGATTCGATTACCATTTGCGTATTCTAACATTTTTATTGAGATCGCAAGTCATGCGATTTGATTATAATTGTATCGCCCAACATTTTTATCGAGATTGCAAGTCGTGCGACTCGTTTATAACTTTAAGTTTTCCTTTCCCGTCGATCCGATTATTGCGTCAAGGCATAATCATTCTGCTAGTCTCGATCATTCGACCGACTTATAGATTTTCGTCCAATGTATCATTCATTGATACGAGTCCCGCTTTATCATTCCAACCAATTTTCGAAGAACACTTGTATCAACATACCGTCATACAAATTTCCAATCGAGTCTCAGTACTCTCCCGTCTGTTGCGGACAAACCTTCCATAATTCTCATAACACGTCGATGCAATTCATCGCACAAGTGGTATATCATATACCACTCAGAATTGAGTCATTCATCGCATACGTGGTATGATATATACCACTCGAAAATCAAGTCATTTCTCTCGCATCATACTCGGTAAGAACCAACAATCTCTTCTGACTCACGATTTTCGCAGTGATCGTGCTTAATCACAACCGTAACTTTGATTAATCAAGATTCGACACAATTCGACTAGTGTGTACATTCGCCAATACAAGTTCAAGTTCGGTGCATTGCCGAACGATTCGTTTCTACCGATTTATGATTTCAGTTCCTTCCGTTGCATCTGGTGCAATAATTCATTCTCGATATCCGTTGTACTCCGTGCAGCGATTTTATTTTGACATGCATTGTACCACGTGCAATAATTTACTTTCGATACACATTGTACATCGTGTAACGACTTATTTTTGACATTCATTGCAACTCATGCAACGATTTATTTTCAACATCTATTGTACCTCGTACAACAATTATTCCCGACATTCAAAGTCAATGCTCAAATCCGTTCAACACATTCGATATTGACTTATCACTTTCATTGCAATGCACATTCACAATCAACTCGTTGCACTTCCTGCAATGCATTATTTAAGTTTCTGTATTGGTGCAACCAATATTCACAACCCATTGCACTTCATGCATCATTTTATTTCTCATTCAACATGTTACATTGCAACAACAACATCTCAAATTGCATTTCACAATTTGTTGCACTTGCAGCAACTAAAATTTTACGGCTTGTTGCATTCAATGCAACGAAACGTTCCACGACTTTCTCCGCAACATCATGTAAATTCGAAGTACTTGCGGCAACGTTATCCGACTTTGTATTAGACTTATTGTATGGAACATCCAGTACGGCATCAGTCAAGATTGATTCGATTGGTGGTGGGCAACTCTTTGGAATTGAAACAAAGCAAACGTCCTGAGGAAATTGAGCCTAGAGCTTTGATACCAATCTGTCACGCCCCGACCCGGAATCACCCGAATCATCGTCCTCGCAGGGGGCGTGATAACGCACGAGCCTGGAGTTGCGCTCGTGTAAGGCAAGATGACAAGTTCTTAAAATGGTTATCTTTGATTTGATATTAGCAAACGGAAGAAAACAGAGTATACGAAACAATTCTCTTTATTAATAATGAACTGAGATTACAAAGGCTTTCAATAGCCCAACTGAATTTGCCAGATTGGATATAACAATCAGGTTCTCTCTTTCCCACAAAGGATTTTACCTTTCCATACATCATGCCTTTTATATCTCGGTCGCATTAATCCTGTTGTAAGTTCGAGCGTCAATGCGATCGCACGCTTCAAACGCTACGGCATTCCATGCCTCTACACGATCAAGCGAAGCTTCATCGCGAGCAATCTATTTTTTGCACCCTACATGAAAGCTGGTGGGGGATCAATACATTCGTCCTCGCATGTACTGACGAAAAGACCAACTTTCTAAACTGATATTTTAGTATTTATGTTCAATCATGCAACTTAGCTTATGATCTTGCTATATTCTCTTTAGGGTCAATTTCATGACATATTCGAAAGCGGTAAAGCATGTTATCATGGCAAGCATGTTATTCGAATTGAATAGGCAAGCAGGCAAGCAATCTCGTGTTTGTTTTATGGCACGACTTCTTACCAACATAGACGCACTCGCCCTTGCATTGACGCAAGTGAATACACCCCATTCCTTCCTTGTCATGTTATAAGTGCTCTCTATACAGGATCTATGTGTGCAGGATACATACGTGCCTACACTTTCAACCCATCGTTCCTTAATTAACTATATGAAGGTCGTTGGCGTATCCGCGCCAAAATGGACTAAAGTGTTTCTCTTTTTCTTTTCTTTCTTTTTTCTCTCTTTCTTTTCTTTCTCGAATTGGGTAGCCCGGCGCCTCTCGTAGTGGGTTGTTGTCCCAATTATGGAGACCTTCTGTTGTATACCATCATTTGCGGCTTTTTATATCTTACTAAGCGGTCGCTAATCGTATTACGGATGTGCGTCTATCAAATATTATATCCCTCCTAGGCCGAACGGTCCCGGTACCCCGGTGCACCCGTTCGAAGGGAACGTTCCGTGCACGGAAGATTATCTCGATTATCTCAAGTCCATTCGAACATGCAATGCACTATTATTCAAAATACCAAACATAGTCTTGTGTCCGAGACTCAGACTTTATCATCTCGTATTTCTTTCGTTAACTTTCAATGTTCTTACGTTTCATACTTTGTTTCAATGTTCAATGGCATCATGCCTCAACTCAATGTTCGTCAACCGAACGACCCGAAGGTCCCGAACACCTTTCGAGGCATCACGTCATATCTGACAGTTCCGTCACATTCATGTCACAACTGTACTCTTTCGCAACGAATCCATCATATGTTCTGGCGGCTTGTGCACCGAGGCGCTCGCCTTTGCGATATCCATGTTCCATAGCGACTTGTGCATTTGATGGACATTTTATTTCAATTGTTCTAACTAGTGCTCGACACACACTATGATTTCTTCCGATCGGACCACGCCCGTGGCATTGATAGGTTAACTTAGCATATAACGATACATTCTTACTTAGGCATGAAGGAGTAAAAAGAAGAGTCAATCCTCCCACCTTAAGCCGATACGCCTTGTTGTTTGCCGAGCCGATGCGGTTCGATTTTATATCTTTGTTGTATAACCAAATCTTCTGATTTAGCCATTTGGATACTTCTTGTTTTATTGAACTACTCGATCGACTTTGGCCTACCATGCCTAAGTCCCAGCCCGTTGTAAGGCGGTGATTTGGATTTTGTGGACCCGTTGCGAATGAGACAAAATGTCGACCTCTAATATTTTAGCGTAAATGGATAGCCTGCACATGAAACAAACTAAAATCGATACTTGCATCAATTCAGACTTGCGCCTTGGGTAGATTCTATTTCTTAGAATCTTCGAGCCGACTCAATGCACTTATCCTTCGGGGCAATGCGGCGCTTCGCATCAATTCAACTAGATACATTTCTTTGGGACCATGCAACTCTTCTCATCGACTTAGTTCGATGTATTGCACGGGACAATGTAACTCTCGTATCGATTCACATCGATACATTTTATTCGGTCAATGTGACTCTTTGAGTCAACATCTCAGCGTAATGCGCCGTACGGGATGGGCATTACAGCCCCAGCCGATACATTGGTCAAACCCAAGGCAAACCCGAGCCTTAACCAATATGCTAAAAACAGCCATATATATAAAAAGATCGAGAGGGGGAGATGCAGAAAACACTAACCATTACCCCAACTGACGGTGCGTCACCCTCCTCGAAACCCTAGACGGCCACTCCGCGACTGCGCGCCGTCGCACGAGTCGCCGTACGCCGACAGAGCCTACGGTGAGGCACAACAGCGGTCACAGCAGAGGTGGGCGATGGAGCTCTATTCATGGCCAGATTCCCGACACCACGGTTCACCGTTCGTCAAACCGATTTGGCAGGTACAATCCCAACCTGACCCTCTCGAATATCTATCAGTTAGTTGAATAGGATTGAAGATGATTCGACAGGAATTCGAATCAAGACATTGACGAAAAACTTGTTCAAACAGAACAGTTTCAGGAATTAAATCCCTATTTTAGAAGCCAGATGTAGATCAGATCATTACACAACATCAAAAACTAATTAATGATAGACCTAGACAACATATAGGAGTCCACAACCCATTTTGCAGTAGTCGATTTCATCGACTACGTGCTGAGAAATCGGATCCCAATTATTGACAAAAATTGTTTTGCAAAACTGTAGAACTTTATGAAAACTCTCCGATACGACGTGCGTCCCGCCAAACCGGGCGACGCAGACATGAACCGAAAGCATCGAAAGGTGCGTATCGACTTCGTGGACGTATGGGCTTTGACGGAATTCAAATTGGTTGCGTGTGTGCGACGAATTTAATGCGTATCCATCGAAATTTACCGTATCGGCCACTTTGCAAATTTCTTAATTTCTTTGTGCACGTTCGTCAGATCGAGACGAAACTTGCGCCAACAGGACCGTATCATTTTTCTGGTCCTGTATGCCAAGTTTGGTCCGATTCTAAGATAGTTGATCGGATCACCGTTTTGCGGGCCCTACGATCCGACTCAACGGGCAATTTTGTGCACGGCCCACCGGAATCCAACTTTGGACATACGGTTGGGTTCGTATCATCAAAACGAATCAATAGACGTATAGTTTGCCTTGCCATGATTAGGCACATTACCATAGTCCAGACAGCGTTTACGTATTCGAGTTGGGCTGGAGTCCGCTTGATACGTAGCTGGCGTACTCACGCGCTCGCGTCCCGAAAAACGAGTGCAGGTCGTGACATGATCATCCTTCTAGATATCGTACCTCATTACGGGAACGCTAAGTAAGAATCAACCTCGACACCTCGAGTCCCAGTTGTGATTCATTCTTAGTGTTATGCAACAAGCAAGCAATCAATCCTGACCATGCTAAGAATACAGGTCAACTACCAGGGTACCCATGCAGGTAATCATATCATATAGCTAGAATAACAGGATTGTACCACAGTGCAATATAATCAGGGAGATAGCACATCAAAGTGCCAGTAGACAGGAAGCACCTCAGTGCAGTAATAGGGCCAGTACCTCAAAGGGTAAGCTGGAATCGTAGCACGGACACACGTAGTCATGTCAGGAACAAGGACAAATCAGTCATTCACATGAAGTCATCTGCCCATATCGTGGCATGGATATCAGGTCAGGTACATGGTCGAAATCTCTACTAGAATAGCATCTTAAGTACACATAGGAGCCTACAGCTCTAATCATGAAGTCGGTCTATCCACCGGATTAATCTATCAGCAGTCTCCCATCTACGATAGAATAAATATCATGTCAGAAAAGTCGATCACCAGATACTAAGCTAATCACTATAAACCATGCTAGGCCCTCTGACTCACAAGAACTCTCCAAATTAATGATAACAAGCTATCAGGAAACAAGCCTCTCCACTACCAAGATATAGCAATCGAACCAGGTTTGGGCAGTTGGAAGTCGAGTAAAAATCATATGATGATACCCTCGATATTCTCCTCATTCTGTAAAACACTCGCACAATCATCAAAATCTAGGAATCCACAGTTGTATCTGATCAAAATAGAACATCATCTAAAAACAAATGGCAACACTATCCAAGAATCCATGTGAGTCTATAAAATCAATATTCCAGGATCATACTCCATAAAATACTCAATCCTCAGACATATCCAAGGACACAATCCCTATGCATAGGACAACTGTCAGCCCTATATAGCTAGACTAGGATAACTCCTAGAATAAATGGTCAGGGGACAAGAATATATTAATTAATGTCGCCAAAAAATGATAAGGATTGCATGAGCCGCTCTAGAGCAGATCCACAACCCTTAAACCAAACAAAGACCATGGTTGCAGACCGTCTCCCGAGTGGAATCGCGCTCCTTACGCTATCCGACGGACAAGACATGTCAAGTAGCTATGCGACTAATCTAGTCATGAGTCTACCTAGCAGGTACTGGGATCAAGTATACTATACTGTGATAAATGTACATGAGGCTGGTTCAACAAACCAAAGGAACGGTTCAGTCCAAATCTTCGAACCAAATTCCCTACCGGGAATTCTGAAAAAATTTGGCAAAGTCTCCTTTGTATTCTGGACGGGATCCGAAGCTCCCAGCAAATTGGGGCTAAATCCACTCAGCGTAACCCATCGCAGAATTGCAAGCTGAGAACACTAAGCCTCAGCCTCCAGCAGCGCTACAATGCGTACTAAAAACCAAACCATAGTCGAGAACACCAAGTCTCAGCCTCCAGCAGTACTACAATATGTACTGGGAGCCAAGACAAAATATGCAACAAGAATCGCCATGCAGGGCACATCACGGACCCACAGTCATATCCAAGCAACAAGCACAGTCATAGAAACAGTTAGCCAAGCCGTTACCCGACCGCGAGTCGGACACGGGTCATATAGGGACAATCTATACATGTGAGTCATGCTTGTGTCCTCGGAGGTGTTAATGACCCGTCTGAGTGTCCAATATGGTCATAACCCGGTATCGAACTAAGCTATCCTAAGTTGTCATCATGGCAGTTCTACTACTATGCTACACTACTCACAATTATACATTTACAATTATAATTTACAAATGAATTAAATGCAATCAAATCCAGAAGGAGGGCAAGAGCTGTCGATGAGCAAGGGATACTTGCCTAGAGGGCTCGGCTAGGTAAGCAAGTCTTCGACATCTTGGATCTAAGGTAGCACGTCCATCGAGGCCCTCAGAACACATAATAAACAATTATTATAATTAAACAATAAAATAATGGCAGAAATTACGGAGGATGGCAGGAGGCTATACCGCATAGGTCCCGCAAGCATTGCAGAGATCTGGCTCAAAAAATGAGGTATACGGATCGGCACGGACACGCAAACCAAGATGTACATGTATATCGAGACGCGCACGAGAATCGACATGCTACAAAGATCGAGACGAACGAGAAACATAACATGCACGCAAATCGAGACGTACACATAGATCGAAGGATCATGAATATCAAGATGGCACATGAATCATACGACACACATATCGAGACGTGTATGTAAATTAATACGACACAAAGTCCAATGTGGCATGCAAACCAATACGGCATGCAAATCGGTGCATGCACGCAAATCGGTGCGACATGAATCACAAGATAGGTACAAAGGCCGAGACACAAAAATCGAGGCGATACGTAAAGCAAGATGGCACAGTGTCCGAGGCAGCACGGGGCTCGAGGCGTCCTACTACCCAAGTCAGCACGCGGATCGAAGTGGCACATGAAATAAGCCAGCACGCACACCGAGGTTTATATGTCCCGAGGGCTCGCATCCGAGGCAGCACGCAAACCGATGGTGCGTAGCTCGAGGCACGAAGATCGAAGGAGGTATGAGGGCACACTGCCCAAGGAGCACGCTGCTCGAGGCCGGCTTACTGTTCGAGCGGCCTGAGGCCTAAGGGCGTCCTATTGCTCGAGGCTGGTACAGCCCACGAGGCAGATGGCTCACCAGGGAAGAAGAGAAAAGGGAGGCGGAGGAGCTGGGGAGTCGTCGACCAGGCTAGGGTGGCTCGCCGACGGCAGGAACACAGCAGCGGCAGAGGCTGCGCCAGGGGCCGGGGGAGAGGTCGGCGGCCATGGCAAAAGACGACGATGATGATGAGGGCGATGGTGCTGGCAGAAGTGGTGGTGGAGGCGGCCATGGTGGTGGTGGCGATCAGCGGTCGAAGACGAAGGGGAGTGATCAAGAAAAGAGAGGCAGTGGAGTGGAGGTGGTGGTGCGGCCATGGAGATGGTGGTGGAGGGAGACGACGATGATGATGGTGGTGGTCGTGTTAGTGGTAGTGATGGCGGGGGTGTTGGTGGCTGGAGGTGGAGATGGGGGCGGAGACGAGCGGGAGAGGAGGGAGGTCGAGAGTGAGAGATGGAGAGAGACTTGGGAGAGGGAGAGATGAACTCGGGGGGGGAGGGGGAGCTGCTCTTCCAGAGCAGGAGAAGAGAGGAGAATGATCGGAGGAGAGAGAGGGAAAATGAGGGGGTTGTGAGTGAGAAGAGATGTGAGGGTTAGGGTTAGGTTTGGGGGGAGGGGTAGATGTAGGGATTTTTCTTTTAGTAAATAAAATAATAACAATAATAATAATGACAAAGACAATAATAGGAATAGGAAGAATGCTAACAATGAAGCTAACAAAATAAACTCCAATAAAATAATATCAACTGTAATTTAATAGCAACAATAATAACCAAGGGTCGGGCTCACAATGAAGACCAAATCAAGATCCAAAAATAAAAATAAAATTTTAAATAAATACGAAATCTTAAAATCACCAAAAATATCGAATACGATCATATACATATTTTGGAAAAATAAGGATATGACAAACTCCTATCTTACTTTGATTAAACCCAAGACCGACCTTTTCTTACTTTGAGTCTCTTACTCTCAACCATGGATTCAAAACTTTTTCTTGACATCCCAGGTGAGTACAACTGAGTGCAACCATTGTGATAATTTTGATTAATTTTAATTATGTCAGCAATTCGTTTTGTTTGATGTATATTGTTTTGTTGCAGGAAGTATTCTCTATCTTCTTATTCCTTTCACCCATGTAAGTAATTATATATACACATCATATTTTTATTTTTATTTCTTATTGATTATTTAGATATGTATATATGTCTATGTACAGTCCAAGTTTTATTAAAATATATGGGGGGGACGTCTAAGAGCATGCATTGTATCATGTTTTGAATGGCTTCCTCAAGTGTTCTACATATATAATTTATGGAATAGCGTTACCAACCAAAGAGGCACACAAAATTTTAATAATCACGGTCAATAGCATAGGAGCACCTATAAATATCATTTACATAATTGTATTTATTATCTCCTGCCAGCAGCTCAAGAGAGTTGCGGTGTTTCTGATTTTGTTCAATGAGATCATTTTGATTGTGCTCTTTGCAACCTTCGTCTTCGCCGTCCGCCACAACAGAGACATGGAGACTCTACATGGATGTACATTTGCATTGCATGGGAATCAAACGGTGTTACCCACGTGATCCAAAGACTATTGGCTAACATTTTAGTATTTTACTAGCTTGTACACTACAAGACAAACTGAGCATGCTCCACCAGCCAATTGCAGTTTGAAAAAGACATTCGTCGCTCCGCAGAGGAGAGCACGGAGGTACCTGCACCCGTGAGTGTGGACAGGGACATGCTCTGCTCCGTTGCTTAGTTTCTCTGCGTCCTTCATTTTTTTCTTCGCCAGAGTGAACACTACTCATTCTTCCCACAATTCAAAACTTTCATTATTCTTCCAACAAAAACAAAATATTTATTGTTGTTAACTCCCTCTCTTACTTTGATGCTCATTCTCCTCACAGACCGACATTTTCTTACTTTGAGTTTCTTACTCTCAACCATGGATTCAAAACTTTTTTCTGACATCCCAGGTGAGTACAAATGAGTACAACCATTGTGATCACTTTGATTAATTTTAATTCTGTCATCAATTCATTTTGTTGATGTATATTATTTTTGTTGCAGGAAATATTCTCTCAATTTTCTTATTCCTTTCGCCCATGTAAGTAATTATATATAGACATCATGTTTTTGTATTAGTTTCTTATTGATTATTTAGATATGTATATATGTCTATGTACAGCCCAAGTTTCATTAACATTTATTTATTTATTTATTTATTTATTTATTTATTTATTTATTTAGTTATTAATTAATTTATTTATTTATTTATTTATTTGTTTATTTATTTATTTTTGTTCTTTATTCTTTATTTTCTATTTTCTATTTTCTATTTTATTTATTTATTTATTTTTCTTTATTCTTTATTTTCTATTTTATATTTTCTATTTTCTATTTTCTATTTTCTATTTTTTATTTTCTACTTTTATTAAACATCAAAAACTTAAAACTAAAAAAATATAAAATATAAAATATAAAATATAAAATATAAAATATAAAATATAAAATATAAAATATAAAATATAAAATATAAAGTATAAAGTATAAAGTATAAAATATAAAATATAAAATATAAAATATAAAATATAAAATATAAAATATAAAATATAAAATATAAAATATAAAATAGAGAATAATTAATAATTAATAATTAATAAAAAAATAATAAATAATAAATAATAAAATAGTATAATAATAATAATAATATACATATCTAGATATATGTTAATGAAATTTGGACTGTGCATAAACATATATACATATATAAATAATCAATAAAAAATTAATAAAAAACATGATGTGTATATATAATTATTTACATGGGTGAAAGGAATAAGATGGAGAGAATATTTCCTGCAACAAAAACAATATACATCAAATAAAATAAATTGCTGACATAATTAAAATTAATCAAAATGATCACAATGGTTGTACTCAATTGTACTCACCTATGATGTCAAGAAAAAGTTTTGAATGCATGTCTAAGAATAAGAAACTCGAAGTAAGAAAAGTTCGGTCCTGCGTTTATAATCAAAGTAAGATAGGAGTTACCAACAACAATAAAGAATGGTTTTGTGAGGGCGTTTATAATCAAAGTAAGATTGGAGTTACCAACAACAATAAAGAATGGTTTAGTGAGGAGAATGAGCATCAAAGTAGGAGAGGGAGTTACCAACAATAAGAAGATTTTGTTGGAATAAAAGAGAAACCCAAACATTGTTGTGTTGTGGGAAGAATGAGTAGTGTTCATTTTTGCGAATAAGAAGAGTGGAGGATGTAGTGAGACTAAGCAACGGAGGAGGATGTCCATGTCCACACTCACAGTGCAATCTGCCGGCTAGTGGAGCATACTCAGTTTGCCTTGTAGTGTACAAACTGGTAAAATACTAAAATATTAGTTTAATTTTTATTTTTAATTTTTAATTTTTAATTTTTTTAATTTTTATTTTTAATTTTCATTTTTATTTTAAATTTTTTAATTTTTAATTTTCTATTTTTTAATTTTATTTTTTATTTTTTATTCTTTATTCTTTATTCTTTATTTTCTATTTTCTATTTTCTATATTATGTTTTTTGTTTTTTTGTTTTTTGTTTTTTGTTTTTTTTATATTTTCTACTTTTATTTTTATTTTTATTTTTATTATTTATTTTTTATTTTATCTTTTATTTTCTATTTTCTATTTTCTATTTTCTATTTTTCTATTTTTCTATTTTCCAATTTTATTTTTTATTTCTTTTTTTATTTATTTTTTAGTTTTTAATTTATTATTTTACTTATTTTTTTAACTTTTTTTTATTTTTCTTTTTATCTATGAAAAAATTCTGATAAAATTTCCTACATAATTGTTATTTGCGTTACCGTTTATATATATATATATATATATATATATATATATATATATATATATATATATATATATATATATATATACACATCGTTATTTGCGTTGCGTTTTTTTGTAAATATATATACTTTTTTTCCATCATTACGCAACATCGTAATATATAAAGATAAAAAAAAAGTCTATTACGTAAATAAAATAAAGAAAAGTGACTATCATAAAATAAATAAAAGAGATCATCACAGTTAGGACTAATAAAATAGAGGAGCTTCTTGAGTGGGACATCGTTGGGCTCGGAGGGGTCGAGAAAGGAGAGGGTGCGGTAGCCGCAGGTGAGGCAGAGGGAAGGCGTGAAGGTGCCGGTGAAGAGGTACTTCTTGTCGACCAGGCCGGTGTCGAAGAGGACGGGGAAGCTGGCGGCGTGTCCCCATTTGCAGCGAAAAGTAAATGAACACAAGTGGAAGCGAATTCAAACTCTTTATTGATTTTCAAGAAGTTTACAAGCGGCGCTAGGCCGATATTACAAATCTCTCAAGCTCTCTCTCCCTTAAACCTAAAAGGCGTGCCAAGTGGCTTACAAGATGGAATGATTCATGGCGATGTTCCGATACATTATGTCTTGTATATGGTGCTCCAGCTTCTTGCAACGCTCCAAGGCTCCAAAGATAGCTTCGCGCCTTAGCACGTTCGAGGAAAGCTCCGCACCTGCCGACGATACCTGCATCCTGCAAGTAGACTGTGGGATTATCAGTACATTGTTATGCACTGGTGGGGAGGCTAGCTCGCCCACAATGCTATCATTACCAAATACGTTCTATTTACTTTTATGCATCTCTATCATTCATTGTCTTTCTAATCTTGCCTTAGGATCGTTTTCATGGCATATTTCATAACATATCCCGTGTTGCCAAATTCAAGTGTCGCATGGAAATACATGCACAACTTACCCATACTTACCGTCCGACCTTCCCTGTTCAATGTAAACCAAGTTAGCCAACAATTTATATGAAATAACTTAACGTAATTCAAGTGAACTTTCAATGTCAAGGGCGTGTCCCTGCCTCGGGTTCTAGCACGTCGTAATCACGTTATCTAACTCACTTGTATAAATTTCTCATTATCATTTGGTGTGTTACATTTCAAGCATATTCATAAGGCACTTCATTTAGTTAACTTAGACTACTTTGATTTCAATGCAAGGACTTGCACGTAGATTGCCACCAGCAAAGCCTACTTAACTTTATATGCACCGGTCGCTGGCACCATAAGCCATTTTGGACATCCAAGCCGTGGTATTTCTCAACTAGCGTAGGGTGAGGACTGGCACACACCCCGTTAGTCTCTTGAAATACTCCTGCACTTACGTCCCCCGGGTGGCCGAGTCCGCACCCAGGCAGCCCGTAAGCCATATTTTGATTCCGCCTAGGCCGGCATATCCCTCCTTTGATCATGCCGCGGAATCCCTTTTTCTTTACGGTCACAGCATTCGCCACCCCTCGCTCGTGCCGTTTGTCCACGACCATTTCGTATTAACTTGTCATAGGCTAACCCATAGCCACAATGCGTTATCGACCAGGTTGGCGTCCGTGCAGCGCGGGTAGCGAGCCCCATTGCACGTGCCCGTCACACCTGTCGCTAACCATTCCTTTCCTTCTTATCTTTTATTTATTTCTTCATTTCTTTCTTTCACTTGTCCATTCGTTCATTGATTCAATTTCGTATTCATCCTTTCGTTGATTCATTCATTCACTTGTTTATTCGTTCATTCTTCATTTATACATTATGCAACTTCCCGTGCGGGAGTCGCCTTGGCGACCCATCGGTCCCATAGCCTTTCAATGTTGCTAAACTCTACTTGGAGCGACTATGTTGATAGTCTTCCCGTTTCATTATTGTAAACCATTCATTGTTTCATTGTTGAACGCATAAGGGACTTGAACGTAAGCTTGTGCCTTAGCACGAGCGTGAAGCGCGGTGCGAGAGTTCTCGTATTTTTCATGTTTCTTTCCATATTCTATACAAGCATACAAGATGGGATTAATCCCTTAGCTAGGTGCGTTGGGTCATTTATTAGCATGCGTAGTGTTATCGCCTAGTGATTTCAGTAATAGTGTCCGTATTATTATGTGTCTAGGCTAAGCACAGACGGGTTCATCGGAGCCACCCACCTTAGCGATGTTCGCATCGGCCGAGCGATACTCCGAGCGCGCCTTTGAAAGTTTAAGTCTGGATTCATCTTGACGGGCCAATGTAAGCCTTGCATCGATTCTTCATCAGGTCGATGCCAACTCTTCGGGTCGACGGCTCGTTTGAGTCGTTGTACTTGTCGTTTGAATCGGCGTTCCGCTAAGGCAGAGCGGGGCATTACATAATACACCACTCAAAACAAGTCTCGTCCTCGAGACTTCCTGAGTGCAGGTCATCCTACCGTTCCCTAACTCATGTTGTGTGCGTATCTTAGACAATTCTATCGAACGGCTCTATCGTTCGATGGCATCGAACCATACTCGATACCTATTCAAGTTTCATGTCGCATATGTTTGGTCGATTTCATTGAATGACTTCTTATTCATTTTAGAGTTGATGGTACTTATTCAATTGTCGCATTTTTTTGACTTGGTTGCTATTTCGATGTATCATGGGACTGAAACGGTCGCACGAGGTGCATTGTAATTCGTCAAATGCGAGTGTCGTAGGCTGAGGCAAACTCACTTTCGTTTATGCACATCGCAACACCCACTTGCAGCTGCATTCGAGTTCATCATATCACTGAGTTTGGATCGTGCACGTATCCAAGGCGTCCCCCGAACACGTACATTTCAACCAAGCTTAGCGATTAGCGAAGTCGGACAAGCTACTCGTGATAGTTTTGATTTGTCGATCGTTTTGCTAACTTCGATTTAAAACCGAACTCATGTGTGTATCACATATCATTTATCTCGGTCCTCGAGACGATTTGATTCGCTTCTCAAGCATTATTGTCCACGAAATCAGTATGATTTCTTCTTAGCGGGGTCGACCAAGCCTAAGTAATTTTCTTCCGATTCAAAACCAAGTATTGCACCATCGTCAAGTATTTCTTCCTATCAACGATTCAATTCGTTATCCCAACTTTTACTTGCGCATCATCCGTCCCTATCATTCCCTTCGTTTGGGGCCAATCTCGTCGTCGTTCACGCACACTCCTAATTCTCCGTCCTACTCTAAGTCTTGTTGCCCAAGTCTATCGTCCATCCAGACGATACTGTAAATGCCATCGCACAGGTTCAATCACTTGGCATAGGGTCGTCTGCCTATCCGCTAGGTCAGCTCACAAGGTCATAGTTACACGACAGGTCCGTGGCTCGTCGTGCAAGGTCGTTTGCACGACGCTCGCCCCAAATCCTATGGTCAAACCATTTGTTCGCTTGTACGGGAGTTCCTACCCAAGTTCGTTTCACTCAAATTTCTAAACATCGAGCATGATCACCTAATTCGTATCGAGACTTACGTTGCACATATTCAATTCCGTTCAATCACCAGTTCTAACCAATTCATGTATTCGATCACGAGGTCATCCAGCTCGACAATACATTGCGTCCCAATCTCACGCGAGTCCGATTATCCACGGCGGTTCATGAATCACCATGCAATGCTCCCGCGGAATAATTATTCTCATCGGGGCGTAACTCTTGTTTGAGTTTTAGACTAACCCATTCTCGATACGCGGATTGGACCTACTCAATCCTCAAGTTCAATTCTTCAAGCACACAAATTCATTCTCAAGTCCACCTTCGCGTCAAACCACAAGTCGAAGCAATCAGATTGCCATGCCATCTAAGTTCAATCACTCCCGCTGTATAAATCACCATATCAGCGCTCACGCGGAGTGATCGTCATAATCCGGCACGACGCATGTGCGAGGCTGGAGTTGCGCTCGCATAAGACAAGAATGTCAAAGTTGTGGTTGTCAACGAAGCAAATCCAAGCATTCACATTTTCATCCAAGCCAAATCAATTTGATAGTCTAACCGTCATGCGTTCAACTAGAAAATCCTCGAGCCAAGTCTATCTTTTTCCTCGACACATTTTTAACATCCCAAGTATAGCATTCAACGGGACAATGACATTTGCACGATTTCTCATTCGCCGAGTCAGAGTACCCCCGAGTTATCGCATATCGATCTTTGATACGCCTCAATACCATCGACGATATGCGTAACCTGACGATCTTCCTTTGCAACCAATTTCGAGTCGTGCATTGATGTTGTTGTCCGAGTTGGATATTCCATAATTTCCTCGATATTCAAGATCAAGTTTGATCGCTATTCCTCAAGCTAGTTTCAAGATCGTTGTCCAAGTTTAAGTCACAATTCATTCGAATCCATCCAAAATCGTACGCGCGATCCTCTAAGTTTTCTCGATCAAGACCATTTCGTTTTCATTCATCGTTCCGAATCGTTTTCTAACTTGTATTTCCCATGGACAAGTTGTCCGAACGACATCTCGTTCGGGACATTCGAAGTCACGACCAACTAAGCGTGACGCGTTCTAAGGCTTTGTGCGATCGTATCGCCTCGCCGACATACCCGTTCTATCCGTATATCCTTTAGTCTCGCTCGAACAATTTCTATGACGTCCATACACCACTCAGGGTTCGAGCCACTCGACACTCATTCTTATTCTTCTCCGAACCTATCACATACACCACTCGGATTCAAGTCATATGCTCTAGTCCTCCATCACGTTCGCGTCATGTGCTAAGACATCCCTCAGGTTCGTTCGACGAATTCTAGCGTAATCGTTCACGTCGCCTCGACGTACCAAGTCGTTCGCACAAATCCTCAAAATCTAATAAATCTTTCGTGCACGCCTAAGCGTTAGTTTGATAGCATTTCTATCGATATATACTCTAAGCGTAGCATCGTTCCCGACCGAGCGGTACTTGATATCGCTCGCAACTCGATTGCACCAAAAGTCGAGGTGCGCGACATGCGGCACAACATAACCAAAAGGTCGTGTGCATAGCTATCCCGTGCAGACTATATTCGAGTTCGCATGCTCACTTATTCTCGTTCGAGCGATAATCGATCTCACTCGCAACTCGTTTGCACCAGAAGGTCTAGGTGCGCAATACTCTGCACAACTTAGCCAAAAGGCTGCGTGCATAACCATCCCGTTCGAACTATACTTTGGTCTCGGGTACTCATTTGCTGTCAGCGTAAGCTCATTAAAGCACGCACTGCGTTTGCTAACTCTTAGCATCGGTTCCTTCCAACTCAAGTCCGTCGTGGTGGCACAAAGGCCTTCGCCTATCGATCCCGTCCAACTGAGTACTCGTACGAGCTTTTGAAAAATATTAAACTTATTGTATGGAACATCCCAAGGCACAATGAGAGAGAGCGTACACTTCTTTTGTTTCAATGAGCTTTTAAAACTGAGCGAATCGAAATGAAGTCCAAGGACGTAAAGCCGTGCTCTGATACCAATCTGTCACGCCCCGCTCCCGCAGGAGCGATCGTCCTCGCTAAGACGTGATGCCGCACGGGCCTAGGTTGCGTCCGTGCAAGGCCAAGTCCAGAAATGACCGATTTGAGCTAGGCCACAAAGTCGCACAGAGTGTCCCCATTTACAGCGGAAAGTAAATGAACACAAGTGGAAGCGAATTCAAACTATTTATTGATTTTCAAGAAGTTTACAAGCGGCGCTAGGCCGATATTACAAATCTCTCAAGCTCTCTCTCCCTTAAACCTAAAAGGCGTGCCAAGTGGCTTACAAGATGGAATGATTCATGGCGATGTTCCGATACATTATGTCTTGTATATGGTGCTCCAGCTTCTTGCAACGCTCCAAGGCTCCAAAGATAGCTCCGCGCCTTAGCACGTTCGAGGAAAGCTCCGCACCCGCCGACGATACCTGCATCCTGCAAGTAGACTGTGGGGTTATCAGTACATTGTTATGCACTGGTAGGGAGGCTAGCTCGCCCACAATGCTATCATTACCAAACACGTTCCATTTACTTTTGTGCATCTCTATCATTCATTGTCTTTCTAATCTTGCCTTAGGATCGTTTTCATGACATATTTCATAACCTATCCCGTGTTGCCAAATTCAAGTGTCGCATGGAAATTCATGCACGACTTACCCATACTTACCGTCCGGCCTTCCCTGTTTAATGTAAACCAAGTTAGCCAACAATTCATATGAAATAACTTAACGTAATTCAAGTGAACTTTCAATGTCAAGGGCCGTGTCCCTGCCTCGGGTTCTAGCACGTCGTAAGCACGTTATCTAACTCACTTGTATGAATTTCTCATTATCATTTGGTGTGTTACATTTCAAGCATATTCATAAGGCACTTCATTTAGTTAACTTAGACTACTTTGATTTCAATGCAAGGGCTTGCACGTGGATTGCCACCAGCAAAGCCCACTTAACTCTATATGCACCGGTCGCTGGCACCATAAGCCATTTTGGACATCCAAGCCGTGGTATTTTTCAACTAGCGTAGGGTGAGGACTGGCACACACCCCGTTAGTCTCTTGAAATACTCCTGCACTTACGTCCCCCGGGTGGCCGAGTCCGCACCCAGGCAGCCCGTAAGCCATATTTTGATTCCGCCTAGGCCGGCATATCCCTCCTTTGATCATGCCGCGGAATCCCTTTTTCTTTACGGTCACAGCATTCGCCACCCCTCGCTCGTGCCGTTTGTCCACGACCATTTCGTATTAACTTGTCATAGGCTAACCCATAGCCACAATGCGTTATCTACCAGGTTGGCGTCCGTGCAGCGCGGGTAGCGAGCCCCGTTGTACGTGCTCGTCACACCTGTCGCTAACCATTCATTTCCTTCTTATCTTTTATTCATTTCTTCATTTTTTTCTTTCACTTGTCCATTCGTTCATTGATTCAATTTCGTATTCATCCTTTCGTTGATTCATTCATTCACTTGTTTATTCGTTCATTCTTCATTTATACATTATGCAACTTTCCGTGCGGGAGTCGCCTTGGCGATCCATCGGTCCCATAGCCTTTCAATGTTGCTAAACTCTACTTGGAGCGACTATGTTGATAGTCTTCCCGTTTCATTGTTGTAAACCATTCATTGTTTCATTGTTGAACGCATAAGGGACTTGAACGTAAGCTTGTGCCTTAGCACGAGCGTGGAGCGCGGTGCGAGAGTTCTCGTATTTTCCATGTTTCTTTCCATATTCTATACAAGCATACAAGATGGGATTAATCCCTTAGCTAGGTACGTTGGGTCATTTATTAGCATGCGCAGTGTTATCGCCTAGCGATTTCAGTGATAGTGTCCGTATTATTATGTGTCTAGGCTAAGCACAGACGGGTTCATCGGAGCCACCCACCTTAGCGATGTTCGCATCGGCCGAGCGATACTCCGAGCGCGCCTTTGAAAGTCTAAGTCTGGATTCCTCTTGACGGGCCAATGTAAGCCTTGCATCGATTCTTCATCAGGTCGATGCCAACTCTTCGGGTCGACGGCTCGTTTGAGTCGTTGTACTTGCCGTTTGAATCGGCGTTCCGCTAAGGCGGAGCGGAGCGGAGCATTACAATATATATATATATATATATATATATATATAATGATTCTTCGATGTCAAGTGGGGATCGTTCAATCCATTCCGGAAATCCATGATCAACTCGCCATCTAATTTACCGGTTTATATATATATATATATATATATATATATATATATATATATATATATATATATATATAAAAGAAGTGCAAATAATATTAAACTATCCAAATCCAAAAATAAAAGTCTGTCAATTGCCAAGCAGAAGGTTCTGTCATAAACTAACTTAGATTACAGAAATTGGTTGGTGGAAGAAACCTACCAAAGACCAGAGAACTTCTGTCAACGACCAGCACCATGCTGCATCTGCAGCAGTTGCTTGAGGGATACAGCACCCCATCCCTGTGGACCTTGTGCGAAGAGAAGCTGCTTCACAGAGTCTACGCAAACGTTCACGTTTCCAAACCCATACACCGGAAGGTCTTTATACAATTTACCAACTCTCGGAACAAATGCCAGCCCCTGTTCTAGTGCATAAGCCTCAATAAGTTCCTTAAATCTCATTTCAGATGTGTTGCCTAAACCAACGCCATTGCCAGGAACTGACGCAGAGTGGCGATAGATTGATGCGTAAGCTGCTGCTTGCTGAGCCTCAAACTGTCTCTTCTCCGTCACTCTCAAATAACTGACATTCTCCCTGGCCCCTGGTTGCACCACCTCCATGCCTTCTACTGCTTGGTTCATCATATCAAGACCAGCAGTTAGCAGCATCCTAATCCTCTCATTGGCAAGCAATTCTTGAGGGAAAAGAGCCCTCCACCCCATATACCACGTCATCACTTCATTAAAATTGGGATTCGAGCACAACCAGTGGTACAAGACCTGCTGCCACTTGCTGAAGAACCCGACTTCCAACAATGTGACCATGTGATGGATCGGAACAGCTGAAGCCCAAGCCATGACCCAATTGAACTGATCCAGCTTTTGATCTGCTGGATTCACTTGGAACTCTTGCAATGCAGTCATTAGCTTCGGGACTATGTGAGTGACAATCAGGCGTTCCCAACTTGCCGCATCAAAGACATCCTTCCATGGTGAAAGGAGGACATAAGCTGAAGAATCCCCTGCATGCCAATGACCGAGAACTCTGCCCAACTTCTCCCGAATTGTGTGGTACAGACTTTCTAATCTCTGGCCCAGAAGAGGAAGCCATGGATGGATCCAAACGTGAATAGGGACAGTCTCGTGTTGCGGGTTCCATGAATCCACCGCCTTAGTCAATTTAGGCATCACCACATTGTCAAGAATAGTTTGAACCACTAGAGGAGGCAGCAGGCCCTCCCACGACTCAAAAAAACGAAGCATCGGCTCGGGATCTCTCCCCTCCCATTGCAACAAATCCTTCCACAAAGACGGATACGCCAGCGAGCAAGCGATACACGCCAGGTTGCAGAGCTTGTACTCGTCCCCGAACCGTCGCTTCAAGTCCGCAAAAGTCGCCAAGAGTGAATCCAAAGTCAACGCCCCGGACGAGTTCTCCTTCTCCACTCGTTCTAAAGCTCGTGCAATGGTCTCCATAACATCGAGCTGCTGCTTCTGCCTGGCTGCCGCCTCCCGGAACTTGTCCTTCACCCTCTGCAAGCTGACCACCTTCTCCCTCTCCCTTCTCAAATCCCTATCGAGCTTCTGTACGTCGGCCTCCGCCATGTCAACGATCAGCCTCACATTATGCTGGAGCTCGGGCATTGGCACCTGGTCCTCCTTGGCCTCCTCCTCAGCAGTCAAATTCTCTAATTTCGTCAGCACTCTCACCTGTGGTCCTCGCATATCCAGAACCTTCTGAACAACGACCTCCAGGCCCTGCCCCTGCTTCTTCAAAAGAAGCTCCTCTGCCGTCAAGTACCTATCGCTTGCCCCCTTTCTTTTCTTCTTCTGCTGCTTCGACCACCGCTTCTCCTTCGGCTGTGCTGGCAACTTAACCATAGCCTTGTCTTCCTGTTCCTTCTCGTCCAAAGCCGGCAACTTTGCCTCCTTATAATCATTGAACCCCATCCCCATCCCCTTCGGCCGGAGCTTCGCTTCGATCGGTGCCGTGATCCCCTGCTCGTCCTTCCCGAGCCCGCCGCCAACCTTATACCCCATCTTCTGCATGAGCTTCAATCCGATCCCGAACTTCCCGAGGTCGCTGACATCCCTCTCTCTCCTCCCAGAGACCGATCTCTTCGACGACGAAGAAGAACTCCTCTCCTTCTCCCGCTCCTTCTCCCGCCGCAGTGCTCCTTCCTTGATCTTCCTCCCGAACGCCGTTGGCAGGAACTTCTCCTCCTCCATCTCTTCCTGCTCGTCCTTGGCGTGAAACCCGAGGCCGAAGCCCAATCCCTGGGAGGAAGTGGAACTAGGGTTAGGGTTTGGGGGTTCGGCGTCGGGGTGTTGGTTCGGCTGCTCGTTGGGGTTGAAGGTGCCAGTGGAGACAAAGTGGACGGGCTTGGAGAGGTCGGGCTTGCGGAGGAGGTCATTGCGGCGGCTACGCTTGGAAGGGCGGTCGGAGTCGGAGTCGGAGGAGCCTGCGGCCGCGAAGGATCCATATATGGCGTCGTCCTTGGTCTGGGCCCGGTGCCGGTCCTTCTTGCGGGAATAGTAGAATTCCCCGTCGATCCACTGGCCGTCGTCGTAGTCGTTCTCCATGCCGAACCGCTCCCGGCCCTCGTATTCGTCCATGGCTGGTTTCTAGGGTTAGGGTTAGGGGTTCTATATATATATATATATATATATATATATATATATATATATATATATATATATATATATATATATAGTCATAACCCGTGCCCATAGGGCATGGTTCATTTAAGGTATTCCCCCTCAAAATTTTGGACCCCCAATTTTAAACGAACAATAATAATTTTGAGGCCCCCATCAAAATATTAAATCCCAACCACTGCTGGATGTGAATTTTCTTTCGATTCCCCATAAAATCTCACTCTCAATAATGCTCATCCACAACCATTATGGGCCCCCCATCAAAATATTAAATCCCAACCATCAAAATATTAAATTCCCATAAAATCCCACTCCCAATAATGCTCTTCCCCATAAAACCCCACTCCCAATAATGCTCTTCCCCATAAAACCCCACAACCGTTGATTCACCAAGATTAAATCACAACCACTCTTTATCTTGGCACAGTCTGCCCTAGGATTCAAAAACCTTTGTGTTTTGTATAATATATATATATATATATATATATATATATATATATATATATATATATATATATATATATATATATATATATATATATATTAAATATATATATATATATATATATATATATATATATATATATATTAAAAATAGATTTATATGGATAACAAATAGTTATTTTGTTATCATCCAAATTATTTATTTGTTATCTATATAGATAGCAAAATATCTATATAATTTTTCAATAATATGTCAAAATTATTCAAATCAGATTTTTTTTTTTTTAAATAATATACTAGAATTATGACAACCAATTTGTTTTAATTTTGAAAAAATATGTCAAAATTATACCAATCCAGATAAAATAAATAAAATAATATGCAAAAATTATACCGATCAATTTTTAAAAAAATGACATGCAAATTATCCAATAAGTTTTAAAAGAAGAAAATATACTCATGATACACATACGACAAAAAAATATGGGTGGATAGAAAATGAGGATATTTGTCGTACGAAAAGCGAGGGTATTTGTAGTATGTATGAAAGGTATGGATCAAAATAACATGCAAAACTATCATCATATGAATATGTGTCGTATGTATATCGCGAGGATATTTTTTTGAAACAATCATTGGAAAAAAAATTAGAGTTATTTAATTTATCTCAAAGAATCATTTCAAAAGAGTTCATTTATTTTTTTTAAATTTCGATTGGGATTATTTTTGCATACTATTTTAATTTTTGTCTTGATTGGTATAATTGGCATATTATTCTAAAAATAAAAAAATTGGTTGGGATAATCCTGGTATATTATTTAAAAGTAAAAAAGATATAATTGGAACAATTTTGGCATATTATTCGAAAAATTATATTATAATTTGTTATCTATATAGTTAACAAATAGATAATTTGGATGCTAACAAAATAATTATTTGTTAAATATATATATATATATATATATATATATATATATATATATATATATATATATATATATATATATATATATATATGGGAGCGGATCAAAAGCCCCCCTTAGAAAACTCCCTAAAAAAAACCCTCACTCTAATTCGTAATATTAATGTTAATATTAATGTTAATGTTGATATTAATGTTAATATTAATGTTAATGTTAATATTATTATTTTTCTAATTTTTTTATATTAATGTTAATGTTAATGTTAATGTTAATATTAATGTTAATGTTAATATTAATGTTAATATTAATTTTAATGTTAAGTTTAATATTAATTTTAGTATTTAATGTTAATATTAACATTAATATTAACATTAACATTAATATTAACATTAAATTACGGATTAGAGTGAGGGAGGTTTTTAGGGGGTTTCCTAAGGGGGGCTTTTGATCCGCTCCCTATATATATATATATATATATATATATATATATATATATATATATATATATATATATATATATATATATATATATATATATATATATATATATATATAAACTCTAGCCTAGTGGTTAAGAGAGATGCATGCGGCCCAAGTGGTCGGAATTCGAACGCCAGTGGAGGCGTAGCACCGCAAAGAAGCCTCGGCTTTAAGCCATGTCATAGCGGCGTAGCACTGCAAAGAAGCGCAATGCTTCATGCCATGACTCTTTATAAAGAACTCACCTATAGTGTATGGACAGAGATATCAGGCCGTCTCTTGTGGGTAAACTTGTAGACGTCCAAAATTATACACTGAAACCAGGCAGGCACAAGGCCTTTAATGTGCAGCCAGAAGCACAGTTGATGTCATTATGTGAGTATGAAGAATTGCAGTTATGGTGCAGAATTCAAGGCTTAGTCCATTCTTGTATCATGCTGTTATTTAACCTATGCGGGAAGATTCAAGTCGTAGCGACATCTCTCCTAATGCATGATGGACAGTCACTGTGGGGAACGCTCAATCCATATATTGAGATATGTGGGAGATTGTTGGTGTTTTTGACTTTGGACTAGGAATGATAGTTCCACATCGGCTACACCAAATGGTGAGTATCTGAATATAATGCATTGCTTGTGTTGAGGTGTGCACATGAGGTGTGGTGGGGCACAAGTGTGTGCCATGTAGAAGTATTTTCCTAGAAGAAAAAAGGATTAATTCCAACAAGGATGCAAGTTGATTTTTGTTGTGCGGACTCGGACTCAAACACGGACTCCAGGATGTCTCGTACATGCACGGGAGTGTTCGGGGGATAGGCGTGGACTGGCACACTTCTATGCTGATTGTGGGATGATCTAAAATATCAAACTCTATTTTTGAGTATTGGTATTTTAGTCCCACATCGGATAGGAGAAGAGGTGAAGTCTCAACTCCACTCTATAATTAGAGCCCCTTGGCCTCCTTTAAAAGATGCACCAAGAAGAAAGTTAAAGGGAGTCCGTAAAGTCCAGGAAGCCCGTTCAAGTCTCAAATATTGACTTACGAGCGTTCCAGAAGTTCTTCATGAACTTGCTGGTTCCTGGAAGCAGATCGTGTTGGGGCGAATCTTGCTTTGAGCAACGGTGATCTTAATCACCCAGCAAGAACCTTTTCTCTTCTTCTTTCTTCTTTCTTCTTTCTTCTTTCTTCTCCTTCATCTGAGTTGTAACTCAGTTCTGTCCGTCAGCAACTGCGATTGCGAGGAAGAACGTGAGATTTATTTTCTGATTATTGTTACTTTTATAATCAGATTCATATTATAGTGTTCCTCTTGGATCTCGAGAATTATCAGAAGGTGAACGTTTGTTGAACCTCCGATCTCGACATAGAGTCTACCATCTTTGGTCAACCCCCGAGACTAACAATCTCAAAGCAAGATCCTTGTAGATGGAGAAATCTCGTGCTTCTCTCATCGATACCAGCTTTAACAAGTTGGAGAAATTCGAAGGAGAACATTTCTAAATTTGGAAGAGGAAGGTCATCCTTAATCTTCAACTCGTGGACGTAGACCATGTGTTGATTGAGGATGAACCGACGATTCCAGAAGGAGGAACTGCCGAGGCTATTGCTGCTGCACTCGTCAAGCAGAGCAAATGGAAGAGAGGAAACAGCATCTGTAAACTGCTGATTCTCAATTCTATGAAAGACTCTCTGGCAGAGTCATATTCCAAGAAGGTGAAGGCCAAAGAGATCTGGGATTCTTTGGGTAAGCTATATGAAGATGATGAGAACAGGTCCAAAATCTTCATCGTCGAGAAGTACCACAAGTGGCTCTTCGAAGACGAGATGGCGATGCTACCTCAAGTAAAGGAATTCATGAAGTTGTGCCAGAAGTTAGATGACGAGAAGATGCCCCTCGTCGACAAGTTTGTCGTTGGAGGGATAGTCTCGAAAGTTTCTGCTGGTTGGAGCAACTTCTATGCTAGAATGCATCGAAAGAAGCTGGACATTAGCTTGGAAGATCTTCTACAAGAGATCCACATTGAGGACGAAATGCGATCTCAACAGAAGATAGACTCTCTGTCCAAACAACTGGCTAAGGCCAACTTGGTGCAAACAAGAGAGTTCAAAGGGAAGCAGGTGGCTTCTCATCACAAGAAGAAGGACTCCACAAATCTGAACGTGAAGGGTCCTTCGTTCAAGCAACAGAAGTCCAAGTCCCACGTGACTTGCTTCAACTGTAGCAAGAAGGGTCACTATAAGAGTGAATGCAAATCTAAGCCAAAACAAGCTGAGCAAGGTGAGCCTAGCAAGGTTTCCATGGTTTCTAACATTGTTGCTATGATTGCTCAGGTCACAACTGTAGGGGTTGACTCTGACTGGTGGATAGACACTGGTGCGACCTGCCATGTCTGCTATGACAAGGAATGGTTCGTCACATACCAGCCAACTTCTGAGAAATTTATCATGGTGAACCAAGCCCAAGCTGAAGTTCTGGGGGTCGGAACTATGGAGCTAAAACTCACATCCGGGAATACTCTGACGCTTCAAGGTGTGAAGCACGTTCCGGTGATTGTAAAGAACCTGATCTCTGGAAGCCTGCTTAGCAACACAGGCTTGAAGATTGACATCAATGCTGGCCAGATGGTGATGTCCAAGAAGGGAACATACTTCGGAAAATGTCACGACCCGATCCCAAATAATTGGGTCGAACCGGATCATGCCCAGCCTGCACCGTTGTTGAGACGGCGGCAGCAAGCTGTTCCATTAGCAGGTAAACCACATCAACATCTATATTTGTCACAACTCAAAATTCGAAAAATGAAACTTTATTAAACATTTGAAATAAGTACAACTGGAATGTGAAAGAACTGAATTAAAAGCTGAAATCAAATTACAAAAATTCTAAAACAACAAATCTAGAAACAGAAAATCTAGCTAAGCGTTCGGCTCGCCGGCCTCAAGTCCTGCGTCCTCCAACAGGGTACAAAACCGGGTCATATTAGCTGTTGTATAGTATAACAGCTCAGCATCCTCAATGTTCCCTAAAAATGTTATCTTCAGTCAGGAGGGAGCAAAGTACAATTCATGCTAATTTGACAATGAAAATAATAATAGAATCATGCACTTTTAAATAATTTGAAGTAAACAGTTTTCTAGCAGTAAAACAGTATGATTTGAATAGGCAATGAATATGACCGGCTTGGGTTGTACAGTTGTATCCTATTGATACGATTCGGCTTATCCCCGTGTGTAAGAGGGGTAAGCTAATACTGGCCTAAGTTATTATTTTGGATGTGGTCATAATCATTACACTACTCTTCCAGCCCCCAAACAGTTACAGTAGTTACAGTCAGTGCTCTCAGAGACACTACCAAAATACATGGATTTACCGACGGCCTTATCCGTCGGTAGTCCGTCGCCAAAAATAAATACCGACGGATTATCGACGGATATTTTGGTAAAACAGCTGTCGGGAATAACCTCGTCGCTAAAACATATCCGTCGCTACTCCGTCGCTCAGCGACGACTTAGCGACGGAATACCGTCGGCGCATTTAAATATATATAGCGACGGATTACCGACTAGTTTTCGTCAAAACATGTATCAGGATATAGGGTTAGCGACGGAAAACTCCGTCGCTAACGAGTCGGCAAAACCGTATCAGTAATTTTCTGATACCCAATATCCGTCGCTAATCCGTCGTAAATTTGTCGGCAAAAGCGTATCAGAGATTTTCTGATACCCAATTACCGACGGACATTCCGTCGCTAAACCGTCGCTCAATGTAAAATTCTCCAGGTAGCGACGGATATTACGTCGCCAATCCGTCGATACATTAAATTCCTACAGTTAGCGACGGATAGTCCGTCGGGACTTTGTCGCCAGTCCGTCGTAAGTTAGTCGCCAATCCGTCGCTAATGCTAAAATTTATGGACATCAAACAGCATCAGTTCGACGGATCGTCCGTCGCCAATCCGTCGCTTTATTGAAATGCTCCAGGTAGCGACGGATAGTCCGTCGCCACTCCGTCGCTAACCTCAGTTTCTCCAGTTAGCGACGGACAATCCGTCGCTGAGTGGTCGCCAGTCCGCCGTAAGTTAGTCGCCAATCCGTCGCGAAAGCTAAAATTTCTGGACATCAAACAGCATCAGGTTGACGGATCGTCCGTCGCCAATCCGTCGCTTTATTGAAATGCTCCAGGTAGCGACGGATTTTACGTCGCCACTCCATCGCTAACCTCAGTTTCTCCAGTTAGCGACGGACTATCCGTCGCTGAGTGGTCGCCAGTCCGTCGCTAACTGCTAATTTTTGAAAAAAAATACTGCAAACAGACTCTTTCCTGTTTATACAACACATCCAACACAATATCAAACATGCAAAATATCCATATACAACACCATATATCCATATCCAACACGAATATCCAACGTATCCAATATCCAACACCATATATCCATATGCAAAATATCCATATCCGACACCAATATCCAACGTATCCAATATCCAACAAAATATTACCAACACAATATATCCAATATCCAACAATAAATTATCCAAACATAAAAAAAATATCCGAACATACAATGTATCCAAATGTCTACAAAACCAACAACATAAACAAAATCAAACCCCGTCCGTCGGATCGTCTCGTGCTCGTGCCGCCGCATCCGCTTTGCGTATGTACTCCTCCACCGTGTGTGCCGGCACTTGGGACAAGACATGGTCTGGAAGCGCGCGTAGCTGCTCTGGCGACATCATGTCAAGGAGCGTCAAGATGGTGTTATCCGATACGATACGGGCGTCCGCAGAGCGGTTAAACGAAAGCCGTCCGGGGGAAGAAGGACCAGGTCGATCCGAAGCACCGGCAGCAGCAGTAGACGGACCGGGAGCAGACGGACCGGGAGCAGACGGATAGCGCCCCAACACTATCGCCCGCAAATCTGACACCGCGGAGGTCAGAGTCGCAAGCTGCGCCCTCACATCGTCAACCGGGGGCGCTGGGGGAGGCGGAGGCGGTGGATATCTCGGGGACGGCTGCAACGAGGGCGTCATGGAACCTAAGCCGTAGACGCGCCCTTTCCTAACGCCGCCGACGGATTCTACGAACACGTCGTCGTAGCGAGCGGCCATAGAAGAGTGCGTCTGGGTGGGCGTCGTTTCGCCGACATTCTCGGAAGGGGGCTCGATCTCAAGCCGACTAAGTGCCTCACGATACGCAGCCTATCCAATGAATGTGTTTATACTATAAGTTTTTCTAAGTTATAATCTAAATCCTATGTTTCCCTAAGTTATAGTCTGAATCCTAAGTTTATCTAATTAACTTAACAATAATTATATTTCTAACATAAATCTCATAAACGTAAGTACTTACATCAGTCTCCTCGGCCCTCGCGTCGACGAAGCTCCCGTCCTTCCGCCTCTTGTGCGTATGCACGAATACATCGTGAGCGGTGACCGTCTCCGCCTCTTTCCCCTGCTTCACCGCCCGTTGGGCCTGCATACGTAGAATTTAATTAACTTCGTATATTAACAGTACGAAATTAAATAATAGAATGAATTTGAATTTGTGCTATCTCACCAAATCTGCACGCGTCAATGCGTGGGGCCTTGATCCCCCCGTATGCAGACCCGCGACCTGTCGATTAGCCTTAGCTTTCTCCGATTTCAGCTTGAACTGCGGAGTATCCATCTTCTCCAACATCTGCTCATAGTACTCCGCCCGGATCCAGTCCTTCCTCGTATGCGCCGTACGAAGGTCGTACACCGCATCCCGTATCTTCTTCCCGGCGGCGGCTTTGTAGGTCCTGAGGATCGCCTCCTCGCGATGGGGGGGCCACCAGAACGTCCTCTGACATACAAATTCAAATATCACGTAATAAAAAATTTAATAATTTAAAGAATAATTAATAATTCATCGACGGATTTATACCCTCATCTCGTTGAGCCAGACGTACTTCATGTCCTGAGGCACCTCAGAAAAATTGAGGTAGGGGCCATGGTAGTTATCCCGGATAATACGCCCTAGAATCCGGGCAGCATCCCACGGGAAAAACCTATAAAGAAGCAACGACTGGATTATTAACTTGAATAAATGAAACAAATTTAATAAAGTAACTTAAATTTACTTACGATTCACCAGCGGGCCATAGCTCTCGTCGGAACTCGCCCACCAGCCTCTCTGGTGGCGTCGGGGGATCCGCGGGTCCGTGCACGTACTCCCCGGTAACAGGATGAAACTGAATCCCGGGGTACTCCGAGGCCCACCCTGCAGTAACTGCTGGGCCCCCTGCTGCATCTGCTGCTGCATCCGCTGGTACATCCGGTGGCGGAACGGATCCGCTAGCGGATGGAGTCACAGGCCTCGACGACGATGTCGGTAGCACCGAGGAAGAATGACGGCGGGAAGAGCCTGTGTCCGGGCTCTCCAAGTCGGGATCGGAGGTCACATCCGGGGAATGCGGCTGGCGACCACGACCGCTACCACCACGCCCACGCCCACACCCACGACCACCACCACCACCACCACCGCCGCCGCCGCCGCCACCGCCACGACCACGGCCAGCACCACCAGTACGGGTGCTCGCAACCATGCCCTGTAAATAGAACACATAAACAAAATACCGACAACATAGATTTATAAATGAATATAAAACTAAACATATCCATACCAGCAGCAGGGCGATGAGTGCCGCCCAGACGAGTAGGCCTAGGAGTGCCATCTGCAAAAAGAAACTCATACAATAATACGCAAATATCCCAAACTGAAATAAATATTACAATCAGAAGTGAAGTACGAATAAAAGCTAGATACACAAAATCTGATAAAATCACGCACCAATACAACAAAGTACAATTCTTGTAACTTTTGATGAAAGGGCATCTTGTGTTCCACTAGACTTGTAATTGTAAATCCAAATGTAATAGGGTAATTTAGGATTCGAGACTAGATATTGGGTGCTTCAAGATACAACTAAAATATAGCGATATTTAATCATCGTCATCGTCCTCTTCCTCGGCCTCGGCCTCATCATCATCATCATCCTCATCGTCGAATTCATCTGTATCCTCATCCTCATCCTCATAAAGTTCTTCTTCTTCTTCTTCTTCTTCTTCTTCTTCTTCTTCTTCTTCTTCAGTCTCAATACTTGGGACAAGACGCCTCTTTCTCCCCTGGTTGACATCTAAGTCTTGTATATCAACCTCTTCCTCCCCTCTATTTTCATCAGCAAGAGGTATATCAACCTCTAATTCAACATCCATGTCACAAGACTGTTGTCCCAAGTATTGGGGCTTTTCGATCTGGTCCTCTTGGTATGCTGGGTCTCCAACGTTGAATGTATTTCTAGATTTAATCTTGCATACTGCCCACCAGTCAAAGCGATCTCTACGACGCCTTGGGTAGCTTGTATAGTAGACTTGAACAGCCTAACTTGCTATCGCAAACGTGTCGGACCCTCTATACCTCATGCGATGATTTATATCGACGAATCCAAATTGTTTATCGATTCTCCAACCGATATTTGGTGTCGTATCGAACCACTCACATTTGAACATAACAATATGCATATCAAATGGGGCACTATATTGTAATTCTACAATATCCCGAAGCACTCCATAATAGTCAAAGTCCGGCTCGTTGTCATAGATTGTGCCTCTTATGCAAACACCAGAATCCTTCGTACTTGTTTTCCATATCTGAACGCGTCCTTGTTCTTTCGCCAAGGATGTCTCGTTGGCAGAAATTGACGGTGACAGTCAAAGAAAGAAGTTTTTCCTCCATGTCTAAGGCGGAACGCCTTACTATTTTCCATACATATCGGACAAGACATGTTGTCGTGCGTACTCCATCCCGACAGCATACCGTATGCTGGAAAATCATTGATTGTCCACATGAGTGAAGCTCTCATCTGAAAGTTTTGTTTTCTAAAAATATCATAGGTCGTGACGCCGATCTCCCACAACTGTTTCAGCTCATCCACCAACGGCTGTAAATATATATCGATGTTCTTTGTCGGATTTTTGGGACCGGGTATGATAGCTGTCAAGAACATATAAGGAGTCTTCATACACATCCATGGTGGCAGATTGTAAGGGGTAAGAATGACCAGCCAGCATGAGTATTGAGATCCCGACTGTCCGAAAGGGGCGAAGCCATCAGAACATAGCGCCAGGCGTACATTTCTAGGCTCTGCAGCAAAATCTGGATGACACAAATCAAAATATTTCCACGCCTCTCCATCCGAAGGATGTGACAATTCTTCTTCGTCCTTTATGCGATCTTCACTGTGCCACGTCATGTGTTCTGTTGTATTCAGAGACATATACATCCTCTGTAAGCGCTTCGTGATCGACAAGTAATGCATATACTTGTAAGGACGTCGTTTTCTAGTTGACTTTCCTTTTCCCTGTACTGTCTTGTAACGATCCGTATTACAGAACCAACAACTTTCTAATACGCAATTCTCTTTGTAATACAACATGCATCCGTTGCGACAGCAATCTATCTTCTCGTACCCCAGTCCCAGTTGTCGGACCATCATCTTTGACTTGTAGAAGTTTCTTGGGAGCTCTTTTGATTCCTTCGGTAACACCTCATTAGTTAATTGTGTGATCCGATCATAGCAAGCTTGTGGCAAGTTAAAATCAGACTTTATGTTCAACAACCGCATCGTCACTGACAGTACAGAATGAGTCTCACAACCAGGATATAGAGGAGTATCTGCGTCCTTAAACATATCATAGAACTCCTTTGCCTCGGGATTAGGATCCTCCGGATCAAAATTAGGCCCTGCCGCAGCATACACCATATCTCGTGCAAGGTTCTGCATGTCTCCATAATCCACAGAGCATCCGTCGTCTTCGAGGACATCCGTTGCAGCATTATCATCAAAAGCATAAGTACCAGCTTCTGCAGCCTGTCTTTCTGAATATAATTCACCTTGCGATGACCACAGGCCGTAATCACGTACGAAACCCTTACGGGTCAAATGATCTCTCACAGTCATCACTTCTTCGAAACGTCTATTGTGACAATTAACACATGGACACTTGATTTTGTTATCGTCCATGTACTGAGTTTTGCTCATGGCATACTTAAGAAATACTTCCACACCTGCCTGAAAATCGTCACTCACACCAATTCTGCTCTCGTGTTGTCGTTTGTACATCCATGTACGATCAACAAAGTAACGATCCATGCTCGATTTGATGTGAATATCTGTATCGTAAGACAAACTAAACATAAGAATTAATAGCCCGATACCGATACTCATATCGTAAGAAAAACTAAACTTGTGGATAACACGCTAGGCCTACGACGAGGCTACTTAGTATCACAATCTAACATAATTAGTATAAAATCATGTAACTGGTGGATCCGCTAGCTAGTAAGCCGGATGTACTTAATATCAGAGAGTATCAGATTAGTATCAGTATATAGGTTAGGTAGACCGTATCAAACGCATATCGGAATAGTAGGCCGAATAGGAGGCCGAGATAGTCGAATGAGAAGAAGGGAAGAAAGGAGGAGCAGATGGTATACTAGACTAGTTCTGGGTCAAATTAGGAGTCCAAGTCAACTCTGTCAAAACTAACCTTAATTAGGCTAAACTTCTACCTTAGCTAATCAAATATATATACTAGACTTCACGACGTGTGTCTGTGTATATATATATATATATTATTAATAAATTACTTAAAATTATGCCTATATATATATATATATATATATATATATATATATATATATATATATATATATATATATATATATATATATATATATATATATATATATCAAGGTTCAAAGTATCGGTATCGGAATCGGTATCGGACTATTCCTATGAGTATTGGTATCGGCGATATCGGTAGTATCGGCGGTTTCGGATCGGAGTATCGGATTTTTTAGTATCGGGAAACAAATAATTATTAATAAATTATTTACATTTAAAAACATATATTTTATACATTTAGGCATAATTTTAAGTATTTTCAGTGTTATTTCTTAGTAGTTTTGAAATTAAATGAAATAGTAGTCACCCTTACCGATTGGTTTACAAACAATAGATGTGATTTTCTTCAATTGATGTGATTTTCTTCTTTTACATGCTTCTACAACCTTGTTATGCTTTAAACCCTTGTTGATTTGTCTTTTTTGTTTAATTTTCTTTGTCGAATTGACCGGAACAAAGACCCCCAATGTCGGTATCGGTCAATACTTGGTATCGGTCGGTATCGGATCGGAACATGCCAAACCGTATCGGTATCGGCCGTATCGGATCGGTATCGGCCGATACTTTAAACCATGATATATATGTCTGAGTGTGTGTGTATCCGTGTGTCTGTGTCCGTGTGTGTCCGTGTGTGTGTGTGTGTGTGTGTGTGTCCGTGTGTGTGTGTCTGTGTGTGTGTGTCCGTGTGTGTGTGTGTCTGTGTGTGTGTGTCCGTGTGTGTGTGTGTGTGTCCGTGTGTGTGTGTGTGTCTATGGGAGAGGAGGAGGAGGACTCCTGCGCGGGGACTCCAGAGTCCCTCCTACGCCCCCCTGCCCCGACCCCCCCAACCCCTGCCCGACCCCCTCTCCCACCCCCCTGCCTCCCCCTGCCCCGACCCCCCCAACCCCTGCCCGACCCCCCCAACCCCTGCCCGACCCCCTCTCCCACCCCCCTGCCCCCCCTGCCCCGACCCCCCCAACCCCTGCCCGACCCCCTCTCCCACCCCCCTGCCCCGACCCCCCCCAACACCTGCCCGACCCTCCCCCAACCCCTGCCCGACCCCCTCTCCCACCCCCCTGCCCAGACCACCCCCCCACCCCTGCCCGACCCCCTCCCCGACCCCCCCTGCCCCCTCTCCCACCCCACCCTTGCCCCGACCACCCCACCCCCTACCCGAACCCCCCCTGCCCAGACCACCCCCCCACCCCTGCCCGACCCCCTCCCCGACCCCCCTGCCCCCGACCACCCCACTCCACCCTTGCCCCGACCACCCCACCCCGTACCCGAAACCCCCCTGCCCCATACCCTCTTCGACCACTACGATAGCCCCCCAACCCCCCAAATCGTAGAAGAGAGAGAGAGAGAGAGAGAGGGAGATAGAGAGAGAGGGGGGGAGAGAGAGCATACCTTAGAGAGAGAGAGGGAGATCGCCGGTCGGAGAGAGCGAGATCGTCGGAGAGAGGGAGAGGGAAGAGAGAGAGTGTTTTGGGGGGGAATAAAAATTTCCTCCCGTCGGTTCAATTTAAGTTAGGGTACAGAAATTAGCGACGGAAGTAGCGACGGATTATTCCGTCGCTAAGTAGTCAGTAAATCTCGCGCCAGAGTAGCGACGGATTATTCCGTCGCTAAGTCGTCAGTCAAATCTCGCGCCAATATTTTAGGCTTTTGCCGCCAAAATATGCGACGTTCTAGCGACGGATATAAAACCGTCGCTACTTGGCCGACGACCTATCGACGGCGTAGCGACGGATATTGACATAAAAAAATAAAAAAAATTGTCCACTGCTTTCCGTCGGTATTTCGTCACAAATCCGTCGGTGATCCGACGGTAATAGCGACGGAAAATTTCCGTCGCTAAATGGCCGTCGCTAAAATGCTGTAATTTGGTAGTGAGAGAGTTCCGTGTTGCATCGTGGTTTAAACTTGCATTAAAACGATTACTAAATAATTGTAAACTAACACAAAATATACTTGCCTCAAATGAACTGGACTGGAAAGTTGGAGACTTCGAGATGGGAATTAGGATCGTCCTCGAATTCCTACATTCGAGAAACTGACTCAGAATCCAGGGTTACCAATCTAACTACGCTAGTTGAAATCTCTAATTGTGTCCTAATCAATTTTAATTCTTTACTAACAAAACACGAACAAAAACACGATTATTTGTGCGTTGAATTAATAACGAGGGAAAGATCGTTTAAACTTTGTATTTTGAAAAAAACTCGTCGATACCAAATTAATTGATTAAAACTTTGTATTTTCATATTTATACATATAAAACTAAATTTCTTATTTTAATGAGAAATACATGATCGTTTGTTACATATTAGAACTTGTAGATTTTATGTGAGAAAATTTTATTAATTTCTATATGAAAATAATTATTATTAGGTTTACGCGTACGCTACAAAAACTCGCAAAACCAGAAGACAACAGAAAATCCTACGCTACCAATTTACAAGTCACAGAGCCAACAACCAGCTGGGCTTATGCCCATTACAATTTATTTACATAAATTGAAATAAGACAAAAACAGTCGTTAGTTCTAAACTTTCTATAATTTAAATATGAATAAAATAAATAATAAAAATAAATTAAATAATAACGAGTCTCAAATATGGTCCAATCGTCATTTTAGGCTAATGCCTCAACGTCCGGGCGAAGCCGGTTTCGTTTGCACTTAGCCAGGGCCCATTGACCGATACGGTCGTCGCCCAAAATCCAAAATATTTCATATATTTCCGAAATCCATTTTAAAATCATTTTTAAAAATATAATTAAATTTACGGAAAAATCTGGCAGCATTTCCTCTATCTTTGGTCAACCCAAAAACTGGAAAATGTGTGCCAATATTTTCCTGCAAATCCCAAACCAGGGAATCCCAAAATATATATATAAAAATAACCACAAACATTCCACAGATTAATTCGGAACGACCCGAAACAAATTCGGAAGTCCGAAACTAAAACAAAACATCACAGCACAATATCGGAAGGATCCGAAACTAAAATATTTAGAAAATCATTTCCGAAAAGTTTCGAAAATGAAGAAATCCAACCAACAGAAACTTCCCGACGTTCCTCGAAAAAATCCCGGGAACGACGTTCACCCCAAAAATCGAATTTCCCAAATGAAATTCGTGGACCAACTCATCATCGACACGGGAAGGGACGAACTACTGTGAGTAACCAGGGATTACCCAAAAAGACGAAATTCGAAGGGTAGCCTCGGACTCGGGACGCGCAAATCCACAGGTCGGGGTTGAAATCCAGCGAAGAGCGTTGTCCAGAACAGCGGACAGCCTCGGGGTCAGCGCTGGGTCGCGACGGTGGAGCGCCGGGGCTGCGGGAGACGCGCCGGGGCTGGACGCGCGCGCGGGGTCGGCTGGATCGGGGGGGACAGCACGCGGGGCACTGTCGGGCGGCTCGGGACAGCGGCCGACAGCAGGAAGGGGGCGCCGGGGGCCGGCGTAGGGGGTCGGCGCGGAGGCCGAAGGTCGTACGGGAGGCCGGGGCTAGGGGCTCGGCCGGCGGGGAATGCTGGAGCGGCTGCGGGGCACGGGCGTCGGGTCCGCGCGGGGCCGGGGTTGCGACGGTGGCGCCGCTGGGAGGCTGGGGTCGGGGTCTGCTTGGGGAAGGGTGCTGGAGGGTTGTTCTCCTCTTGGGAAGAAGAATAGAGAGAGGGAGAGTAGCAAGTAGTGGTGGTGGGTGTGTTTACTCTTCTGGAGGGAGAGGGTGTGAAGTGGGGAGATGGGTTTGTTAATGGGAGTTATAAGGAAAGGAGTGGGGTTGCTGTGGGTGAACGAGAGTAAGTGTAGGGTGAGAAGAATGTGGAGAAAGAAGTACGTGGAAAGGGTGGTTATGGATCTGGTCCAATTTGGACCAGCTCCAAGTATTTTAATATTTTTTTTTTAAAAGAAATCAGATTTCAAAAATAGGATTTGGACTGGGTCTGGGTTCGGGAATCGGGTCCGGGCTTGGGTCTGGACAGAAATCAAAAAGCCATATTTAATTTTCAAAATTTATTTTAAACTCACAAATACTAATAATAATAATAGCAATAATATTATAATAGTAATATTAATTTACTTACGAAAATTGGGTTTCACAGAAAAGCTTTTCAAACTGAAGGGATGTTCAAAATTCAGCTTGTAAACCAGTCAAATGTAATCAATGCAATCGCTCATTCTGATTATTCTCTTGAGTTGTGGCATAATAGGCTAGGACATATTCACTGTAAAAGAATTAACAAAATGTCCAGTCTAGGACTTATCTCCAAATGTGGGGGTAAGGTAGAGAAGTGTGAAGTATGTGCTCAGACAAAGATCACAAGGAAATCCTTTCATCGGGTCTATCGAAGCACAGATCTTCTAGAGTTGGTGCACTCCGATATCTGTGACTTCAAGCAATTCTCTACAAAAGTCGGGATAAAGTATTTCATAACCTTTATCGATGACTTCTCAAAGTACGCGTTCGTGTACTTGCTCAAGTCTAAAGACGAAGCGTTCGAGAAGTTCAATGAGTTCAGGGCCGAGGCTGAACGACAAACTGGACAACAACTCAAGAGGCTAAGGAGTGATCGAGGCGGAGAGTATCGGTCTCATGAATTCACATCATTCTGCAAAGAACATGGAATCATAAACGAGACTACTGCTCCATATTCTCCTCAATCTAACGGAAGTAGCAGAGAGGAAGAACAGAACGTTGACAGAAATAATAAACTCAATGCTGCTAACTGTGGGTCTTCCTAAATGCTACTGGGGAGAAGCTGCATTGACGGACACTTTTATTCTAAATAGAGTGTCGTATGCAACTTCGGACGTAACTCCTCATGAACTCTGGTTCAAAGTCAGACCTAACTTGAATGTCATTCGAGTGTGGGGGTATCTGGCTTATGTGAAGCTCCAGATCTGAAGATTCAGAAGCTGGAGACAAGGACTACGAAGACGATCTTCTTGGGGTATGCCGAGAAGAGTGATGCTCGGAGATTTCTTGATATTGAGTCAAATCATATCATCGAATCTCGCGATGCTGAATATTTTGAAGACAAGTTTGTAAGGCACAAGAACATTGTTCTAACGAACATTTCGGAGAATGATAAAGGTGCAAAGGAGACTGAGATCTTCAATGAGCCAGTTGTCCAAGATGATGTTGTTGCTGAGGAGACAACGATTGAGCCAGAACTCGCTGAGCCATCGTCGAAGCGAGCGAGGAGGCCGAAGAACTTCAGAGATGACTTCATCACCTATCATGTGGAAGCAGATCTGCTTACCTATGATGAGACAATGAAGACCAGAGATGCTACTTTCTGGAAGGAGGCGATAGACAATGAAATTGAATCAATCACCTCCAATAACACTTGGGTGTTGGTTGATCTACCTGAAGGAGCAAAACCTATCGGATGCAAGTGGATCTTCAAGAAGAAGATGAAAGCTGATGGAACCATTGACTAGTTCAAGGCCAGGCTAGTGGCAAAGGGGTTTTCTCAGAAGCAGGGGATCGACTACTTTGACACGTATGCTCCAGTAGCCCGGATGACCACCATCAGAATATTAATTGCTCTCGCAGCGATACATAAGATGGTGATACATCAGATGGATGTGAAAACGATATTCCTGAATGGCGAGCTGACCGAAGAGATCTACATACAACAGCCAGAAGGGTTTGTCTTCAAAGGTCTTGAAGACAAAGTCTACAAGTTGGTGAAATCTCTATACGATTTAAAGCAAGCTCCCAAAATATGGTATGAGAAGTTTGACAAAGTCATAAGGTCAAATGGCTACAGGGTCAGTGAAACAGACAAGTGTGTCTATACGAAGTTTGCTGACGGAAGAGGAGTCATCGTTTGTCTATACGTGGACGACATGCTAATCCTAGGTACGGATATAAGCTGTGTCACGGAGACAAATAAGTTTCTCTCAACGAAGTTCAGTATGAAGGACTTGGGGGATGCTGATGTTATCTTGGGACTCAAGATCATCCGGACAGACACTGGACTAGAGTTGTCACAGTCTCATTATGTTGAGATGATGATCACTCGTTACGGGTATCAGGATCTTCCAGGGATCGATACGTCGTACAAGTGTGATCTGAAGCTGAAGCCTAATTCAGGGGAAAGCGTTAGGCAGCTGGAGTATGCAAGCATAATCGAAAGTTTGATGTATGCTACTACTGCCACAATGCCCAACATAGCTTTCGTTGTAGGAATGCTGAGTCATTTCACGAGCAACCCAGACATTGAGCACTGGAAAGCTGTGAAACGGGTTGTGAGATATCTCAAAAAGACTCAGACATATACACTGTACTACAGCGGAGATCCGCCGATAGTGGAAGGCTTCAGTGATGCCAGCTGGTGCTCAGAAATGGAGAGCGAGAGGTCCACAGGTGGATATATTTTCACAATTGATGGAGCTATTATATCATGGAAATCAAAGATGCAGACTATGCTCTCGCGATCATCCATGGGATCTGAGTTCTTTGAACTTGATACCGCAGCGGAGGAAGCAGAATGGCTTCGGGAGCTCATGTATGATCTTCCAGTGGTTGGGGCGCAAATACCGACGATACCGATATACTGCGACAACCAGGCGACTGCGACGGTGGCATCGAATGACCTCTTCAACGGGAAGAAGAGGACTGTGCGGTTGAAGCACGGGGCAGTACACGATCTCATCAAGAGGGGTATTATTGCAGTGATTGATGTTCGGAGTCAGGAGAACCTGGCGGATCCGTTCACCAAGGGCCTCAAGCGCCAACTGGTCGATGACACAGCTTGTAAAATGGACTTGAAGGTATTCTGATATTGTGTTATTACACTCCTACCATAAAGTTTTATGCTATTAGTTCAAAGAGAAATCTACTAGGCATCTAGCTTTTGGTTTAAGGGAGGACTATTAACCAGAAGAATATCAGAAACGGTGGGTACTTGTCCTTCATGACATGGAGAGGTTACGGACCTACAACCACTGTTGTCTACTATTATTTTCTGCGAAAAACGGATCATGTGGAAAGGTTGGCTTAAATGCCTTAATGAGTTCTCAGGCAGAGTGAATGCCTGGAGTGCTTTACAGGAAGCACGGTAGTGCAACACTACAAGAAGTGTAACTCCATGCTATAGTGAGGTGACTTCACCATAAGGTTCCCAAGTAGGGGTAATGCCTCGGCTTTGCAAGCCAAGTCACAGCGGAGTAGCACCGCAAATAGGCAGGTAGCCTAATGCTGTATGATAATCGTAATAAAGAGAGGTAGACAGCACTACAAAGAGGACGATGTCCTCATGTTATAGTGGCATGACACCACGAACAGGTACCAGGTAGGGTAAAGCCTCGGTTTTGTGAGCCATGTCATAGCGGCGTAACATCGTACGGAAGCGCAAGGCTTCATGCTGGGTAGTTTGGCACTACAAAGAGGCCTGTGACCTCATGCTACAGTAGTATGACACTACGATGAGGTATCCATGTGGGGTAAAGCCTCAGCTTTAAGCCATATCATAGCGGCGTAGCACCGCAAAGAAGCGCAATGCTTCATGCCATGACTCTTTATAAAGAACTCACCTATAGTGTATGGACAGAGATATCAGGCCGTCTCTTGAGGGTAAACATGTAGACGCCCAAAATTATACACTGAAACCAGAAAGGCACAAGGCCTTTAATATGCAGCCAGAAGCACAGTTGATGTCATTATGTGAGTAGGAAGAACTGCAGTTATGGTGTAGAATTCAAGGCTTAGTCCATTCTTGTATCATGCTGTTATTTAATCTATGCGGGAAGATTCAAGTCGTAGCGACATCTCTCCTAATGCATGATGGACAGTCACTGTGGGAACGCTCAACCCATATATTGAGATGTGTGGGGGATTGTTGGTGTTTTTGCCTTTGGACTAGGAAAGATAGTCCCACATCGGCTACACCAAAAGGTGAGTATCTTAATATAATGCATTGCTTGTGTTGAGGTGTGCACATGAGGTGTGGTGGGGCACAAGTGTGTGCCATGTGGGAGTATTTTCCTAGAAGAAAAAAGGATTAATTCCAACAAGGATGCAAGTTGATTTTTGTTGTGCGGACTCGGACTCGGACACGGACTCCAGGATGTCTCATGCATGCACGGGAGTGTTCGGGGGGTAGGCGTGGACTGGCACACTTTTATGTTGATTGTGGGATGATCTAAAATATCAAACTCTATTTTTGAGTATTGGTATTTTAGTCCCACATCGGATAGGAGAAGAGGTGAAGTCTCAACTCCACTCTATAAATAGAGCTCCTTGGCCTCCTTTGAAAGATGCACCAAGAAGAAAGTTAAAGGGAGTCCGTAAAGTCCAGGAAGCCCGTTCAAGTCCCAAATATTGACTTACGAGCGTTTCAGAAGTTCTTCGTGAACTTGCTGGTTCCTGGAAGCAGATCGTGTTGGGGCGAATCTTGTTTTGAGCAACGGTGATCTTAATCACCCCAGCAAGAACCTTTCCTCTTCTTCTTTCTTCTTTCTTCTCCTTCATCTGAGTTGTAACTCAGTTCTGTCCGTCAGCAACTACGATTGCGAGGAAGAACGTGAGATTTATTTTCTGATTATTGTTGCTTTTGTAATCAGATTCATATTATAGTGTTCCTCTTGGATCTCGAGAATTATCAGAAGGTGAACGTTTGTTGAACCTCTGATCTCGACATAGAGTCTACCATCTTTGGTCAAGCTCCGAGACTAACAATATATATATATATATATATATATATATATATATATATATATATATATATATATATATATTGTGATATCAGTAATAATAATTTTATCAAACAAAATTTATTTGATTTAAAATAAATAAATAATTCGTGACTTCCAACTATGGGTCCTTGACGTGTGTCCTTGACGCTATACTTCGTGACTTCCAACTATGCCTCTTGAAAGCTGGATTGAAATGCCTAGATAGAGTTGGGCATATATGGACAAATCAGGCTACACAAAATAGAACTGCTTGTCAACTCGATAGAGCATTGGAAAATGATAGATGGTTTGTTGTCCTACCTTCGGTAACTACAGTTGGATTATCGGCCTCTAATAGGGACTACTCCCCTATTCTAATCAATGCAAGGGGCTGGGAAATAAATGTAGAGGGAATCTCTAATTCAAGCTTGTTCAACAGCTGAAGGGAAGTAAAAGAGGCTTTAAAGGCATGGAATATGGCTCGGCTAGGAGAGGATGTTCAGCTGAAACAGCAGGAGCTTCGCACAGTGCAAATAGAGCTTCAAAGGGACATCCAGAACCTAGTTTTGGCTGCCAAAGAGAAAAAAAAATCTGGTTGAAGAAGTTAACCTTCTTCTACTGCAAGAGGAAATACAAACAGCACAAAGGGCTAAATGTAATTGGTCGAAGGAATGTGACAGGTATACCAAGTTCTTTTGTGATCTGATTCGAACTCGACAGCATAGGAACAACATTCACAAATTAGTTAACGATTATGGAAGAGAGGTCACCACTCAAGCTGACATTCATATTGAAGCTACTAATTTTTTTACTCCAGATTATATAATCAAGAAGGTTACAAGATTTGAGTTTCCAGAACTGATCTGCAAGCGCATTGTCACTAGCAACTAGCAAGGGAATTCGGATCCTTCAAAGGCACGCGACTATGGTAGAAGAGATCATTAAGAAAGCTGACCCGGACAAAATTTTAGGGCCTGATGGTTTTGGTAGTAGTTTCTTCAAGCATCATTGGACAGAATTGAAGTACTCGGTTAAATAAGTGATTCACGACTTCTTTGAAAAAGGTAGGTTTTTGCGGGAACTAAATCACACAATTCTTACTCTTGTGCCTAAGAAGGAGCTTCCTTGCTATCTGATTTTCGCCTTATTGACTGCTGCAATTTCTTATATAAAGTAATTGGACATTTGATGTGACATCGTATGGAAACTATTATGCAAGACTTGATGTCCCCAAACCAATATGCTTTTATTAAGGGGAGATCGATTTTGGAAAACAACCGACTACCACATGAAATGGTGCGGTATTTCAACAAAGGTGGCAAAAAGTCATGTATGAAGCTGGATCTACGGAGAGCATATGACATGGTGAATAGAGAGTTTCTATGGAAAATAATGTTGGCTATGGGTTTTTATAGTTGGTGGGCGGACATGGTTCGAGAATGCATATCAACACCAACTTTCTCGATCATTTTAAAAGGGCATCCGTACATATTCTTCTCTAGTAATCGGGGTCTGAGACAGGGCGATCCATTATCTCCTTACCTGTTCTCGTCGGTGATGGAATACTTCACATGCTTGATGGATTTGGCGGTGAACACGAACAGGATTGTGCCACTATACAAGAATGTAAATCCTTGTATATCTCATCTTATATATGCTGATGATTTATTGATGTTTCTAGTTTCTACGGAGAAATGGTTTGGCAGAATTCACTAATATTATGGACACATTTGATCAATTCACTGGCTTGCAGCTTAGTCACGATAAAAACAAAGTTTATTTTAGTACACATTGTCCAGACCATGAGAGACTATCAAAGCTTCTACATAAGAAAAATGGACTATATGTTAAATATTTGGGATTGTCACTCTCAGTTAACTATGCAAAAACGACGAAGCGTTAATCCTTGGTGGAGTATGTTCAAAGATGCGTTGAAGGCTAGCAATCACAAAGTCTTTCATTTTGGTGGACGAATTGAACTTGTTCATTCAGTTATTACTGCCATCTCGATGTTTTGGCTATAAGCTATTATGCTTTCGACTGCAACTATTATTAAAGTTGAAAGTATTTGTGTCACGACCCGATCACAATAAATTAGGTCCTGTCGGATCATGTCCAGCCTGCACCATTGTGAGACGGCGGCAGTAAGCTGTATCAAGAAGTGAGAACACCAGCAGATAATATCTAAAGTGGAAAAGAAATAGCATTTTATTGAATCTGGAAATTAACTAAGAGTCTGAAATGAATAACACAAGCAAATCAACATTCAATTATTACATCGGTTCTTATTACAACTGGAAAGGAAATAACTAAGCCGATAGCATAGCTAATAATATGGGGCTCCCTGGTCAGGTTCAGCTACCTCGTCAAGGCTCGAACCAGGTCCGTAGAAAGAACTAAAAGCAAGATCTTCGTCGTCGCAGTCACCTAAAAATGTTGGTCTCCAGTCAGAAGGGAGCAAGAACATATTTCTACTAAATAATAATAAATGATGCAAGACAGTTTAAAAGCATTATATAATTTTTCTAGATAATAATAAAAAGAGACGGCAGACAATAATCTTAGAAGCTACAATGATGCAATCTACAATGAGTCAATAGTGTTTGTGAGTATATAACAGATCTGTGACTGGCTGGATAGAGGCAATGTGTATACTAGTATTTTGGCCAAATGATAGTATACGGTACGACTCAACCCCTGTGCGGAAGGAGTTAGCGCGAGAGAGACAATATTCGATAACAATGGCTTTGGTCACAGATGTTATACTACTCCCCCAATCAATCTCCGAGTCAATGAGTCAATCAATCAATCAATCGATGTGGAGTCCGAGAGAGATCCACTGTGAATCAATGTCGCTACAATATACATGATTCTACTGATGCAGCACATTTAATTATTAAGTAAAACATAGACATGAAAGATATGAAACTTGTATTGGTTGTATCCTCTGTATGGAAGATAACGGCTAGAAAGGTATCGGCTAGGGTCCGGGATCCGAAACTACATTTAATAATAATCCGTCCTTAGAACTTTTCCAAATGTTGGCTAATAAGGCCACTAAACACAAACTACGTTAATTATAAACATTGCCCTTTTTATTAGAGAAATAATAATTTAATTATGTATAATAATTTAATTATGTATAATAATTTGGTAAAACAATTTTATTAGTATTTTATAAATAACGCAAAAATAATATATTTTAGAATATTATTAAAAATAGTAGCAATTTCTATCGTAAATTATTTAATAGAAATATCGCGTAAACTCGAAAATATTCGAAATCTAATTTAATATTTTTCTAAATAAACTTTACAAAATATTTTACTAATACTATTGTCTTTAAATAAAGAATAAACAATTTAATAATAAAATTACGTAAAACTTTATTTTAGTAAAAATTATGATTTTATTAGAAAATACGTTATTATCTCTAGTTTTCATTCCCATAAAATTTATTAATAGAAATAATGGTTAAATTACAAAAATAAACATTTTTATCTAAAAACATAAATATATAGTTTTGCCTATAAAAATACTATTTTCTATATTAAAGTATACTTTTGATATATAGTTATTTATTTTGAAACTAATTTACCAATTAATAAAAATTAGTGAAATAATGGCAATATTCCTATTAACGATTTAACGTTAACTCTACATTATTCGTATTACGTAAACGAACTCTAATTAATCACCAAACTAACTAATGATAATTAACCGTTATAATTAAAAAGGATACTAACATTATGTCACGTCCCGCTCCCATTTACGGTGAGTCGAGTACGTAAACAGCATCCCCAAACTACGTACTTTACGAACAAATCGGTATTCGTAACCACGATTATTGCCTGTAGGTTCTAGGATAAAGTATAGGATAATGCTAAACCATCAACAAATAACAACTAAGCACAATCACAGTACCATTCTTCTTCAATTTACATCTCACAACTTTGAGTTTTGTCTTCAAAAGATAGTACACAAACTACTCACTAATTATACAACCATATGTGTATCTCCCATAAGGATTAATATACATATAACTATACAAGAACACAAAATGAATTTGTTCTACAAGCATCCTCCCTTACTCTTCCGATTCATCCACACTATATAAGGAAAGTACCTCGTCTTCGGCCTGGCCTTCATCTAGTGAACAAAACTAGGTCATCAAAGACATGCAAGTCCTCGATTCAAGGAAGGCGAAATAAATAATATGATACTGAAAATCAAATACAACGAAAATGTGAACCGAATAAACTTTAAGTACAAGATTAAATATAAATTTGAACTAACTTCTAAAGTGATCGTAATTAAGTAAAATAATTGTATCCAAAACCGCCCTTTAAGTCCTAAAGTCACTAGCACAGTCATAAGACAATTTTTTATACGATGATGCAAAGTTTAGAGAACATGTTTGGATCTCACATTCGTAGTGGCACGAGCACTATCTAGACAATAATCCCGTTACCAGGGATCAGGTGGTGGCATGTAGGCACGGTGCTTAGTAGTCCGGTCACTCCTCTTCGGGAGCTAAATCATAATATCAATTAACCAAATTCGACTTTTTATCGAATTAGGTACACATTTACAAATAACACGAGCATCATGTGGGTAGGTAATCTAAGCATTCACCCAGTCTCAACGCAAGGCCTTGCGAAGGACCTACAAGTACTGATCAGTTTTGTTAATTATATTGCCCAGATTTCATACGATGTGATCCAAACTGTTCTCCCCCGCCCAATGCTCTATTCTACATTCACAATCAATCCTAAGCCTTTTCTAATAATTGAAACTTCATTTCTTGGATTAAGTATACATGTTAATTTATGTTTCTGGAATATATATCTAGGTTTAGGGTTCAGTATGATACCACGACGTTTAAATTTCGAAATTAGGCTATCTTCCGAAATCCTTAGATTTTCGGTAGAGTTTCCTTTGTATTTCGAGCTCCAAACACAGTAATATAATCGACCCGGAGCAACTCTCCGTAGAATTCACATGGGTCAAAGCCCCTTCGGTGGAACAACTCTACGCCGGTCACACGCAGTTAATATAGTTGATAGGAATTGTATAAAAATACAAAACTAAGTTTACCCAAAATTCCAAACATGTATCCCCTGCTTGTAAATAGTATAACTTTTATCATATAAATCTAAATACCATCATATTATATACCATCGGAAAGCTTATCAAATTTTCTACGAAACACGTGTTTACACATTTTGGATTTGATAGAATTTAATAGGTCAAAACTGAGGTACAAGCTTCTGTGTCCTTAAATTACAGAAAATATTTTCAGGTTTCGACCACGATATTGCACGGTTAATAACTCCTAATATATACATCGAGATACTATCATATTATATACCGTCGGAAAGCTTATCGAGTCCTCTACGTTTTCTCAGTAGACATAATTTAGTTTTAATGACATTTGCTAGAACAAAACTGGCGCAGAAAATACTACAATTTAAATTCCAGAATTTCGTTCCAGAATTTTACATCCTTGTTGTACGGCCTGTAACTCATAATACATAAATCATAATACAATCATATTATATGTTTTCGGAAACGGCGTCGAATTTCCTAGATAATTCGTTTAGACATATTTTTAATTTGAGTTCATTTACTAGATCGAAATTGTCCCAGAAATTTACTATGCAGTTGGAATTTAAATTCAGCATACATGTAATTGTTCTAATCAAGTCCAGCTCTTCATATAAGTGTGTCATCTTCTCAAATATCCCCTGGAAATGTGATATAGACCTCTTATAAATAGCATAACAACCATCTCTCATGTTAATTTCCAAGAGGATTCATGAAAGAAATCAAAATTATGTAAGGAAATGACAAAAATTGGATTTTCTTCAAGTAGAGAACTTGCCTTTATGTTCTTGAATTTATGAGATGAAGTGGAAATGGAGGAAATATTTTTAGGTTGAGAAGGAGCCAAGATGTTGTACGGATGAGGAAAGGTGGAATGGGAAGGTGGTGAAAGTTATATATACATACATACATATATCAAGTGTTTAATTTATTTACACTAGATATTTTTCTATTAACCAATCACAACTAGCTAACCATCCACCCTCATGAACTCATGAACGTTCACTTTGCTTCCAAATGAAGCTAAACTTTGAGTTGGTCAAATGGTATTTTGGTAATTAGTTAAGTAAATTTGATTAGGACTTTAATAATCCAAATTAGCACTATATTAAATTTAACCATTTTTACACTAATTATAACTTAAACCAATGATGACTAAGCATGATGACAAGCTAGCACCTCAAATATAATAATAATAAAACTTGTATGCCAAAAATTTTATTATTATTATTACATTAAAATTGATCCAGTTCAAAAAATTATATTATTAAAATAATAATAAAAAATTCGTAGAGATATTTTCTCGTAAAACTCATATTTTTAAATAAATAATAATAATAAAATAAATTTTGAAACCAACTATGACACATTATTACAGCGCCTAGAATAGGAAACTATACTAAACTATCCCGGAATTGACAAAGCTTCATTCTGTCAATTCCGATCGAAAACAGGTAGGTTTTAGGTTCTGTGAAATAAACAGAAGGCAGAAAAGGTTACCACAGGTTGTGATGGAGCACCGAGGGGATGCCTCGAACTCGGAACGCACACGGAGTACGGAACGGAACACGAAGCGGCACGGAGACACGCGCACGCACGCGAAAGGACCGTACGGACGGCGGGGATGCTGCAGACAGCGGGCAGCGACGGGGGCACTGCGGACATCGGGCAGCGGCGGGGATGCCGCAGACAGCGGGCAGCGATGAGCTGCATGGCGGCCGGCAAACGTGACGAGTGCCGCGGCAGGCTGGGAGACGGGTACGATGACCGGCAGAAATCTCCCCGATTGGGGTATCGAATTGACCGGTACGACGCGTGGGTCGTAAGGACAACTTCGATTTTGGGATCGGAGGAGTGTGGAAGAAGAAATGGGGAGTTTGGGAAAGTGGAGAGATGTGAAGGTTATGTGGAGAAGGAGGGGTTTCTGAGAGTTTATCTCTACGTGAGATTTCAGATCCGGAGTAGGGGGTGCGCGCGGGACATGGGGAGAGGGGTACGTAGGTTTGAACAGGTTGAGTCACTGGGTTCGGGTTTGGGTTAGAAAATAATGGGCTTAAGTCATGGGCTTAATAAACATTAATAACAAATAAACAAAACAAGGATTTTACAACCTTCCCTCCTTAGAAAATTTTGTCCTCAAAATTTCAAGGATAAGGGTCGGGGGACAATCATGCCTCAAACCAGTAAGGGTATCCTTCCTCAACTGCCTCATGCCTAACTAGGCTAGTTGTCCTATAGAAAATCTATGTAGTGCAATATCTTCATCAATCTATCCACTATTCTCAAATAATATTCTTTCCTCCTTAAAAACACAGTCACTATCCACAATTATAGATTTCTGCTTTCATCCTTGAATTGTCAATCACCGTCATAACCTTGAAAAATTTGTCTTCCCACCTTTTCTTACTAAACACATATAATATTTCCCGCAATATGTTTTGTACTTCCTTCAGCTTGCTAATATATATGCAAATTTTAACTCTATGTCATACCACTACATGTGTTCCAATCACGCTCTTATACATCTTATTTGTTCTTGACCAAAATATTATAATTTGGTACCTTCTGTCTTGTCTTAATACTCTAGTACCAAGCCTCAGTAACCCAATATCACATTTAAAATTCAATACCACGTTTCAATACTCCAATTTGTCATGATCCGTAAAAATTTTATCATTCCTTGTTTATCTATTTTACTCATATGTGATCACTCTGTAATTTATTTAGACGTCTATTTTCACCAACATGTATATATCTTGATTCCAAATCCTCATTTACCTATTTGATCCTGAATTCTCAATAAAATTTAATTATCCTGTTTAAACTCGAATCCTTCATCTTGATTTCACTGTATCATTTTGACCAAACTTTTCTCTGTTAATAATATATCTTATTATATCTTCCAACCTTGTATTATTTACAATCCTTCTATCTCTGGTTTCTGATTTAAAATTTTTGCACCCTTCAATTCATACGATTTACATCCTTAATTAGTTACACCTTAAGTCCAAAATTTCTTGTTTCAGCCGTCCTTTATATATCTTTTGTTTCATCATGCATCTTCCTAAAGTGCATCTTCATTCTTATCATTTAACAACCTCTAATCTACAATGTCAGTTTGCCTGGTATTCATATCATTAATTATCCCTTCCTTGATTCAAATCACAAATGTTCATATTTATCTCATATTTATCCCATAACTCATGTACTCTATAAATCCCTGCTATAAATCGTTCTAGATTTAAATCATCGGGCATAATCGGATACTAGGCATGATCACTAGGTACAATGATAAAATATAGGCACGATCAGAATTATCTAGATATGATCTGAGATAGAGTTGGAATATTGTTGTGATCAATTTTAGGCACGAGTAAAATCTAGGAACGATTAAAATATAATCAAATAATCATAAAATAGGAAGAAAAAAAATCAAATGAGGTCTCATGAAACAGAAAAGGCAAGAAAGAAACGAATGCCAATAGTTTATTGAAAAGCATAAAACAATAGAATCTTCTGAGATAAGGGACAAAAAATTCCAAATCAAATTGGAATGGGGTATAAGGGTTTGTGGCTTAGGAAAAATCAATAAGTTGTGTGATAGTAGGATAGCGAGGGTGATTAAAATAATATAGCTATGATAGGAATGTAATCAGATAACATATTTTTATTGAGGACTGAGTGATGATCAAAGGGGATAGAAAGAATAGCATATCACTATTTCAACGGTCAGCAGATAGGATATGCAGGAAAAAATGACTTACAAAATAACCATTTTATTAATACCCATGCAAAAACCAATCTCTAACTCACTAAACTAGCTGAACTCTCAGTATCTACAGAATGCTAAGCAACTGCCAAGGCTAAATCTATTTAGAATCAAAAAATCATCTAAAACAAATTTTCATCTGTCATCGTATGTAACTCGTATGCCAAATGTATTTCAAATTTTAATTTTCAAGTATTTTTCTCGATCAAATCATTTTACAGACATCAATTTTCAATTGTCAGTAATTCTTCCAAAACTGACTATATCAAAGTCACAATCTTCACTTGTCATAGTAAATCCTTACAAATTTTTTTAAAGTTGATCCATGATCTATATTCGAGAATTTCCAATTCTTAAAATCAATTGACCAAATTATAATCACTAATCAAATTTTAATCTTTAACCATGCACCTAACAATCGTTCTCATCCAAACACATTAGCAAAATATCACAAAATAATCATTCTTACCACAACCAATATGAGTCTCATGTTTGGTAGAAATTGCAAACCCGATTGCTCATTTCCAAAGTTGCATGCCAATGGTCTTATCTCAATTCCTCACTGCTTATTCCTTCTCTAGAACCTATCATTCCATTGCTTGTGATATTCCTTCCATGGTTATATCCGTCCCTTCTGGGTACAATAGTCATCTAATCATAAAAGTTGATCCCTGTCAAGTGTTCCTTTACTTGATCATCATATTCCCATGTATATATATTGTCCAAATTCACTTCCTCCATGGGAGAACCTTACCAAATCCTAGACTTTCCTCGCTAACTCTACCTACGTCTTCCTCTATCTTCCATAACTCTTTCTTTAATCATAAAATTCAAAATCTTCAAATACCTAAGGCTTCATCCAAAAGAATACCAAACTTTATTATTCCAAAACTTAACTTCCGTATGTTTGACAAATCATATCTCAGTAATCTTACATAATTTCTTCCTAAATTTGAAATCCTCAACAAAAAAAATTGTAGAATAAGGAAAACATGATCTCATGAAAGATATCTACCAAAAATTAAGAGTGTTACTAGGAGTTTATATCATCAAGATAATTATAGCAAGATCCTCATTTCATAAATCCTTTTAACTTCTCTATGGTGATTGGTCAACCAGATATTTTACTACTATATAATACTCCTTTAGCCATCCTCTGAATGTTTAGGTACAAACATAAGTAAGGTAACCTACGAAATTATAAACAAGCAAAAATAGATATTATAAATAGATAATTTCGGCCCTAGGTTGTGACAGGGTAAAAATAATCTAGGTATTCTAGTTGTTTCTAGAGTCTGTTTTTTAGAGTCATTCCAAGACCTAGGTCAGATTGCAGGACTGCATGCTGGTCTAGACTAAGTTGACTAGACCAATTTACAGAACTGGACCTGCATGGGCCACCCCTAAAAACATGTCACGACCCGATCCCAATATACTGGGTCCAGTCGGATCATGTCCAGCCTGTACCATTATAAGACGGCGGCAGTAAGCTGTATCAAGCAGTAAAAATACCAGCAGACAATATCTAAAGCGGGAAAGAAATAACATTTTATTGAATCTGGAAATTAACTAAGAGTCTGAAATAAATAACACAAGCAAATCAACATTCAATTATTACATCGGTTCTTATTACAACTGAAAAGGAAATAACTAAACTGATGGCACAGCTAATAATCTGGGGCTCCCTGGTCAGGTTCAGCTACCTCGTCAGGGCTCGGACCATGTCCGTAGAAAGTACTAAAAGCAAGATCTTCGTCGTCGCAGCCACCTAAAAATTTTGGTCTCCAGTCAGGAGGGGAGCAAGAACATATTTCCATATCTAACATTCTAAATAATAATAAATGATGCAAGACAATTTAAAAAGCATTATATAATTTTTCTAGATAATAATAAAAAGAAACAACAGGCAATAATCTTAGAAGCTACAATGATGCAATCTACAATGAGTTAATAGTGTTTGTGAGTATATAACATATATGTGACCGGCTGGATAGAGGCTATGTGTATACTAGCATTTTGGCGAAATGATAGTATACGGTATGACTCAACCCCCTGTGCGGTAGGGGTTAGCGCGAGAGAGACAATATTCGGTAACAGTGACTTTGGTCACAGATGTTATACTACTCCTCCAATCAATCTCCGAGTCAATGAGTCAATGAGTCAATCAATCAATTGATGTGGAGTCCGAGAGGGATCCGCTGTGAATCAGTGTCGCTACAATATACATAATTCTACTGATGCAACATATTTAATTATTAAGTAAAATATAGACATGAAAGATATAAAACTTGCCTTGGTTGTATCCTCGATATGGAAAGTAATAGCTATAAAGGTATCGGCTAGGGTCCGGGACCCGAACCTATATTTAATAATAATCCGTCCTTAGAACTTATATAATGGTTGGCTAATAAGGCCACTAAACACAAACTACGTTAATTATAAACATTGCCCTTTTTATTAGAGAAATAATCATTTAATTATGTATAATAATTTGGTACAATAATTTTATTAGTTTTTTTATAGATAACGCAAAAATAATATATTTTGGAATATTATTAAAAATAGTAGCAGTTTTTATCGTAAATTATTTTAATAGAAATATTGTGTAAACTCGAAAATATTCAAAATCTAATTTAATTTTTTCTAAATAAACTTTACGAAATATTTTACTAATACTGTTGTCTTTAAATAAAGAATAACTATTTTTAATAATAAAACTTTATTTTTGTAAAAATTATGATTTTATTAGAAAATACGTTATTATCTCTAGTTTTCATTCCCATAAAATTTATTAATAGAAATAATGGTTAAATTATGAAAATAAACATTTTTATCTAAAAACATAAATATATAGTTTTGCCTATAAAAATACTATTTTCTATATTAAAGTATACTTTTGATATATAGTTATTTATTTTGAAACTAATTTACCAATTAATAAAAATTAGTGAAATAATGGCAATATTCCTATTAACGATTTAACGTTCTCTACATTATTCGTATTACGTAAACGAACTCTAATTAATCGCCAAACTAACTAATGATAATTAATCGTTACAATTAAAAAGGCTATTAACAATATTACAGTACCTAGAATAGGAAACTATACTAAACTATCCCGGAATTGACAAAGCTTCATTCTGTCAATTCCGGTCGAAAACAGGTAGGTTTTAGGTTATGTGAAATAAGCAGAAGGTAGAAAAGGTTACCACAGGTTGTGACGGAGTGTTATGACCTAATAAAAAAATTTCCGAATAATTACACTAATGACAACGATAATAATGATAATAAATATTTTCTTTATTTTATTATTTTTATTATTATTAAACTTGCATGGAAAACCCTTAGACAAATTTTGAAATTGCATATTTGGATGGACACCTCACATAGCTAGGTGTCAAGTTATTAGCTAAGTAGCATTCCTCCATGCCACATGGCTTAGTGCATGGAGAGAAGCCTCCAACTAAGGCCACATCACCCTTCCCTCTCCATTATATACATTTTTTCTCTCTCCCTCTCATTTTTTCTCATCCCCTCTTCTCCATACCATCTCCTCCACCCCTCTTTCCTCTTCCTCTTGTGCTGCTGCTACTGCTACGGTTGCTGCCATCTCCGGCCACCCGCTGCCATCGCCCGTCGGACACCACCTCCATCACCACCTCCAACATCACCATCATCATCTTCATCCCCATCACTAAAAACCCAAACCTCCTCTTTCAAAAAAAGAACAAGAAGAAATTGGAAGAAGGAAGATGAATAGAAAGATGAAGAAGAAGAAGAAGAAGAAGAAGAAGAATAATAAATTGGAAGAAGAAAAAGAAGAAGGAGCAAGCCCTAATCCCTAATTTTCCAAGGCAAGTCCTCCCCTACCTATATTAATTACATATAATTTCTAATAGACTTGTAGAAGCTATAGCACAAGTATTACACTCAAGTAATGTAAATCTGGAATTCTTTTTCCTACCCAGTTTTATTGTGAGACTGTTTTGACCTAATAACCTTTACTAAAATAAAAATATGTCTAAACGAATTATCTAGAAAATTCGATGCCGTTTCCGAAAACATATAATTTGATGGTATTATGGTTTATGTACTAGGAGGTACAGACCGTGCAACATGGATGAAAAATTCTGGAACAATATTCTGGAATTTATTTTACAGTATTTTTCGGATCAGTTTTGATCTAACAGACGTCATTAAAATTAAAATATGTCTAAACGAGAATCAAAGAGGTCTCGATAAGCTTTCCGACGATATATAATACGATAGGTTTTGATTTTACATGGTAGAAGTTATGGGTCGTACAACATAGGTGTACAATTCTGGAATTGAATCAGGAATCCAGTGTACACATAATTGTGTACGACAGATTTGGCCTATTAAACCTTGTCAAAATGAGAATATGTATGAACAGAAATCGAAGATGATTCGATAAGCTTTCCAGCGGTATATAATATGATATTATCTAGATGTATATATTAGGAATTATTAACCGTACAATATCATTGTCGAAACCTGAAAATAATTTTTGTAATTTAAGGACACAATAGCTTTGTATCCTAATTTTGACCTATTAAACTTTATCAAATCCAAAATGTGTAAACATGTGTTTTGTAGAAAATTTGATAAGCTTTCCAACGATATATAATATGATGGTATTCAAATTTATATGATAGGTGTTATACTATTTGCAAGTAGAGGATACATGATTGGATTCTGGACAACTTAGTTTTGAGTTTTTATATAATTCTCATCTACTATATTAACTGCGTGTGACCGATGTAGAGTTGTTCCACCGAAGGGGTCGGCGAACTCAAATTCTTATTTCCATATTGTTTGCAAAAACAAAAGTGTTCTTTATTTCAACAAACTTTGTAAAGAAGAATACAAGAATTCTGGGAAAGTACAACTATAGGAATCCGATCTGAATGACGATCGCTTTATCCCTTGGACGATGTGAACTTTGAAGACGGTAGCCTCTGAAGTTGAAGGCAAAAGCCTCTGAAGAATACAGCAGCACTTGGGCAAGAACTCCTGAACTCTCTGATCTCTGTATGTGTGTATGATCCCCCCTAGGAAGGACTTGAAACTCTGTTTATAGAGTTCTGGAAATAACTACTTTTTAGTTATCTGGACTTGCGCAGGTTGGATTTCGCACGCTTTGGATTGCGCAGGCAATGAACTGTGCAGGCAGTTGTTTGATCGTGGGCCAACTGTATTGGACATATGGCATTATTTGATTAAAATGTGCATGATCGTGTACAGACGGTTACCACATAATGAGTCATTGATGGCATTAAGGCCACATGTACATTGTCAGTTGTAGTGATGGAGTGCGCCACCTGAATTGTGCTGGCTTCGGATTGCGCTAGGATGGACCGCGCTGGGCTGGATTGCGCTGCAGGCAGATTGTGCTGTATGTACAGCTATCCTCGAGCACTGTGCTGTACGATAAACGAACAGTTTCCTCGTTCTCCGTGCTGTCAGCTGTCAGAAGATCTGATTCTCTGTCAAGTAATGATGACGAGGCCACGTCAGCATGCGCACTTGGATGAGTGCGCAGTTCAGCCTGCGCAATCGAATTGTTGTGCAATCTGTCTTCTGTGCAGTTCACTTGAAGGATATATAATTTGATTTTGATGACTTTGTTGATGGGTGCAACTTGATTTTTAGGACCTATACCCTTCAAAGTTTTTCGAAGTTTGAAGATAGTCAAAGCTTCGAAATACTTTGAATTTTGATTTGAAAATCAAGTTGCGCATATGATGACATGTCTGCGCAATCAGAGGAATTAGCCCCTGTTTATTCGGCGCAATCTGAGGAGTCTGTTCATTCTGGAAAACTATAAATAGTTCTCCGTTCTCTCACTGCCATTCTTTACTTGCTTCTAATCATCTGAAAGAAAGAATTTCCTGAGCTCTCCTGACTCTCCTTCTTCTTCTTCATCGATCTCCATGGCTCCAAAGCACTCCGCCGCCGAAAAAGGCAAGGCCCCCCGCCGAGTCCTCGACTCGTGCCGCGTCGCGCCCTTCTCGTCATGAAGCTGCTCACCCATCACTACAAGGTAGTAAACCCTATCGACAGACCCTTTTTAGGGTTCTTCAACACTGTTGATCCTTCGAACCTGTCTCTTTTTAGAGATTTGGTCATACTGCGCCGCCCTGTATAGGGTTTCGGTTGCAAAAATCCAATAGTTTTCATTTTTATGAAAACTATTTTCTTGCGCAATCGGTTAGAACGCGCTGGCAAAAGTCAGTGCAGTCTGCTGATTTGCGCAAGGCTATCCAGCGCAAACTGATACTTTGCGCAAGTTATTCAGCGCAATCTGATGGCTTGCACAACTGGATGAGTTGGCGCCACTGGATAATTTGCGCATAGAAGCTATTGTTGTGCAATCTGATGGTTGCGCAATCTGATGGTTGTGCAATCTGATGCTTGCGTAATTTGCTGACAGAATCTTTGATTTTACTTGTACTGAACTTTATTTTTTCTGTTTGATGCAGTTAACATCAGGGAGGATCCGGAGTATGAAATATTTGTAGGATCCCTTGCTGAGCCAGAATTTAAAGAAGATTTATCCCATGTGCTCTTTCCACAATATGCTCTGCCATCCTCCCGCCAGGCTATCTTGATAGCTCAGGATAATGAGACTTTGTTAAGTTTGATGAATGGGCAGCCCCTGCAGTCTGCTGACGCCATCACCCACAAGAAATCCATGTTCTTATTCGGCAAAGCCATCGACAAGAGTTCTCAACCCAGACCCCGTGTTGAGGAGAGGCTCTTCCAAAGGAAGAAGAAACTGATCATGTTACCGAACATTGCTAGATGCCTCCCTCTAGCATGATATGCACATGCAAGCCATCCCAGGAGGATGGATTGGGACATTACTCCCCTTCAGCAGGCACGGACAGGAAAGATTTGTGTCAAGAAAGGCCCAAACAATAGAGACATGTTCTATAGCTCTTCTGAGCGACACAGCACTTTACTCAGAGGGTTAAAGCCAGGCTGTATTCCTCCAGAAAACTCTTCTTTACTGCTGTCGGTGAGGACACCAATCTTTGCTAATGAGTATGCAATAGCTGAGGGCAGATATCCGGATCAGGACATTCGGCTGACCGGTCTGGTGAACCCGGAGAACAGGAGGTGGAACTACATAGCCAACTGGGTATTGGCTCAGTTTGAAGACAAACTTAAAGAGATCGAGCTTTATAATGCGGTATATGCTACCGTGTATGGCTTCCACCCAAACCCTCATCTGTTTCTGGCCCTGGCAAAGAGGTATAATTATAGGACAGGGACCTTCATGACGCCCTACGGGGAGATGGGATTAGCCCTCCATGAGATGAAGTACATCTCATGCCTACCAACAGGAGACTTCCCTTATGAGGAGTATGTTCCCACAAACGACGAGTTAGATAGACTACGTCGGGAAAATGCAGAGATGGTAGCAGTTTTTGTCGAACTACTATGCCATTACAACATATGCTCTATGTACTACAAGAGCGGCTCTTCTGGCACCTGTTATTCATCGAAGTGGTTGTCGTATCTTTTTTTTAATCATATCATTGAGAAAAAGACCAAAGATCATGACACATGCAACCCAACTTTCTTCCAATCCCTCAGCCACAGTGAAGTAATAAAACTGATGGAAGAGAATAAGAAGATGGATATCAGAGTTAATGATGAAAACCAATACCCTCCGCTCAAGCCCGGAGACTTTATTGAAAGCTTTATAAGAATGGGCTACAGGTCTATGTCACAAGAAGCCCAGCTGGCAGGATTTCTGACATACTGGCTCCGTCGATTCGTTGTACCAGGAGCACGTGCCGTGGACCGATTCTACCACGGCGTACTTTTTGCTGCCGTCCGGTTAGTCTTCGGCTACCGGATAGATTTGCTTTCAGCGATGACCTGTAGAATAAATGTAGGTCTTCGTCTGTATGTTGACTCCATAATCAAATGGAAGGGTGAGAAGGGGAACTTCCCTCGATTGGAGTTGCCTTACACCTATCTATTCGGGTGGTTGCTTATGCACCATCCATCTTTGATGAACCCCGACATGGGAGCAGTTGGCGGTAGATTTTTGCGTAGATTATCCCGGAGCAAGTGGGTGTACGTTAGTCTGAAGGACTGCAGACGTGCCCTGAACCTTGGCAAAGGATGGAATTTTTACTGCTTTGCCCCTCCAGCTGGTTATAAATTCATGGCAACAAATCTGGTTGACCTTGGGAGGCAACCGCTGGGTCGAGCAGCTTTTGACTGGCTGAAGGCGATCAGACCATCGCATTTGGTGTACAGATTTGAAGAGGAATGCTATCTGGAACCATATCTGCCGAGTCGTTTCGTCCGTCAATTTGGTTACGACCAGTTCTATGTGGACAACGCTATAACTTGCCTACAAGGAAAGGGGTACCTAATTGATGGTGCCAGAGCATGGGCCTGCTACAACGCTCGAGACACTAGGACAGTGTTCTCGATGCCAAACAAGAATGATAATGGCCCTAGAATGTTATATACATATTCACTGTTTTATACAGCTGCAAACACTTTCGCTGAGAACTTTAGTCTTATTGATAGCTTCGCAACAGCGACGCGTATGAAGAAAGGAGCAACTGCTACACTAGCTCCAGCAAATGATGAACAACATGAACCGGTAGATGATCCATTGGAAGCTTCCAGGGAAGCAAACTTCCCTGAGGAAGTAAATCAACCACTGAGAATTTCTCTGAAAGTTGTTAAATCTCCGGCCAGAGAGAGGAAAAGAAGGATTGACGAACCTTCTTCCCCAGCTGCAAAGAAGAAACTTATACTGGATCAACCAGAGAAAGTTACTACTAGATCACAATCTCGGCAGCTGGCCGAGTCAATTCAACGAGAAGAGGCAACCACGCCGACTTTTATTCCAAAGCCGGTTGATATAGTAGATGTGGAGAACCCAGAAAGGCCTCTTTATAGAAAGAAGCAGGCTATTAGAAAGAGAGAAAAAAAGCGATCCTGTCCTCGGTGGTGGCCAGCGCTGCTGCTAGAATTACTATGTCATCTCTTACTCCTGCCTCTGAGCCAGTCCAGAGCAGAGAGAGGAGACTGAACAGAGAGAGGAGGCTGCACAGAGAGATGAGGCTGCAGAGCCTAGGGAAGATGAAGCTTTACGATCTCCTTCGCCAGCGGTAGAAACTACTCAGCTTTCTGTCACACCAGGAACAATCCGCGAAGAGGAGGATCGTCTAATGATTGAGGCATTAAATAATTGCGACTTCGGTATGCAAGATAACGTTGACCATGCCGCTGCAACTGTCAGCGAGGAAGCTCCTGAGGATAATGAAAGTGAGGAGAGTACATCATCAGAGGCTGTTGATGATACACAGAATCCTGAAGAGGACATTGAAGTCCATATATCTCCTAAAGCAGCTGATGATACCCTAGATCCTCAAAAGGATATTGAGGTGCAGATATCTCCAAAAAAGATTGCAAATGAGGAAGTGGCCTTGGAGGAATCTCCTACTGTTGATCCCAAAGGTATAAAATGAAATTATCAATCTTCTTTTCATAGATTAATAGCTAACATCTCTATCTTTTGATCCATGCAGAAATCGAATCTTTTCCAGCTCTTCCAATGTGTACGGATATAGTGCCTGTAACGACGATAGCTAGCAGCAGTCGTCATTTGTCAGGTGGCTCCGAGGCAGAAAGTAGCCAGGCAGTAATGTCTGAGGCTACTTCTGCTAGATTGGAATCTGGGCCAGCAGATGACCGAATCATCACTGAACCAAGCCATGGTAAGACTGCTTTTACTTTTGATCTTTTCAATAGCTGCAAATGATAGACAGAATAATAAAGTTTATCTATTTTTGCAGAGGAACAACCGGAAGGAGCAACCAGCTCTACTTTAGCTCCCTTATTTAAAGAGCCTCTCGTCCAAGTGGCTGAAGGTCCTACTGCTTCATCATCAACAGGAGTCGCTGCTACTCCTGGTGCTTTAGCCACCAACCAATTTGTCATCAGCTCTTTCACCAACTTCTTCTTTAACTCTTTGGAACCCTTAATAGATAGGGTGATAGAGAAGGAAGAGGCTAATTTTTTTACAGTTAGAGGTCCAACCTCTTACTTGATTAATGCCATCCGCAGCCAAGGTGATGAAGCTCAGGCTACTTTTTGTAACGCCCCAGTCCCAAAATACATAGGACCAAATACGTAGACATGCCAGCTGTATTTATACGAAGTACGTAGGTCTCGTATGAATACCTAAGCTGTAAAATGTAGTAATCCAAGACAAACTAAATCTCATCCACAATGAAAAGAATAATAATATGAATATCAACTCGAATATTTATGATACAATCGTTGGGCGGAGACAAAGTCCACTACCAACTATCCCAATGAAAGAAATGTACAATAAATCGAGCGATAAAAACGACAAGACGAACCAAGCGCAATTGTCTTCGAAGGAATGAAGAAGACCACGGCCTTGGCTAGGATACCTGCGGAAGACATGAACACACACCTGGAGAAAAACCAGGTCCTCAGACGGATGTAGCAAGATACAGGAAGAACAAGCTAATATGAACTGTCAGAATAAAATAATATATAAACTAGACATAAATATGCAAAGGATATTCTAACCGCCTAACGTGCAATTTAGAGGATAACTTTCATGCACATGGGTAGGATTTTAGGCTATGTGTACGTAACTGGCATCCAGTCATCTGTATCCGGCCGTAACATCCAAAATGTCAGAGGGTATCTGCAAATATATCGCCACAGTTCCATCCGGAGACTGTGGTTTACCTGTTTGGCTTCCCATACGCACTAGCGACTGTCCTCCCCCAATATATCCCACACTGTTCAAGTCATGTCCATGGCTCGTCCAGTTTTGTAACTGTTTGAGTCTCTAAAAACCCTAGTCATAGCAGTTACGATCATCTACCGTCACACGACTTAGAGATAGCTAGTCAATAAGTCGTGCCCCTAACAACATGTCTTAAACCGTGTAGTGTGAGTGTCACAGCCAAAGAAAGATATAAAGATATCCCCCAACAAGAGGGTAGTCCTCTAACACTAAGTCATCATGCATAAAATAAAATAACGACTAATAAAGTCGCTTGCACCCAAGTACGGCTTGGACACGCAGTTTATAACAAAGGAAACTAACAATATGAACAAAATAAATAATGCAGAAAATAAATAATTGACAGTTAATTAGCAAGGTATACTTGCCTGTTGTGACGCCTGGTGAGCTGCCTGGTGTGGTACAATAAAGGTGGCATAAGATCAACTTTATTGTTACAACTATGCAAGGGAGCCTCTGATGGTGGCACGGACGGTTCCATTGGGTCCAGAATGGTCAATTTAGTTAGTGTGGATATAAGGTAGTCTAGAATTTGAAAGAGAATAGGAGTAACGGGATTGGTCATGGAAAGGCGAAAATCAAAAAATGGATAACAAAATATTTATGATTTTTAGAAAACTAATTATAATCCTTGAAGACTATATTTTATTAGTTTAAAATATTTATAGCTAACTATTAAAATCTAGGAAATGATTTTAGGGCTAAAACCTAATTTTGTCAAAGTACCATTTTTACTAAAGAGTCATAAATTAAATTTATAAAATGATACAATGATAATATATATAAAATATCCAAAAATACTAATAGTAGTTTGTATGAGTATATATACTAAAATTCATAAAATTCATAATAATTAATATTAATCATAAATCTTAGTCAGCTGCAAGATATTCATGATGATGATAGCAGTATAACCATGCAACATATTTTTTTACATATAAAGAATAATAATAAAAATAATAATGGCAGTAATAATAATAACAATAATAATACTATTAATAATAATAATAATAATAATAATAATAATAATAATAATGATAATGATAAAGATAAAGATAATGATAATGATAATGATAATGATAATAATAATAATAATAATAATAATAATAATAATAATAATAATAATTATATTGATAATAATAATAATAATAATAATAATAATAATAATAATAATAATAATGATGATGATGATAACAATAATATTATAAAGAAGAAGAAGAAGACAGTGCACATACAGTGCTTAATAATGTATTATATGACGAGTATCTATACTGTACCAATAATACAGTACTTTAATCATATCAATACATTACTATTTGTCCCCAAAACCAAGAAATTTTTGAATAAATAATATAATATAAGAACTGCAAGAAATAATAGATTTTAATTTAGATAAAAATCTGGTCCTCTCTTTCCTGCGGGGGGAGAGAGCAAAACAACAGTAAAATATATACTAAAAAAATGAATGGAAACCAAGACTTACAAAACCGAGAGAATTAGAGAGAGAGAGAGAGTGAACCACACAACAAAAATGGGTTAAGTACTGGAGAGAATGGGGAAGAGGGAAGTGGGTTTCGAGAGGAGCGAGAGGTGAGTCGCTGGGGGACGGCGAGGCAGCGGCGGTCGGCGCCGGAGCTCACGGGAAGTCGCGGTGGCGGTGGTTTGCGCAAGGGGCAGCGCCGACGGGAGAGATAGGCGGAGGAGGCGGTGGCTGGTGGCACGTCGGCAAGGTTGGGGGAGGCGGTGGTCTACGGACGCGTGGTGGGGCGCTCCGTGGTGGCGGTCGGAGGAGAGACAGCAAGGACGGAGCTAGCGGTAGAGGCGGGGGCTGGCGCACGCTCCGGTGCCGGTCCCAGCTCTGGGCGGCGGGCGCGGAGAAGACGGTGGAGAAAGAGGTTTGGTGGAGGAAGTGGGACGGCGGCCTAGGCGAAGAGGGTTTGGGCGAGTGGAGCGGTGGAGCTCGTCGCTCCTAGCCGGAGGCGGCGGTGACTCGACGAGGAGGGGTGCACGAGCGCACGGCTCGGCGGAGCGCAGGGAGGCACAGGGCGGAGCTGTGGTCGGCTTGGTCTAGGAGGCGGCGGTGGCCGGATCTAGGCTGTAAGGTCAGGGCTGCGGACGGCTGATCGGGACGGGGACGGTCGTCGGAGCATGGCCGGGTCAGGTGAGAGTCTCGGGTTTTAATTTGGTTTGTAGTGGTTTTGGCCTCGGCGGCTCTAGCCGGGGGTCGCCGCGGCGGTAGGCGCGGTGGTGGTGATGGTGTTTTCTTCTATTCTTTTCTTTTTCTGGTGTGGTGATGGCCAGTGGGGTTTTGGCCGATGGTGGCCGAGGCGGGGTTGGTGATTTTGATGGTGGTGGTACTGGTAGGTTGTGACGACTACGACGAGGTGGTTGTCGGTGGTGGAAGGTTGTGTCGGGAGTATGGGTGGTGAGCGGTTTGGTCGGGTGTTGGTCGTGGGTCAGTTACTAACGGCGGTCGGGCTGTATGGGATAGACCCTGGGATCGACGGGGCGGAGGCCGTGGTCACGGCAGTTGAGCGTGGGCGACGATGGACGGTGGCAGGAGGAAACGACAGTTGTAGGCTAGAGTTAGGGTTAGAATAGGATTAGGGTTTATTGGTGAATTCGTGTCCGACATGTGGACACGAAGAAGGTGGAATGTATGTGTAAATAAAATAGTAAAAAGGAAAAATAGGAACACGGACACGGTACACGTATGATGAGTTGTTTGTGGTGTTGATGAAATTTGTAGAATTTATGGAGGAGTACCTGCCTATTTATAGGATGTGGGAATTTTCGTTTGGATAGGATTAGGAGTAGTATAAAAATCCAATTAGATAATTAGCTACAAAATAAATTTAAATCCAAATCCAAATCCAAATCCAATCCAAATCCAAATCCCAATTTAAATCCAATTAAATCTAATCTAAATTTAAATCTAATTCCAAATACTTAACTATTTAAATAAATCCAAAATTTCAAATCAAAGTTTAAATCGCCACAATAACTTCCAAAAATATTTTTCAAAATACCTATAATAATAATTTCGAAAATAATAAATATTTTTAAATATCTTTTTGAATAATAAAATATTAATATTAATAAATCTCGAAAATTACCTTTTTATTTAAAATAGACTAATAAAATTTTTGGAATATATGTATGCACGAATAATGCATACATGATTATGTTTTTCCTAGTATACAATAAAATATTATTTATGATTAATAACTGCTAAAAATAAAAGGTCTTTTATAGCAAGAATTAATAATTATATAATTTTGAAAGTTTATAATAAAATAGAAAAAAATGTTTTTATAAAATATGTACGCTCGCACATATTCGTACTCGTCGAGCAAACGAAAATTTTGCATACGACGTACAATACGACTACGTGACGTACAGTACAAAAATTTTAAATCAGTACCAAAATTGATATAATAAAAATATAGTAGAAATTTAGGGGTTTTACACTTTTCTTGATCATATATTAGATGAGTTGGAGACTTCAGTTAAGTGCTACAAAGAGCTAAGAAAGGGAGAGGTAGAGCCTCTGGTGCAAGCTGAGTTTGAACGGATGTCTCAAGAGGCCGCGGTTGAGAAAGTTAATTTTTAAGTTCTCTTGGAAACTTTCACTGCCAAGTCCGCTGAATACAACTCCAAAGTAGAAACAGTGGCATCTATTGCTGAAGAGAAAGAAAGGAAAGTTGCTGAATTACAAGCGGAAATTGCCCATCTTCAGGAAGAACTGAGACTTGCTCAATTAACTCTAGAAGATGAAGCCACCCAACATCAAGCTGTAATTCAACAACTTGATGTTCTGACTCAAGAGAGAGATGAATATGCTGCAGCTCACCAAGCTGAAATCACTCGCAGACTAGTAACCCTGCTAACCTTCGATGATAAATCTGGGATGAAAGAAGCTAGGAAACGAGTGATGGAATCTCGTGAAGAGCGACTACAAATTTTGAAGCAGCAGATAACCAATTTGATGACACCACCGGCTGAGTAGAAGGATCTTTTGTATCTTTTTGTTTTTTATGATATGTGTCTTTGTAACGTCTTTCATCTTTGATCAATAAAAGACATTTTTGTGGCTCTATTATTTGTTGCATATCCTATTCAGATATAAATAATAGAGATAGAAAATATATTCAGAGGTACAAGACATGATATATTTCTTGATTCTGGAAAATAATCATATTCAATTATATCTGCTCAGCGGTAATATGGACGTGGCAAATATAATTTACTGAATATCATTATTTCAATAGACAACTTAATCAAAGATGACAAGTTGCTGAAATAAACTAGATGATTCGTCAAAACAAATGAACGAAATGAATCGTCGGATGAATGTAATAAACGGGCGAGCCGTCGGATGAATTAAATGAACGGATGAACCGTTAGATAAATATGATGAACGGGTGAACCGTCGGATAATGTAGAATGAACGGATAAGTCGTCGGATGGATGTGATAAACGGGTAAACCGTCGGATAATTGTGGAATGAACGGATAAACTGTCGGATAATGAACGGGCGAACCGTCAGATGAATATGTAAACGGGTGAACCGTCAAATGAAAGTAATGAACGGAAGGACCGTCGAAGGGATATGATGAATGGACGAACCGTCAAATGAATGTGATGAATGAACGAGTAAACCGTCGGATGAACGTGATGAACGGATGAACCGTCAAATGGATGTAATGAACGGGTGAACCGTCGAATAAATGTGTTGCTTCATAGTCTTATGACTCTCTGTCTATAAATAGAACAGAAAATCAGATGTGATGGTCACTTTCACTTTTCAACATAAAGATGTCGTCTGGAGATGCATCTAAGAGGGCCGAGGTTGCCCCGAAGGTGAAAGCGGGTACTGAAGAACGTCCAGTCGAGCCGGCTCAACCAAAGCAGATAACAACGGGCGAAGGTTCGTCTGCCCCCAAACCGCCAAAGGATATCTTGGACTTCCTTCTTGAACCAGGAAAGACTGAAGAAGAAGAAGCCATGAGGATAGCGACTTGCAAGTTCTTGGTGGGTTCCAGCAGGAATGTTCTTGAATCTTTCGCTGATCATATTTTTGATAAGGACGGTAGTGGCCCGCATCCCAATTTTGAGAAGGATGATAGTTACCTTCCTTGATATTATGTACTATCATTCAAGCTGAAATAAAACTGAATTTTATTTATGAAATTGTCTGATAATTACAAGCAATGTCTGTTACATTTATACATAATACTTTTTGAGGAATTTGCCATTGATAGGCATCATTGCAACTCGACCGTCTAGTTCTGTGAGTTGATAGGCTCCATTTGAAAAGACTTTGCTCACGATATATGGATCTTCCCACTTCGTATCGAACTTGCCTTTGCTTGAGTGAGTCATAGTCATAGGACGTCTGACAGCTAGAATGAGCTCTCCTTTTTGAAAGGCTCTGACCTTAACTTTACGGTTGAAAGTCTTTGAGATGCGGGCTTGGTATAACTCAATATGCTGTTGAGCCAATAGCCGCTTCTCATCAAGTGCTTCTAATTCTTGAAGTCGAAGAAGATCGTTATTCTCTGTCGTGAGTTCGTTGGCGATGGCAATCCTCAAAGACAGAATTTGGAGTTCCAGGGGGAGAACTGCTTCACAGTCGTATACCAAAGAGAAGGGTGTACAGCCTGTAGGGTTGCGGACCGTAGTACGGTAGGCCCAAAGACATTCTCCAAGCTTTTCACTCCAGTTTCGTTTGTTAGTGGATACAAACTTTTTGAGGAGCTTGATGATAGTCTTGTTAAAAGCTTCAGCTAAGCCATTAGCAGCAGGATTGTAGGCTGTCGAAGCGACATTGTCAATCCGATGATCGTCACAGAACCTTGTGAACTTTTGACTGATGAACTGAGGTCCGTTGTCGTGGATGATTCGTCGAGGTACACCAAATCGATAGATGACATGGTGTTTGACGAAGTTGATGATGCTGCTGGTCTTGACTTCAGCCAATGGTATAGCTTCGGCCTATTTAGAGAAATAGTCGGTTATTGCAGTATGAACCGATATCCTCTAGAAGAAAGAGGATTGATGGGACCGATGATGTCTATACCCCAAGCTTCAAAAGGCTAGAAAGCAGCAGTCGGATGAAGGAATTTCGACGATTGATGAATGAAATCTGCGTAGATTTGACAAGCTCGATATTTTCTCGCATATTCGATGGCATCAGATACCATAGAGGGCCAGTAATAACCCATACGTCGGATGCGATCCTGTAGCTTAGGACCGGGCTGATGTGCTCCACAAACACCGTCGTGAGCTTCACGTAATACTTGCTTCGCCTCATCACCAGCAAGACAGCGCAAGAGTAGGCCGTCATAAGTTCGCCGATAAAGAGTTTTGGTGGTCTGATTGTAGTAGAATCGTAGAGACCGTCGACGAATACTCGTAGCCTCCTTAGGATCTTCAGGAAGTATGTCATGGATCACAAAGTCGATGAAAGGAGTTCTCCAATCTTTATTGATAACATTGACTTCAGTAAGATTACTGAACTCAATATTACGATTGTTTTCGACACAAAACAATTCCTGATTAGAGATGACCACCACCTGCTGTCTTTTGATAGGGATGGCTAAGACTGCCGCAAGATTGGCCAAAGCATCTGTCTCAGTATTGCAAGCTCGTCGGACATATTCGATGAAGAAGGCTTTGAATGATGTAGCCATGTTGATTATCGCTTCATAGTAAGGTACTAGATCTTGATGGCGAACTTCATAAGTTCCTCTAACCTGGTTAACAACCAACTTAGAGTCACCATAGACTTCAAGATACTCGACGTCAAGTTGTTTGGCTAGCTGAAGTCCAATGAGTAGAGCATTGTACTCTACCACATTGTTAGAGCAAGGCTCATCTAGGGAGTATGCTCTTTGGATAGCTGACCAGTCTGGAGAAACAAGGACAACCCCAACTCCTGCGACAATGGCACCATTGGGTCCAATCCTGGATGCACCGTCAAAGAATAGACGCCAAGTAGGAAATTCCTCGGAGATTGTATTAGATTCCAAAGTCTCGTCTGGAATTTCATCATAGAGTTTAGACGTCTCCAGAACAGGATGAGCGGCTAAGAAATCTGCCAGTGCTTGACCTTTGATAGATTATTGAGGAACATATACCATGTCATATTGGGCTAGCAGAATGGCCCATGTAGCCAGCCGAGAATTGAGTGTGCTAGGCTTCTTCATCAGAACCCGAAGAAGATTAACTCGGGATATGACATGAATAGTTTGGCCAGTGATGTAATGTCGAGTCTTTTGAACATCAAACATAAGCGCTAGGCATTCTTTTTCAACCGGACTATAACGGTGTTCAGCACCAATCATAGTACGACTGAGATAGTAGATAGCTTGTTCGTGGCCTTCTTTATTCTTTTAGACAAGTAAAGCACCCAATGAATGGTCCATAGCACGGACATACATTAAGAACGGTATGCCAGAGATTGGTGGCACCAAGACTGGTGGATTCATGAGATACCGCTTTATGTCATCAAATGCTCATTGATATTCTTCGGTCCAAACGAAAGATACACCCTTCTTCATTAGTTGAGTAAATGGTCTGCAACGTCCAGACAGATTCGAAATGAACCTCCTGATGTACACAAGTCGACTTAGAATCCTCGTAGCTCTTTTAGGTTGCGTGGAGGACGCATCTCTTGAATGGCTTTGATCTTCTCGGGATTCACGTGTATACCCTTAGAGGTAATGACGAAGCCGAGAAATTTGCCACTAGAGATACCCAAGAATGACTTAGTGGGATTCATTTTGAGTTGATGTTGGCGCATGAGGTTGAAGATAGTTCTCAAGTCTTGGATGTGATCTTCCTTTAGACGACTTTTGACAGCAATATCATCGACGTAGCATTCGACTGTCTTGCGAAGATGATCTCGAAAGATGGTACTCATGGCTCGTTGGTAAGTTGCACCAGCGTTCTTAAGACCAAATGGCATGACAGTATAGCAGTAGACTCCGCGAGGAGTGCGAAAAGAAGTATGCTTTTCATCTTCAGGATTCATCTGAATCTGATTGTATCCGAAGAATCCGTCCATAAAAGATATTCTTTCGAACCCACAGGTGTTGTCGATCATGACATCCGTGATAGGAAGAGGAAATTCATCTTTTGGACATGCTTCATTAAGATCCCGAAAGTCGATGCAGACTTGAATTTTGCCGATTTTCTTTAGAACTGGGACGACATTGGCTACCCAATCAGGATGTTGTTCTTCTCGAATAAAATCACAAGCGATGAGCTTTTTGATTTCATCGTCGATTGCGTCCATTATTTCTGGCTTAAAATGCCGTTGTTGCTGTTTGACCGATTTTGCATTCGGTAAGATGTTCAGTTTATGAGTAGCAACTTTGGGATCAAGACCTGGCATGTCCTCATAGCTCCAAGCAAAGATATTAATGTATTCTTTAATCAGAAGAATTAATTCTTGCTTATCTGCCTCTGGGAGGTTCTTGCTGATGAATATAGGACGAGATGACCCGTTTTCTCCTTCATCAACTTGAACTAATTGATCTTCAGTAGGAGGTTCCCTTTGTTCGAACCGGAGTTCCCATTGGGTATCCATTCGTTGAGCCCAAGGATCTGTTTCAGGACTTTCTTCAATATCCTCTTCATAGCCTTCTGGAAGTCCGACAGAGACCATGTTAGAAGACACAGTCAGTCGATGAACTTGACCGATACTGGTGTCAGAATCCCATGATCTAGAATCAGAAGAGTTAGAATGCTCCTCACTATCAGATTCAGAGCCTGCTGGGGATAATACCGGAAGAGAAGCATATCCGGGACCTCTTTTGGTCCTGCTGTAGTACATCTCTGACTTTCCTTTCAGAACAGTTGTATGGATAGGAGTTCTTCTACCCTTACCGTAGTTGAGGCCATTCTTGAAGTCATAACCCATCTTTCGGATGATGTCTTTTGATTGTTGGCTATAACGACGGAGTTGAAGATGCCCCATATCATTACTTTTGCTATCATCTGTATAGCTGAATTGTTATTCCGGTCCTTTACTAAAATGTATTGGACTCTCGCCTTTCTTACGAGCGGGAACAATACGATATGAATCCTTTGGATATTCAAATGAGACTTCTGTTTGAAGAGATTGTACAATTCCCATCGTAAATGATTGAAAGCTATCTAACATATCCAAATAGCACTTAGCATGATAAATGACATCGGTATACTGGAAAGTAGATGCTTTTTCATTGATTTGTACATTTGTATTTACAGCTGGACCTTTAGCCTTAGTAGGCTTGGTCAGATTGATTACAAGAGGGGGAGAAGAAGAACGTGGAGATGATTGGCCTTGTTACGACGGAGGTCGATAACAAGCGGCTCAGAGGAGGTGAGCTGCCTTTTTTCCTTGTTATGAGATAAATCAATAACAAGTTGCTCAGAAGAGGTGAGCTGCATTTTTTCCTTGTTACGACGCAAGTCTATAACAAGTGGCTCAGAAGAGGTGAGCTCCCTTTGATCCTGACCATCATCGGTTGGTTGCTTCTGGACTGGCAAGTGGATAGCCAGTGGCTTGGAAGACTGAGGACAAGAAACACGCCCTTTAACAGGTATGATAAGGGTGTCATTAGGCATTGCTTTTTGGTCTTCTTCAGTATCCAGAGATAGGACAACTTTCATGAATTCATCCTTGTACATACGGGCATCGTTGTAATATGCTTCGACGCCTTTGAAAGGATAGAGATCAGCAACCTCCTTTTGTACCTCTACATTGTCATCAACGTATTTTAAACATTTATGAAGAGTCGAAGGAACAATGTTATGCTCATTCAGAAATAGTCTTCCCAACAAAGTATTATAAGAATAACCATGGTTGTCAATGATGTAGAAGGTCACCTTTGTGCGAAGAATGCCTATTTGGAGTTTTAGGCGAATCTTGCCCAGAGGCTCACTCCTTCCCTGATTGAACCCAAGGATTGTGGTGATTGTACTGTAAAGACTATGCACTGGGATCTTCAATGCATCCAACATTGTCTTCGGTATGATGCTGAGAGCAGATCCTGGATCTATCAGAATATGATCAACTTTCATCGAGTCGACATATCCTGTATAGTATAGAGGACAGTCGTGCCTGTTATCTTCCATTAACATGTTATCCTGTGTGAAAGTTATGTTTGGAATTAACTCCAACACACTATGACAATGGAGGCAAGAGACTGGTTCTACTTTTGGCTTCTTTAGTAGGGCTAAACAGGTTTCTGCTTGCATGAGAGCCTCGCTCAGAGTTTTCCGAGTCTCTTTGGAGAGGCGCAAGAGCTCGAAGATGGAAAGCCGGCCGGTGTATTGGCTAGTTGAGCCAAGATATCAAAGTTGTAAGGCTTTTCAAGTCCGGAAGGAGATGACTTCTTCAAAGGTTTGTCAAAGTGGACTTGCTGTTTGCCTTTGTCGGATAAGTCGGCTTGGGAGAAGTAGACTCTACAACCGGTGAGGATGCAGTAGGAATATCCTCAGTAAAAATAGGCTGCACTGGAGCAGGCTCAGAAGAAGAAGCAGGATTCTTTTGAGCTTCGGGGTAATCCTTCAGATAAGCTTTCCCTGATCTGGTGCCTAACAAGATTTCCTCGTCAACTATGGGATCAAAAGACACCATGTTGCAGGTCTTTGTCTTGCCTTTGGAGCGGTCTTTCTTCTTGGAGGAAGAGGGAAGTTCGAACTCCGAGGCTAAATCTGTATGGATCCACATAATCTTGCCATTGTCAAGAGACAAGGGGACGAGACCTTCACTTCGAGGAGGAGGAAGATTTTCGATCTCAAGAGTAGCTTTGGGGATAGGAATGACACCATATTGTACCATCTGTGGCGGGAAGTCACCGAATTGAAATAAGACTATATTTGCAGTAACAGTCTTCTCATCTTGCTGTAGAGTGACAACACCAGCATTGACCAGCTCTTGGATTTTGCCTTTGAGCACATAACATGCTCGAGTGGGATGCCCAATGAACCTGTGATAGACACAGTACTTAGGATGATCAGTCTTACCGACTTCATCAGGCTTCTTGGGGTCTGGGAGCTGAAGCTTATTGCTTTTGATTAAGCAATCAAAGATGCTCACAGTGTCATTCTCGTCAAAAAAGTACTCTACTTTCGGACGAGGTTCCCTTGGTGGAGGTGCTGAAGGAGTAGACGTGGACGTAGGGGGAGCTACATTGACCGCCAGAGATTCTTTGTTCTTATTCAAATTGATATTCAAAGTTTTTTTTCCCTTGCGGTTGTTCTGGCGATTGCCACCACCCGACGTCTGGTGTTCATCCCGGTCGGGGTTAGACATTTGTACCCCTAGCTGTTTGAATTTGTTGGCGCTAACTTCAGCTGCTTTAGCGTTGACAATGAAGGATGGCAAATCTTGGAACTGAGTAGATGTCACGACCCGCACCCTGATTAGGGGCACGAGAAGTGGGTACGTCCAGCCTACGCCGCAGAATCGGCGGTAGAACGCTGTATATAACGTCTGTAAATACCTACGACTAACAGTTAAAATGTACCTGTACAGTATATACTCTCCGATTGGAGGTGACATAGCAATACAGTCTCAATCACAGAATAAAACTAAGGTAGATAGCTCAGAGGAAAGACATATGATAGATGAAGAGTAAAATAAGTCCACAGTCTAATACAAGTCCAGATATATACAACATCCCAGAGTATCAAAATAGAATATAGAAGCTACAGTCTGATAAGCTAGCTGGATCGCAGTCCAGTCAACCCTAGCTAGCCTACACTACTCTGGAAGTACAAAATCTAGTGGCTCCACTATAAGGCCACGATCTAAGGCTACACCATCTGACTCGAGCCCATAATAGGTCGAGCAGTCCGCATCGGAATCATCTGTAATATATCATAACGGTATCCTGTCAGGAAAATGAGCAAGTACAAACACTAACAGCAGTTCCATGTGAATTGACAAATTCTATAAGAGACAGTATAATGAACTACAAGACAAAGATATATGAAGACTTGGGAACCATTCGGAAGTCGAGTTACAACCCTTAAACCAAACAAGGACCGGGGTTGTAACTCTTCTCCCGAGCAGAACTTAGTCTCCAATCAAGGTACAATATAAAGGCAAGTAGAGCATGTGAGTAACTGTATATCATGGTATGGTAAGAAGTACTGTATGTAGAATAGAACAGAATATACGATAAGATAAAGTAAACATAAAATGTGATTTGAATTATTAGAGCGATATGTGATCGGCTTGGGATAAGTGACAGGACAGGCTATCCACTTGGCTCGGCAATCCGCGGTAACCTCAACGGAGAGACATGCCGGCCAACCTGGATAACGAGCACAAGGCAAAGGATCTCGCTACACCCTTCGTGAGGGAAGAGTGGCGCGAGCACATGAATAGTGACAGGGTGGCTTGGATCACATAGCCCCTAATAATTCCCCATCCCCGAGTAGTACAATGGATCTGGACATGACACGTCATGGCACGTGATTTCGTAAGAGGGTAGCAAATCCTCTTAGAAATCGGTGTCTATACAAGTACAGGGAACAAGACAGGGAGTGTACCCATATACCCAGAAATCCAGGAACAACATCTCATGTCATGATCCAATGTGTACTAGTCCGTGAGCTATCGTGACCAAGAATCAAGTAAGACACTACGACTGAATCGGATATAGCAGATATCAAGACAATGAAAACTATCAGTGAATGTACTCGCCTGCTGTCCTGAGCTGTATGGTATATCAATGCTCAGAGCGGTATCAGAAGACCTAAATATGAGATACTGTAAGTTAATTTAGGTTTAAACAAGTTTAGGAATGATTTACAATAAATGATATGCAATCTAGGTCAAACTAGGTCTCACTGAGTCACACTAAGTCCTGTCAAGTCAATCTAGGTCAAATCAAGTTATATCAAGTCAATCTAAGCCTAACCAAGTCAATCCTAGGTCATACCAGGCATCACGGGTCAAAACAAGTCAAAGAAAGTCAAACGGGATCAAGAGTTAGCCTACAGTTGACTTTTGGTCAACTGGTCAACTCTGGTCAACCCTAGGTCAACTATGGTCAACCCTAGGTCAAACTGGTCAAATGTTGACCAACAGTTGACTTTTGGTCAACTGGTCAACTCTAGTTTGGATTTGATGAAATCTAGACAAAGTGTTGACTCACGGTTGACTTTTGGGTAAAAAGTCAACTCTGGGTCAACCGAGCCAAAAATCGGCTCAGATATGACATTTGTGGGGTGTACCCAACATGCCACCCAAGTTTCAAGTCAATCCGACTACCCGAACTCCGATTCATTCTCAAACTCCTATTCTCCTCCTCATTCTCCTTCTCATTCTCCTTCTCATTCTCCTTCCTATTCTCCTTCCTATTCTCCTTCTCATTCTCCTTTCTATTCTTCTCATTCTCCTTCCTATTTTCTATTCTCCTTCCTCATTCTCCTTCCCATTTTTCTCATTCTCCTTCCTATTTTCTATTCTCCTTCCTCATTCTCCTTCCCATTCTCCTTCCTATTCTCCTTCCTATTTCCTATTCTCCTTCCTCATTCTCCTTCCTATTCTCCTTCCTATTTCCTATTCTCCTTCCTCATTCTCCTTCCCATTCTTCTCATTCTCCTTCCTATTTTCTATTCTCCTTCCTCATTCTCCTTCCCATTCTTCTCATTCTCCTTCCTATTTTCTATTCTCCTTCCTCATTCTCCTTCCCATTCTCCTTCCTATTCTCCTTCCTATTTCCTATTCTCCTTCCTCATTCTCCTTCCCATTCTTCTCATTCTCCTTCCTATTTTCTATTCTCCTTCCTCATTCTCCTTCCCATTCTTCTCATTCTCCTTCCTATTTCCTATTCTCCTTCCTCATTTCTATTTACAAATACACACATATATATATATATATATATCTATACATATCTGGACACTCACACACACACGCATACTTACAGTCAACACAACACACACAAATACATAAATAAATATACACACATAAATACACATGTATATATATATATATGTATATATATATATATATACCACTCTCAAAAAGATAAATCCTAATAAATCCTTAACCTATTTTTCCTATGGAAAACCTACAAATTTGTGGGCAGATGGAAGAGAATCTTCTCCTCTCCATTTAATGTGAATGAATTAAATGCAAAAGGGGATTAAATGGAGAGATTTGAGCTTACCTAGGTTAGGGTGGGTTGGAGGAAAAGCTTGGAAAGAAAGAAATGAATTTGGAAGAGAGAGAGAGTGTAGCTTAGTGAAGAAGAAAGAGGGGGGGGGGGCTAGTCATGGCCGGCCAAGCATGGTTGGGGGGGTGAGGGGCACTTGTAAATGACAAGTTTGCCCCTCCCTAAGCCTAAAATTAAATAAATTCCAAATTAGGTTTAGGAAGTTGCTAAAAATAAATAAAAATCATAATTAAACTAAATTACTCATGGGGAACTAGTCCAAACTCTTAAACCCTAATTTTTAGTGTGGTGGGCCATGGTTAGCTAACAGGCTAATTACAGCTCAAGTCGAAATTCACCGGGGTCCCGAATTAACTCGGAATGCGATGAAATTCGAACCCGACTCCTATAATAATTAAATAATAATATTCATGAAATAAAATTTCCAAAAAATAATATAAAATGGAAAATTACCATTTTACCCCTAACTGGAAAAAGTGAGGGTGACAGTAGATCCCGTCCACATGCTGATGATAGGCAAAAGATTTGCCTTGCAGGTGTCTATGGTGACAGCGGCCGGAGTTCCAGGAGGCATTTTTAAAGCTTCCCGACAGAATCTTATAATAAAACTCTCAGCAGTTTCATTGTGTCTTTGTTTGATTTTATTGAGGGCTGACATGCTCATGTCGTTAATCCCCTCGTAGAATCGTTCCAAGAAGATTTGTTTTAGGCCAGAGAAGGAGGTGATACAACCATCGGGCAAGCTTCTATACCAATCGTATACTACGCCAGCTAAACATCCAACGAATACTCTGGTAAGAAGAGCATCATTTGGTTGAAGTTGGACAGTCATAACCTCAAAGTAGTTAATGAACTGACTGGAGGAAGTACTGCCATCAAACAGTGAGATTGTTGGAATCTTGTACTTCGGAAAAAATGGAACTTTCTTCCATTCAACTGGGTAAGGTTGTTTGATCCCCAACCTCTGCAAGTTGTCCTTCTCCTTGAAGGCCTCGAACTGAGTGTGCAGGAGCTTGACAGCTTCATTGGCATCTTCCACTGATATAGAAGGAGCATGCTGAGTCACAGTGTTAGGGGAAGGAACAGCGTGATAAGCACTACCCCCAACACCTGACTGACTGGGTGTAGGTTGGATCTGTACAAGAGGTACTTGAAGAGATGCTACCCCCAGCCCTGCATTGATAGGCACCGACGATGCTATGATTTCAGGACTTACAGCAGGAGGTATGGTCGGTGGTACTGTATGCTGGGCCACAATGATGGAATGCATACTTGCGACCATTTCAGCCATGGTCTTCAGCTTGTCTTCTAGCGCAGCTATTCGTTGTTCTTGACTAGCTGAACTGGAAGCATCAGGATCTTCATTGACAATATTGTTTGCCATTAAAATTCTTTGATTGTAAATTTCAATACAAACAGAACAGTGTTATAATATAGGACTTAGATGTAGCCCTAGAAGTACACTTTTGTTTAATCTGGGTCCCTTGTGCCGATGGAGCGAGTGGTAATGTGTTGACTCCATTGACGAGCTGACGACGGTTATCGGTTCTCTGAAGGTTTAGATTGCTCTGGGTGCTGGAGCTTGCTGAGAGAAGGAAGACGTTGAGTGTCTGTATCTGCCTCTCTAGTGGTATGTTCGTTCGTCTCTGTCTCTGTGTCTGTGTGTGGAAGAAGGAAATAATTCCTCTATTTATAGCTGGGCAGATTGGCTGCTCATGTACGCATATGTAGGATGCACCGGTGCGTGGGTACGCCACATGTTGATTGCTGATGGAGGCGCATGGGTGATGCACCCTGATCGAGGGGTTGACTTCTTCATACTGCTGTTGTGAGCCGGCACGTAGCAGAGGAGAAGATCTTTCTGTTGCTGAGATCTTGGATGAGTTGAGTCAAAGGACATGTGTTATCGACCCATGGCTCGGAGATCTCGGATTTGGTGGGGGATGATCTGGTAGGATGCGCCTAGGATTGGGCGCATGAGGAGACTTTAGCTTGTAACCTTTAGGAGTCACGAACCATTCTGGGCGCATGGCTTTTCAGGCGCATGCAGGCGACTTTTCTTCTGTCTTTTGGGATCAGAGAGCAGTCTGGGGCGCATGGCTTTTGAGGCTCATGCGGAGCTTCAGATGGAGACTTTTCTTTTGTCTTTTGGGATCAGAGAGTAGTCTGGGGCGCATGGCTTTTGAGGCACATACGGATTTGGGCGCATGGCCGCGGAGGTGCATGCGGGTGGTTGAGTGGCCACGTGGCAGTAGCCGTCGGAGTTAAGTCATGATGATGCTGACGTTGTCGACGCTTCATCTTCTGAGAAAGCTGCCGACCGTTCAGACTTTGGGAGATGTGCTGCCAACTCTGTCAGTTCAGCATTTAATGTTTGTGACATTCGATGGACAGCTGAGGGGGTGCGTCGATTGGCGTTCTACTGGGTATGGGGACGCATGGGGGCGCATCCTCTATGATGCGCTTGGTTCTGAAGGGCGCATCTGTGTGATGCGCCTGAAGTCGAAGGACGCGTGCGGCTGTTTCATTCCTCGAGTGCTTTAAATAGCCGTTTGGCTGAATTCAAGGCGTCCGGTTCATCCATTAAATGCAAGTTCATTGCTCAGAATTCGAAGAGCCATCTACTTAGCGCGTAGGTTTGATCTGTCCGGCCTATAAATAGTGGCATGGAGAGAGGGTTTGCTTCTCGTTCTCTCACGTACTTCCAACCATGAATTTGGGTACTCGAGTGCATTCTATTAACAAAGTGCTCCCGAGGGTGAAGATGAGATGCCATGTCGTCGTTGCTGCACTTGAAGGTGACTGTTACATCCAAAAGACGGAGTCGATGACTTCCGAGGCAGACGGAAGGTGCCTGTTGCATCCAAAGATAGGGATGCTCGGGCCTCGTCCCCGTTGTTCCGGAAGAGCCGTAGATCGGAATGGCGGTGCTAGGCTCTTTCTTCCTTCAAAGTGGGTGTCGTCCACTCTGGTTGTGTTGAAAGCTGCTCCTTTAGCCGTATTTCGATTACGGTCTTTCTTGGTCTTTAGAGGCTCTTTCGAAGCCTCCCCTAGCCACAGATTTGCAGTGCTCTTCACTTTCTCGGTTCCAGCCAGAGGGTTAAATGCTTCATTAATCGAAGCACTTATCAGGTGAGCCTGGCTGGAAAAGCGACACATAACTGGGCTGCTGAAGGGATGCACATAACTGGGGATGCACATAACTGAGCTGCTGAAGGAATGTGCCTTGCTGAGGGCGCATTGTGGGATGCGCCCGGTTGAAGGCGCATGGTGATTGTTGTGCCTGACTGGAGGCGCATGATGACTGATGCGCCTGACTGGAGGCGCATGGCGACTGCTGGCCGTAGACTTAGGATCTTTCCTTTGTAGAAGTTTTCCTGTGTACAGCCTTCTCTAGACATGTAATAAACTTTTATGTGTGAAAATAAAAAGTTCTCTTTCCATGTCTATATTTGCTGCTTTTGTTGTTTTGTCCGAGCTCTGACGTATAGATTGTCTGTCGCATGGGTCTTCTGGTTGTGAATTTCCATGCTTCTACAAGACCCCCTTCAAAATTTTCAAAACTTTTGGATAAGTTTTGGAATACTTTGAATAAGAAGCATGGAGGTCAGGGCACATGACTGTTTGGGGGCGCATGCCTGTTCGGGCACATGCTCCTCTCAGTTAATGATGATGATGCCTCGGTAACCGAAAAGATTAATGATGATCTTTTGGTTTTGTTTGCTGTTATCTCTTCACAGAACCCGAGGCGACGGCTGAGATCACACATCATCGGGTCACGCGTGCGACGAAGCCCTATAAATAGGCAAGAGATGGAGAGAGAGAGTTCTTCTTCTCCTTGCTTTTGCTTTCTTTAGAGTTCTTCTTCAAAAAAACCCTAACTTTTTCTTCTTGAGAGAATGGCTCCCAAGACACCTCGCGGCGGTGCCGGCAAAGAAAAGAAGAAAGAAAAGGAGCCTGTGACAGTTGTGGCGGCTGACGTCCCCCGTCGGCCTGTCGAAGATCGGCCGGAGGTGGTTGGTGAGTCTCGTACACCAACGCACATAGACCTTGAATCTTTGATGATGTGCCGCAGTTTTTGCCCGCCGACGCGCATGGGTTTAAACCCTGATGATGCGCCGAAGCACTGCCGCTGACGCGCATGGGTTTAGACCCTGATGATGCGCCGAAGCACTTTTTCCAAACACATTATGTACTTCTGATGGGTCTTAGACTCTTTTGTTACTTCTAACATTTTTGAATCTTTGCTAGTGTCGATGACTATCCCGCCCTTAAATGAAGTGCTTTTGGAGGCTGCCCTCAGTCAGGCGGGAGTAGAATATGACAAGGAAGTGATAAACCCTGCTCAAGATGCTCTTATGCTGGATCAGCATCCCGAAAGAATGATTCAAATCCGGGAACAACAGTATGGGTTCCTCAAACGGATGATGGAGCGTGGAGTTTTAAAATCTGCCACATCTGATAAAGTGACCTTCTTGAAGCCTGAGTTCCTATTCGGGGACCGCCTTACTTCTACTGAAGCAACAGTGTTGAAGGTCAAGGAAGACTAGTTTTTCACAGCAAAAGGAGTGCATATGACCGTTAAGCAACTTGAACGCCAATGGCCTTTGATGGCCTTCTGTCGTCTCGCTTCGAAGAGGATGATGTCTTGGGATCTTACCCCCTCTCAAGGGGGAGCGGTGACTGGCATTATCAAAATTGATTCTGCCTCTGTCACTCCCCAATCCTGGAATACATATTTTAATACGTAAACCGATAAATTATATTTACCTTGAATTTATACGATATTTATTATACAGTATTTCTTCATGCATTTCCCAAAAATATTCGACAAAATATTATTTTCTAATTTATTTTCTGCATTTGGGCCTACAGTTTTGGCTCATTTGGGTAACCTATTCTTGGTTCACCAATGGTTCATCATGAACCCTTTGGTTCATCATGAACCCATGGGTCCAAGATCTTTATATATATATAACTCATCTCATTCTCTCTCCTCTCATTTTACTTCCTCTCATTTATTTCCTCCACCAACCAAGGCAAGTACCAACTTGCTCAAGAGATGGATCCATAATTTTGTCAATGATTTCTTACAAAACTATTTGCCAAAACATGTTCTTCTCCTCAATCTATACTAGTTTAGGACTTGGAAATTTCCATTTTGAAGCTTTGATTTTTGTAGATCTAAGTTTTAATCATTTTCGGATTTCCTTGGTCTTAATCTATTTTTGTTAGGGTTTTATGGGTTTTGATGCTTCCATGTGGAAGAGAATTCTATTTCACCCAAGATAGAACTTTGGAAATCCGGATTTGGAGTTCGGATTGCCAAGTTGTGATGTTTTGAAGCTTTGGGTTCAACCATGGTGTTCTTGCTGTTTGGAGAAGACAGTGAGCAGTGTGCAGAGCTGTTTAGCGTACGCAGACTTGAGTACGCTTCCTGTTGGAAGCGTGTCTCCTTGAGCGTACGTGACTTCTCACGTACACTGCTCTCTCAGCGTGCGTGACTTTTCACCTACGCTGCTCCCTGTAGTGTGCGTGACTTTTCACCTACGCTGCTCCCTGTAGCGTGCGTGACTTTTCACGTACACTGCTCTCTCAGCGTGCGTGACTTTTCACCTACGCTGCTCCCTGTAGCGTGCGTGACTTTTCACGTACACTGCTCTCTCAGCGTGCGTGACTTTTTACGTACACTGCTCTCTCAGCGTGCGTGACTTTTTACCTACGCTGCTCCCCTGACCCCCCCTTGCTTAACCATTGGCTCTTGGAGCTTTGGTTTTATTTCTTTAAGCTTGGCTCTTCTATAACCCTGTATTTTGATATTTTATTAGATATTTTATGCCCATTTTATATCCTTACGCCTTTTGTCCCGAGCATGCTATGAGCACTAATGTGACCCCGGAGAACAAAGTGTTCCTACCCGATACATGTACCTGAATGTCCCAGTTCTTGTTCATGCTCGACAAATGACTCGTAACTCCACGTGGCGTATTTGCAATGATGTATTACACTAAGGAGGGTAGCACATGTTGACATACTGATTGACATGGATCCTCTTTGGGGTACTCGTACTAAAGTACGACTTTAGGAGGATAATCATGCAGGCCACAGCATGTGAGTCCAAGATTTCACCTAGGGTTAAATTAGGCAACTAAACATACTAGATGCATGGGGAGGGCAAAATCTCGAGATCGTGTTACACCAGCCGCCTTGAGATATTGTCTTGACGCGCCGGCTGGTCTCCACAGATACTGTGTCATCCGCAACGAGCGGATGACTGTATCCGATTAATTCCTGCTATATATTATATGTCTTGGCAAGGTGGCCTTACGAGGGACCTGTGCTCAATGACACCTGTCTACGCGAACCCCTGGGTTGGCTAGCCTTGCTGGAAAGATACGATCTGAGGACTTTGAAATAACATGAAGCGAGGATAACCTCGTCCCACTAGAAACTCGTAGACTTGATTGGCCGCGAAAATGACTTGCGTGTATCTTATTACCTTCCATGAATAACGGAGGGAAGCGGACTGCCATGGTACGTGATCCAACCCATGTTTCTTGTTTGATTGTTGGGTTGGTTATCGTACTATAACAGGCTGTGGACCGAAGTTATGAACGGAAGACTTATTCTGGTTGTGAAGTGCTACTTCTGTGAATGACTGAGGAACATGGTCTATCATGGTACATGATCCAACCCATGTTCTTGTTTGATTGTTGGGTTGGTTATTGTGCTGCGATAGGCTATCGACCGAAGTCACGATCAGGAGATTTTATTGTTTATACCTTTTTGACTTATGTGAAAGTTATAGAGTACGACACGTCCCGACTCCATACGGCACCTTTTGTCCTTGTTTGGTTGTAAGGGTGCCATATGGGTTCGAGGATGTTGCGCTACCCTATAATAGTTGTATAAGTACTACTATTATCAATCATTCTATTATCTGGGTTTTTCTTAACTCTTGTGCCCCTTTGGCGGTACTTGCTATTCGGGGCTGACCCCGCTAGTTTTGTTTGGCCAGATCTCGTAGCGGAGCCAGAGGACACGATCTTCCTCCCTGACATCCATGGTGCATACTAGGAGCATGGCGGTTCGGAGACTCAAGTGGGTTTCTTCTCCACCACTCCTGCTTATATTTTGTGCGGCATTTAGCCACCGGCACCTGTTAGCCGGATTGTATGATATTTTGTGTCAGTACAGAATTGTAAATAAACAGACTGCAGCTGTGTATAGTTTTGTACTCCTGACTCTTTGAGATAGCTAAATTATAAAGCTAGTCTCTCATGATCATTTTGATGAAGCGTCAGGGACGCCTTACTGCTTTATCTTTAATGTTCATTTCACTGCTGATGTGACTTGATTGATTGAGACATAGAACTCTGTGGGACCATAGGAGACTTGATTGTAGCATGTACCCCCTAGTCTCTCGACAGCCACGATCGCCATATGACGTTACGTACCTCATATGGAGTAGCTGGCCAAGTCCGTCTCCGTATTTCGGTACTGGGGCGTGATAAGGTTTTAGTGGTGGCCCATGCAGGTCTGTTTTTCAGACTTGTGGGGTATTGCGAATTATTAGGAGTCTCAATCAAAACTTGTTCCCCTTGAAATTCTATTTCGAATTCTCTGTCATTGCCTTGATCTCTAACCTGACTTGCATCCTCGAAATCTTCCTCGTTCGGACTTGATAATCTTATATCTTTCTCTATAGGGGTGCTTCATTCTCAGTAGCGGACGAGGCCCAAGTGGAAGAGCAGTGAGAGCATGGCTCGACTGGGCACCAGCAGGGGAGAGAACCTTCCCCAGGACGGACACGAGCAAAAATGGAACCAGAGGCAGTGCAGTCGCCGGTTATTGGAACTCCTGCAGCACCAGCAGCGACGGCAGTACCAGATGCCGTAGCACTCCTGGAGATCATCCGGGGGATTCTTGTCACTCACCAACAGCAACAGACTCAGCAGCAGGAGCAGAACGTGTTGCTGAACCAAGGGATTCAGTTAGCTCTTGAGAGGAGTACCGGGGTTGACTCGGGAGCATCAGGAAGGTTCCGTCGCTTGAACCCGAGGTATTTTGATGGCACGGAGGATGCCATCACTGTGGATGCATGGATTCAAGACATTGAAACCATTCTTGTGGCAGCCAAGGTTCCAGATGATGAGAAGGTTGATCAAGTCAAATTAGTACTTCAGGATCTTGCCCGCGACTGGTGGACATCAGAAGAAGTTGGTATAAGACGCCCTGTTCGTTGGACCACCTTCAGTGAAAGATTCAAGGCCAAGTATTTTGGCGTAGTAGCTCGATATGAGCTCCAGCAGAAGTTTATCAGTCTCAAGCAAGCAGGCAAGACCGTAGATGGGTATGCAGCAGAGTTCTGCAGATTGTGTCGTTTCGTACCAGCAATGGTGGCAACGGAGCCAGAGAAAGCTATGAGGTTCCAGCAGGGACTTCATTTGGAACTATTACAGCTTGTGGAAGGACACGACTACCAGACGTTTGACGCTGTTTTGACGGCCGCTCGGAGGCACGAGCTTACCCAGCAGAGGTTGGCATCGAGGACAGGAGGTCAGAAGAGATCTCATTCCCAGGTTGGAGGAGGAGCAATGCAGCGAACGTCGGCACCAGCACCCGGTGTACGTATTCATGATGCAGGAGCACCGCGGAGGACGGTCGTGTCAACTAATACAGTGCCAGTTCGGCATCAGCAGCCGAGGAACCAACAACAGCGTCAGGGAGCACCCCAGGGTTGTACATTCTGTGGGAAGGCAGGGCACACGAGGGAGGTATACCGGTCAGCGAATGGCTTATGCTTGAGGTGTGGTAGTTCAGACCACCGTATCTCCACTTGTCCTGTGATGCAGAGGCCAGGAGGGCCAGCTCAGCAGTTTCCAGTATTGCCAGCTCCGGTGGCAACCCCGAGTGGAGGGCCAGTATTAGCAGTAAGGCCCCTAGCCCAGCGTCTACCAACGCAGGCTCAGATGTTCCGCCAGGCACAGAAAGACGAAGGCCCTCAGAGGCAGCAACAGCATGGTCGAGGAAGGCCGCAACAAGGAGCTCAACGGGGCCAGGGACAGGCTCTCACATTATCCTTGGGAGAGGCTCTAGCGTCTAGTGACGTGGTGGCAGGTAAAATTCTCGTCACCTTATTTCCCGCTGTAGCATTATTTGATTCAGGCACTACTCATTCATTCATCTCTGCACAATATGCTACACGGATTGGATTAGAGTTTGAGGCATTGTCGGAGAGGATGGATATACTCACCGGCAATGGGCTCGTAGAAGTTAGTAGAGTGCGCTTTTCATGTCTGGTGGAGATGTGTGGGCATTTACTGCCCGCATCATTGATTGAATTTCCTATGGAGAATTTTGATATCGTTCTTGGCATGGACTGGTTGAGAGACAGTCATGCGACAATTGATTTTAGAGGAGGTAGGGTTATATTCAGCGTTCCTGGGATGGAGCAGTTCATTTTTACTCGAACCTTGAAGAATCAGGCCGGAGGCGTCATCTCAGCAGCAGTGTCAGAGCCAGGACAGATTTCGAGAGTGGTCGAAGATTTCCTCGACATCTTTCCTGATGAGCTCCCAGGGATACCCCCAGTCAGAGAGGTAGAATTTAGCATTGAGTTGAACCCTGGAACGAGGCCTATTGCAGACAGAGTTTACAGAATGTCGCCGTCAGAACAGGATAAGTTGTATCAACATGAAGAAGAGTTGAAGTCTAAGGGATTCATCCGAGATAGTAAATCGCCCTGGGCCGCGCCAGTGATTCTAGTTCCCAAGAAGGATGGGTCGAGGAGGATGTGCATCGACTACCGTAAGCTGAATGCAGTAACAGTGAAGAATAAGTACCCACTACCAAGGATTGATAACTTGTTTGACCAGTTGAGCAAGGCCAGCATCTTTTCCAAGATCGATCTTCGGTCAGGATACTATCAAGTAAGAGTCCGGGAGCAAGACATACCGAAGACAGCATTCAGATCTAGATATGGGCATTATGAGTTTTTAGTAATGTCCTTTGGACTAACCAACGCCCCCGCAGTATTCATGGATTTAATGAACCGCATCTTTCTGCCGCATTTAGATAAATTTGTGGTGGTGTTCATAGATGATATTCTTGTCTATTTCAGCAGTGAAGAGGAGCATGAGAAACATCTTAGGACTGTCTTACAGACATTGAGGGAGCATCAACTTTATACGAAGTTCGACAAGTATGAATTCTGGTTAGATCATATTTCGTTCCTGGGGCATGTAATTTCTGGGACAGGAGTGTCATTGGATCCGAAGAAGATTGAGGCCGTAGAGCATTGGCCAGTCCCGAAAACGGTTGCAGAAGTGCAAAGTTTCCTAGGATTAGCTGGTTACTACAGAAGGTTCATGGCAGACTTTGCCAAGATCTCTGTGCCCTTAACGTATTTGACGCACAAGGACGTAGAGTTTGTTTGGTCAGCTAGCTGTCAGGCATCATTTGAAGAATTGAAGAAGAGATTGATCTCAGCCCCAATCTTGACGCTTCCAGTAGGAGCGGAAGGCTTTACAGTATATTGTGACGCATCTGGGAAGGGTCTTGGATGTGTATTGATGCAGCACGGAAAGGTGATAGCATATGCGTCTCGACAGCTTCGAGACCATGAGAAGAATTACCCGACTCACGATTTAGAGTTAGCAGCTGTGGTGTTTTCACTCAAGTTGTGGAGGCATTATTTATACGGGGATCGGATAGAGATCTATACTGAACATAAGAGTTTGAAATACGTGTTCACGTAGCGAGATTTGAACATGAGGCAAAGGAGATGGTTAGAACTGCTGAAGGATTTTGATTTAGATCTTCAATATCATCCAGGCAAGGCGAATATAGTTGCAGATGCACTGAGTAGGAGAGACAGTGCCTTTATCTTGACCTCGCAGAAGCATATTCTAGAAGACCTTCCGAGTATGGAAATCGAAGTAGTTTTGCCAAAAGATATAGGAAGAATGACCAGTATGCAAATTCAGTCAACCTTAGTAGAGAGGATAAGGGCAGCATAAGCAGGAGATCCACAGATTCAGAAGTTGCGGTCGGAGTGTGAATCAGGCCGTAGGAAGGAGTTAGTGATTCATGAAAATGGTACGCTCAGGTTTGGAAACAGACTCTGTGTACCGAGTGGAGACCTTCGGCAAGAAGTTATGTCCGAAGCTCATAGTTCTATTTACTCCATTCATTCAGGAGGAACGAAGATGTATCGAGATATCAGGCAGTTCTTTTGGTGGAATGGGATGAAAAGAGAGATAGCGAAATTTGTATCCAAGTGTCTGGTATGTCAGCAGGTAAAAGCCGAGCAGCAGAGACCAGCAGGATTGCTACAGCCGCTTCCTATCCCAGAATGAAAATGGAAGCACATCATGATGGATTTTGTGACCGGTTTACCTAGATCCCCGGATGGCAAGAATGCAGACTGGGTAATAGTAGATCGACTCACGAAGGTCGTTCATTTCTTTCCCTTCCGAGTTGGACAGACTACTGAACAGCTAGCAGAAATATACATGAAGCAGATAGTAAGGCAGCACGGTGTTCCGGTTAGTATAGTATCAGATCGGGATACGCGGTTTACTTCCCATTTTTGGTGGAGCTTACACCAAAGTTTGGGAACCAAGTTAAGATTCGGTACTGCTTATCATCCACAAACTGACGGGCAATCAGAAAGAACCATTCAGACATTAGAAGATATGCTACGGGCGTGTACCTTGGATTTTGGCAGATCTTGGGAGGATCACCTTCATCTAGTGGAGTTCTCCTATAACAATAGCTATCAGGCTAGCATTCAGATGGCCCCGTTTGAAGCATTGTACGAAAGGAAGTGCAGGTCCCCTTTGGCATGGGATGACGTCGGAGAACGAAAGTTGTTGGGGCCAGAGATGATCACGTAGACTGTGGAGATAGTTAAGTTGGTCAGAGAGCGCCTTCGAGTTGCACAGGACCGACATCGTCATTGGACAGACCAGCGTCGTAGGCCTTTAGAGCTTAGAGTTGGCGACCAAGTGTTTCTGCGGATTTCGCCTACTCGGGGTATCATCAGATTTGGAACCCGGGGAAAGCTTAGTCCAAGATACGTTGGTCCTTTTAAGATTCTCGCTCGGGTAGGCGATGTGGCTTATCGACTTGCCCTTCCACCTTCGTTAACTGGCATACATGATGTGTTTCATGTGTCCCAATTACGTGGGTATGTCCCGGATCCGAGTCATGTCCTCGATCATTCTGAGTTAGTCGTTGGTACCGACCTAACTTACGAGGAATAACCCGTGTCTATTTTGGATCGGCAAAAGAAGGTACTCAAGAATCGGACGATAAGCCTTGTCCGTGTTTCTTGGAACCATCACTCTTCGGGAGAGTCAACCTGGGAGCACGAGGACGAGATCAAATCTCGGTATCCGTATTTGTTTGACTAAAAAGGTATATTTTTGTACCTTATTGATACGATTCCATGCTTATCTGCACCTGCTTATTTTGCACTTTGTGATGTATGATAATAACTGCTATGATAGTTAACTTGTATATGATTGTGCCTTGTTTACCCTGATTTTACTATTCTGTCTTGGCTGGAATTCCGAGGACGGAATTTTTCTAAGAAGGGTAGAGATGTCACTCTCCAATCCTGAAATACGTATTTTAATACGTAAACCGATAAATTATATTTACCTTGAATTTATACGATATTTATTATGCAGTATTTCTTCATGCATTTCCCAAAAATATTCGACAAAATATTATTTCCTAATTTATTTTCTGCATTTGGGCCTACAGTTTTGGCTCATTTGGGTAACCTATTCTTGGTTCACCAATGGTTCATCATGAACCCTTTGGTTCATCATGAACCCATGGGTCCAAGATCTTTATATATATAACTCATCTCATTCTCTCTCCTCTCATTTTACTTCCTCTCATTTATTTCCTCCACCAACCAAGGCAAGTACCAACTTGCTCAAGAGATGGATCCATAATTTTGTCAATGATTTCTTACAAAACTATTTGCCAAAACATGTTCTTCTCCTCAATCTATACTAGTTTAGAACTTGGAAATTTCCATTTTGAAGCTTTGATTTTTGTAGATCTAAGTTTTAATCATTTTCGAATTTTCTTGGTCTTGATCTATTTTTATTGGGGTTTTGTGGGTTTTGATGCTTCCATGTGGAAGAGAATTCCATTTCACCCAAGATGGAACTTTAGAAATCCGGATTTGGAGTTCGGATGGCCAAGTTGTGATGTTTTGAAGCTTTGGGTTCAACCATGGCGTTCTTACGTTTAGGAGAAGACAGTGAGCAGTGTGCAGAGCTGTTTAGCGTACGCAGACTTGAGTACGCTTCCTGTTGGAAGCGTGTCTCCTTGAGCGTGCGTGACTTTTCACGTACACTGCTCTCTCAGCGTGCGTGACTTTTCACCTACGCTGCTCCCTGTAGCGTGCGTGACTTTTCACGTACACTGCTCTCTCAGCGTGCGTGACTTTTCACCTACGCTGCTCCCTGTAGCGTGCGTGACTTATCACGTACACTGCTCTCTCAGCGTGCGTGACTTTTCACCTACGTTGCTCCCTGCAGCGTGCGTGAATTTTCACATACGCTGCTCCCTGTAGCGTGCGTGACTTTTCACGTACACTGCTCTCTCAGCGTGCGTGACTTTTCACCTACGCTGATCCCTGTAGCGTGCGTGACTTTTCACGTACACTGCTCTCTCAGCGTGCGTGACTTTTCACGTACACTGCTTTCTCAGCGTGCGTGACTTTTCACCTACGCTGCTCCCCTGACCCCCCTTGCTTAACCATTGGCTCTTGGAGCTTTGGTTTTATTTCTTTAAGCTTGGCTCTTCTATAACCCTGTATTTTGATATTTTATTAGATATTTTATGTCCATTTTATATCCTTACGCCTTTTGTCCTGAGCATGATATGAGAACTAATGTGACCCCGGAGAACAAACTGTTCCTACCCGATACATGTACCTGAATGTCCCAGTTCTTGTTCATGCTCGACAAATGACTCGTAACTCCACGTGGCGTATTTGCAATGATGCATTACACTAAGGAGGGTAGCACATATTGACATACTGATTGACATGGATCCTCTTTGGGGTACTCGTACTAAAGTACGACTTTAGGAGGATAATCATGCAGGCCACAGCATGTGAGTCCAAGATTTCACCTAGGGTTAAATTAGGCAACTAAACATACTAGATGCTTGGGGAGGGCAAAATCTCGAGATCGTGTTACACCAGCCGCCTTGAGATATTGTCTTGACGCGCCGGCTGGTCTCCACAGATACTGTGTCATCCGCAACGAGCGGATGACTGTATCCGATTAATTCCTGTTATATATTATATGTCTTGGCAAGGTGGCCTTACGAGGGACCTGTGCTCAATAACACCTGTCTACGCGAACCCCTGGGTTGGCTAGCCTTGCTGGAAAGATACGATCTGAGGACTTTGAAATAACATGAAGCGAGGATAACCTCGTCCCACTAGAAACTCGTAGACTTGATTGGCCGCGAAAATGACTTACGTGTATCTTATTACCTTCCGTGAATAACGGAGGGAAGCGGACTGTCATGGTACGTGTTCCAACCCATGTTCTTGTTAGATTGTTGGGTTGGTTATCGTACTATGACAGGCTGTGGACCGAAGTTATGAACGGAAGACTTATTCTGGTTGTGAAGTGCTACTTCTGTGAATGACTGAGGAACATGGTCTATCATGGTACATGATCCAACCCATATTCTTGTTTGATTGTTGGGTTGGTTATTGTGCTGCGATAGGCTATCGACCGAAGTCACGATCAGGAGATTTTATTGTTTATACCTTTTTGACTTATTTGAAAGTTATAGAGTACGACACGTTCCGACTCCATGCGGCACCTTTTGTCCTTGTTTGGTTGTAAGGGTGCCATATGGGTTCGAGGATGTTGCGCTACCCTATAATAGTTGCATAAGTACTACTATTATCAATCATTCTATTATCTGGGTTTTTCTTAACTCTTGTGCCCCTTTGGCGGTACTTGCTATTCGGGGCTGATCCCGCTGGTTTTGTTTGACCAGATCTCGTAGTGGAGCCAGAGGATACGATCTTCCTTCTTGACATCCATGGTGCATACTAGGAGCATGGCGGTTCGGGGACTCGAGTGGGTTTCTTCTCCACCACTCCTGCTTATATTTTGTGCGGCATTTAGCCACCGGCACCTGTTAGCCGGATTGCATGATATTTTGTGTCAGTACAGAATTGTAAATAAACAGACTGCAGCTGTGTATAGTTTTGTACTCCTGACTCTCTGAGATAGCTAAATTATAAAGCTAGTCTCTCATGATCATTTTGATGAAGCGTCAGGAACGCCTTATTGCTTTATCTTTAATGTTTATTTTACTGCTAATGTGACTTGATTGATTGAGACATAGAACTCTGTGGGACCATAGGAGACTTGATTGTAGCATGTACCCCCAGTCTCTCGACAGCTACGATCGCCGTATGACGTTATGTACCTTATATGGAGTAGCTGGCCAAGTCCGTCTCCGTATTTCGGTACTGGGGCGTGACAAGGTTTTAGTGGTGGCCCATGCAGGTCTTTTTTTCAGACTTGTGGGGTATTGCAAATTATTATGAGTCTCAATCAAAACTTGTTTCCCTTGAAATTCTGTTTCGAATTCTCTGTCCTTGCCTTGATCTCTAACCTGACTTGCATCCTCAAAATCTTCCTCGTTCGGACTTGATAATCTTATATCTTTCTCTATAGGGGTGCTTCATTCTCAGTAGCGGGCGAGGCCCAAGAGGAAGAGCAACGAGAGCATGGCTCGACTGGGCACCAGCAGGGGAGAGAACCTTCTCCAGGGCGGACACGAACAGAAATGGAACTAGAGGCAGCGCAGCCGCCGGTTATTGGAACTCCTGCAGCACCAGCAACGACGGCAGTACCAGATGTCGTAGCACTCCTGGAGATCATCCGGGGGATTCTTGTCACTCACCAACAGCAACAGACTCAGCAGCAGGAGCAGAACGTGTTGCTGAACCAAGGGATTCAGTTAGCTCTTGAGAGGAGTGCCGGGGTTGACTCGGGAGCATCAGGAAGGTTCCGTCGCTTGAACCCGAGGTATTTTGATGGCACGGAGGATGCCATCACTGCGGATGCATGGATTTAAGACATTGAAGCCATTCTTGTGGCAGCCAAGGTTCCAGATGATGAGAAGGTTGATCAGGTCAAATTAGTACTTCAGGATCTTGCCTACGACTGGTGGGCATCAGAAGAAGTTGGTATAAGACGCCCTGTTCGTTTGACCACCTTCAGTGAAAGATTCAAGGCCAAGTATTTTGGCGTAGTAGCTCGATATGAGCTCCAGCAGAAGTTTATCAATCTCAAGCAAGCAGGCAAGACCGTAGATGGGTATGCAGCAGAGTTCTGCAGATTGTGCCGTTTCGTACCAGCAATGGTGGCAACGGAGCCAGAGAAAGCTATGAGGTTTCAGTAGGGACTTTATTTGGAACTATTACAGCTTGTGGAAGGATACGACTACCAGACGTTTGACGCTGTTTTGACGGCCGCTCGGAGGCACGAGCTTACCCAGCAGAGGTTGGCATCGAGGACAGGAGGTCAGAAGAGATCTCATTCCCAGGTTGGAGGAGGAGCAATGCAGCGAACGTCGGCACTAGCACCCGGTGTACGTATTCATGATGCAGGAGCGCCACGGAGGACGGCCGTGTAAACTAATATAGCGCCAGTTCGGCATCAGCAGCCGAGGAACCAACAACAGCGTCAGGGAGCACCCCAGGGCTGTACATTCTGTGGGAAGGCAGGGCACACGAGGGAGGTGTGCCGGTCAGCGAATGGCTTATGCTTGAGGTGTGGTAGTTCAGACCACCGTATCTCCACTTGTCCTTTGATGCAGAGGCCAGGAGGGCCAGCTCAGCAGTTTCCAGCATTGCCAGCTCCGGTGGCAACCCCGAGTGGAGGGCCAGTATTAGCAGTAAGGCCCCTAGCCCAGCGTCTACCAACGCAGGCTCAGATGTTCCGCCAGGCACCGGAAGCCGAAGGCCCTCAGAGGCAGCAACAGCATGGTCGAGGAAGGCCGTAACAAGGAGCTCAGCTGGGCCAGGGACAGGCTCTCACATTATCCTTGGGAGAGGCTCTAGCGTCTAGTGACGTGGTGGTAGGTAAAATTCTCGTCACCTCATTTTCCGCTATAGCATTATTTGATTCAGGTGCTACTCATTCATTCATCTCTGCACAATATGCTACACGGATTGGATTAGAGTTTGAGGCATTGCCGGAGAGGATGGATATACTCATCGGCAATGGGCTCGTAGAAGTTAGTAGAGTACGCTTTTCATGTCCGGTAGAGGTGTGTGGGCATTTACTGCCCGCATCATTGATTGAATTCCCTATGGGGAATTTTGATATCGTTTTTGGCATGGACTGGTTGAGAGACAGTCATGCGACAATTGATTGTAGAGGAGGTAGGGTCATATTCAGCGTTCCTGGGATGGAGCAGTTCATTTTTATTCGAACCTTGAAGAATCAGGCCGGAGGCGTCATCTCAGCAGCAGTGTCAGAGCCAGGACAGATTTCGAGAGTGGCCGAAGATTTCCTCGACGTCTTCCCTGATGAGCTTCCAGGGATACCCCAGTCAGAGAGGTAGAATTTAGCATTGAGTTGAACCCTGGAACGAGGCCTATTGCAGACAGAGTTTACAGAATGTCACCGTCAGAACAGGATAAGTTGTATCAACATGAAGAAGAGTTGAAGTCTAAGGGATTCATCCGAGATAGTAAATCGCCCTGGGCCACGCCAGTTATTCTAGTTCCCAAGAAGGATGGGTCGACGAGGATGTGCATCGACTACCGCAAGCTGAATGCAGTAACAGTGAAGAATAAGTACCCACTACCAAGGATTGATGACCTGTCACTACAACAAATATGGCCTACAATAGCATGTGCAGAACGCTATAGAAAGCCTTCTATAGCATATTATGTCTGCTATGATCGCCCACGCTATAGTATGTCTAGACATGTGAACGCTATAACATTATAGCGTTCATGAATGCTGTAGAAGGTTTATAGCGTTCTTTTATGCTGTTGATGGTTTATAGCGTTTATGAATGCTGTAAATACTTTATAGCATTCTAGAACGCTGTAGATTGTTTATAGCGTTCATGAGTGCTATAGCGTTTATGAATGTTGTGGATTATTTATAGCGTTTGTGAATGCTGTGGATGATTTATAGCATTTGATGAATTGATTGTCATGAACGCTATAGATGGTTTGATTTATTATAGCGTTCATCATATGCTATCGTGGTAGCAGTAATTTAAACGTTTTGAGTGCTATAAACCTGCTACAGAAATTCATATTATTTCATATCTGCTACAAAATTTCATATTTCATAACCTGTTTTGTATCACATATAAATAACAATAATCGCAAACAAATTCAATCGTAACTTGCATTTCGATCAATCAAGAAGGAAAGATTTGCCAAAATATGAAATGTTTCATTAGAACATTCAAGATGTACAAAAAGTAGTAGTCATTAAAACATTCAAGATGTAGAAAAAGTAGTTGTACGCCAAAATAAACCATTCCATTTACAAAGTATCTGTAGTCCAAAATAAACCATTCCATTTACAAATATCTGTAGGCCAAAAACAGCTCGATCGCCTCTTTCCTTCTAGCAGCTATCCACAACCATCAAAAACATATACGCCAACCTACACAAAATTGAGAAGAAAACACATTATGATATAAAAAATAAGATAGAAATATTTGACACCATGAAATGAACTAAGAGATATCTAGCAGATACCTAGCAGTTTTTATAATAGAGTAATCACAATATTCCTAGCACAAATTGACAATCCAACTTAAGGGATTATGATTAGAACTTTTAAGAAAAAGGTGAGATAAGTTCGATTTTTTACACAAATCAACAGACAACTCTTAATCTATTAGACTTAAATATCGTAAACATAAAGCGCTTCTTTAGGAATCCTCCAACTACAAATATAAAGCTTCCTTAGGACTATGTATTCTCTTCAAAGTACATATAGCACGTATCCACCAGACAACAGGTAAACTAACCAGATAAATCCTACATAACTTCCAAGTTCCAACACGAACAACTCTTGCTTAAGAAGCAAAGAATAGTCCTTCAAAACTCCATGATGTCAAATTATGAGGTTCTTACTCAAAATAAATGTATATACAGTTACATACAATTGTATCACCTATTCTTCTCAAGCTAGAACCTTAACATTATTTATCTAGTTCCCCTCATCATAGAAAAAGTAAGCATCAATAATGTTACATAAAATCAAATCAAAGTTACTCTAATTCTATTAGCCCATCTAACACTACTTGGTAGAAGAAAACAAGCATTAGTTTGTAATGTCAAATATAAAACACTAAGCTATTTACCCCCCTTGAACTTAGAAATTTGATTAGTCAATATCCAGGTTTATGTTTAACCACTGAAACTAGTCATAAACCATGACTTCTCAAGCTATAGATGCAAGATAACATTTGCAAGAACTCAATGACAGATTACATAACAGACTACTTGAAGGGAGATTTTGAAATTGTTTTCTTCTTCTATTTGTTGGACGTGTGAACTAAGATGTAAGAAGATATAGTGATCAAGTTGTCTACTAGTCAATGGGACAAGTATCAGCCAAATAAAATTATTACAGACACGAAAATATGCCATTATATTTCAATCAAGAAACTAAAGAATCAATGACAGCCGGGATTTTTTAGGACTTTCAGCCAAGTTCTCCAACCATTGGGTAAAGGTCAGAACAAGACAATTTATGAAAACAAGAAACTAAAGAATCAATGGTTGTATCACCTATTTTTCAGTCAAGGTAATATAGCTTTGGGTAAAGAATCAATCAAGAAACTAAAGAATCAATGGTTGTATCACCTATTTTTCAGTCAAGGTAGCATCAACTCATAAAAACCACTGGTTAAGTTTTAAGCTATATGAAATAATTGTTAATTTGCTCGTGCAATGACAGCCGGGATAAAACACACAAATAAGACAATTTATGAAAACAAACAAACCTACCAACCAATTCCCCAGCTCAAGACATATGCAGGAGGAGTGGCTATTGCTAGACGGGCAATAGCCTTGTATGCAGCAATCGACTGCAGCATGCAAACAATTCTTATAAAAATGCAATATCGAAGGCGCCAAAATTATCAAAAAGAGAGTACCTCCTGGAAAGCGTTCAAAGATGGGAATATCCCTGAATGGTTTGTAATGCTTCAAATATTGCAGGTATCAAGAAAAATGTATCATATTCTGGTAAATAACAACATAATAGAAAAAACTAAGTAAAATTCAGCTTTCAAACCGAAATACATGTGACAAACCAATGACCAATAAGAGCATTAATCCATATGTATAACATTGAAAAACAAATACCTTGAAATAACATATCTGCCTCGTATCGTGTCGGTGCAACATAGTATCAGTCTAGGTTGACATTCTGCTCACCTTTTTGTTGCTTCTTACCCTGGCTTCCTACAACCAACATATCTGCCTCGTATTTTTCTACTTGTTCCTCACAAGTACATTCCTCGGATCCTCTTCCACTGTCTCACACACAAAATTAGTCTCCTGTAAATTCAAAAAAAGAAGAAGAAATGAACTCATGTTAGTGGTAAATTCATCTTTCTTCATTCAATTTTGTATGCTTATTTGATACATATTGAAGCCATAAAAAGGAGGTTTATGTTGACTAGGAAGAACCTTGAAAGCATGGACAAAAAAAAACTAGCTAATGTTGTGTAGAAGAAGAAGAAGAAGAAGAAGAAGGAGCAAAACTAATATGTGATACAAAATATGTGATACACTGTATACTGCTTCATCAAATAGCTAGAAAAAGTACAAAATATGTGATACAAAGGATTATTTCAATCACAAGCAAAACTAGTCCTGGTTGGGCATAGATTATAAACAGATATTATAAGTAGCAAAGAATAAAATGAGAAGAGTAAAAATATCTAAAATAAGAACTTACCAAGATATCTTTTAATTATAAGGAACCAACTTTCATTTTCCCAAAAATTAGTAGGACACATGGGAAAAGCATCAACATAAAGAACTTAACATATTTAAATGATTAACAGAAAATAGTTGCTTAGCTTCTAGGCATTGTGTGTGAAGTGTGTGCATCTGTGTGTGTGTGTGCGTGTAGACCAAACATGTATGCCTGTATGTGTGACGGTAAACATGTATGCATGTAAACAAGACCAAACATGAACTTATACAGAATCCAAGAGAATAAGACTGATAGACAGGAAAAAAAGATACTCATTAGGATAATGTAGTAATCACTAGAGAAGGGCTAATACCTTGGCAGCAAGAACCTGAACTCCAGCATACTTGACATCCCAACTAAACTAGATATGACCAACCCAGTCCTACAGGAGCACGCGTTCTCCGTCGCGTACTCCAAGTTCATGCCACTTCCCATAGAGCCAAAGGGTCACCCACAGTAGCTCATCCCCGTATCTGCTAATGTACGGGTAGTGGCCCTTGGTCACCTCTATGCTCATGTCATACCTCTCCCTATACTTGTCCCCAAACTTGAATAACTACAATGCCAACCAACCATTTGAAATAAAGTATATGTATAGTATTGACTCTGATTGCTTTATCTATGCATATTGGAATCAGTACCTCTTCGACATGGCACAACAGGAGGCGAGAGTAGTACAGGTTTGATTTTTTATGTACCATCAATGCGGCAGCCAAGGCCGCATCAATCTTCCCTGCAGCCTCCGATCCGGGATTGTGCTTGTCAATCTTGTAAGCTCTTTTTGATGTTTTCATGTCCTTTGGCCTCTACCAGCAGTAATGTTCAAAGGATCCATCCCCAACCTGCTACCAATTCAAACAATGTTATAGGAGTCCCTAGGAAACATAAATACTCCACAAAGTGTGGGTTGTGTCATGTTGGATGCGTATCTGACACATATCGAACAATAACCCAGACACTCCAAAATAAACTCTGACAGACCACTGTGAAGCAATAACCACCAGGAAAAATAAAAACCTTGGCATGTGCATCTCGGCACAATGGTTGGAAATCCCTCCAAAAAATAGACCTAGAGAACGTATCTCTCTTGAAAAAGTAATAATGCTAATAAATCGTGGACAAAATCGATATAGCATGAAAGCTCCCCCAAAAATAGAAAAAACCTAATTCAAAATCTACCACGAAATCAAAATCCATGGATCAGAACGGAGAAAAAAAAGAGAGGTCTCCCCTTGGGTCCATCTGGTCCTCCTCTCCAGGGAGGGGTCTGGCGAGCTCTTCAAGGTACCGCCCCGTTGCTCGAGTCAGAGTCAGACGCCATGTCCGAACTCTTCCGACTTGTCGAATCTAGAGATCCCGACTCCTAAAACCCATAGCTCCAAGATCGATCGATGCTCCGGTCTCCTTATTCTTTTTAGACTGTTTAATTTAATGGTAGAGAAGGAAAGAGGGTTTTAGAAAAATAGAGAGAGAGAGATGATAGGAGGGAAAGGAAAATTTGTGGAGGGCGAGGATTCTGAAACCAAGCCCTAACCCTAACCCTAATTTGATGAAGAATAAGATGAAGGGGAGATAAAAAGAGGAAGGAAGAAGAGAGAGTTGGGGAAATTAATTTGGGGAAGTGACTACGCACATATCCCTTATCGTGCGGGCTGGAATGCAGCTCCAAATTTTTTGCAAAACTTTAAGTGGTAAAATGAAAAAAAGATTCTACAGCATTCAAAAAATGCTATAGATAGATATTTTTATACCACTACAGAAAAAACGCTATTGTTGATAACATTCTATAGCGGGGACACTTGAACGCTATAGAAAAACTGCTATTGTAGGTCCTTTTTGTTGTAGTGTGTTTGACCAGTTGAGCAAGGCCAGCGTCTTTTCCAAGATCGATCTTCGGTCAGGATACTATCAAGTAAGAGTCCAGGAGCAAGACATACCGAAGACAGCATTCAGATCTAGATATAGGTATTATGAGTTTTTAGTAATGCCCTTTGGACTAACCAACGCCCCCGCAGTATTCATGGATTTAATGAACCGCATCTTTCTGAGTTAGCCGTTGGTACCGACCTAACTTACGAGGAACAACCCGGGGAAAGCTTAGTCCAAGATACGTTGGTCCTTTTAAGATTCTCGCTCGGGTAGGCGATGTGGCTTATCGACTTGCCCTTCCGCCTTGGTTAACTGGCATACATGATGTGTTTCATGTGTCCCAATTACGTGGGTATGTCCCGGATCCGAGTCATGTCCTCGATCATTCTGAGTTAGCCGTTGGTACCGACCTAACTTACGAGGAACAACCCGTGTCTATTTTGGACCGGCGAGAGAAGGTACTCAAGAATCGGATGATAAGCCTTGTCCGTATTTCTTGGAACCATCACTCTTCGGGAGAGTCAACCTGGGAGCGCGAGGACGAGATCAGATCTCGGTATCCGTATTTGTTTGACTAAAAAGGTATATTTTTGCACCTTATTGACACGATTCCATGCTTATCTGCACCTGCTTGTTTTGCACTTTGTGATGTATGATAATAACTGCTATAATAGTTAACTTGTATATGATTGTGCCTTGTTTGCCCTGATTTTACTATCCTGTCTTGGCTGGAATTCCGAGGACGAAATTTTTCTAAGAAGGGTAGAGATGTCACTCCCCAATCCTGGAATACGTATTTTAATACGTAAACCAATAAATTATATTTACCTTGAATTTATACGATATTTATTATGCAGTATTTTTTCATGCATTTCCCAAAAATATTCGACAAAATATTATTTCCTAATTTATTTTCTGTATTTGGGCCTACAGTTTTGGCTCATTTGGGTAACCTATTCTTGGTTCACCAATGGTTCATCATGAACCCTTTGGTTCATCATGAACCCATGGGTCCAAGATCTTTATATATATAACTCATCTCATTCTCTCTCCTCTCATTTTACTTTCTCTCATTTATTTCCTCCACCAACCAAGGCAAGTACCAACTTGCTCAAGAGATGGTTCCATAATTTTGTCAATAATTTTTTACAAAACTATTTGCCAAAACATGTTCTTCTCCTCAATCTATACTAGTTTAGAACTTGGAAATTTCCATTTTGAAGCTTTGATTTTTGTAGATCTAAGTTTTAATTATTTTCGGATTTCCTTGGTCTTGATCTATTTTCGTTGGGGTTTTGTGGGTTTTGATGCTTTTATGTGGAAGAGAATTCTATTTCACCCAAGATGGAACTTTGGAAATCCGGATTTGGAGTTCGGATGGCCAAGTTGTGATGTTTTGAAACTTTGGGTTCAACCATGGAGTTCTTGCATTTTGGAGAAGACAGTGAGCAGTGTGCAGAGCTGTTTAGCGTACGCAGACTTGAGTACGCTTCCTGTTGGAAGCGTGTCTCCTTGAGCATGCGTGACTTTTCACCTACGCTGCTCCCTGTAGCGTGCGTGACTTTTCACGTACACTGCTCTCTCAGCGTGCGTGACTTTTCACCTACGCTGCTCCCTGTAGCGTGCGTGACTTTTCATGTACACTGCTCTCTCAGCGTGCGTGACTTTTCACCTACGCTGCTCCCTTTAGCGTGCGTGACTTTTCACGTACACTGCTCTCTCAGCGTGCATGACTTTTCACCTACGTTGCTCCCTGTAGCGTGCGTGACTTTTCACCTACGCTGCTCCCTGTAGCGTGCGTGACTTTTCACGTACACTGCTCTCTCAGCGTGCGTGACTTTTCACCTACGCTGCTTCCTGTAGCGTGCGTGACTTTTTACGTACACTGCTCTCTCAGCGTGCGTGACTTTTCACGTACACTGCTCTCTCAGCGTGCGTGACTTTTCACCTACGCTGCTCCCCTGACCCCCCTTGCTTAACCATTGGCTCTTGGAGCTTTGGTTTTATTTTTTTTAAGCTTGGCTCTTCTATAACCCTGTATTTTGATATTTTATTAGATATTTTATGCCTATTTTATATCCTTACGCCTTTTGTCCCGAGCATGATATGAGCACTAATGTGACCCCGGAGAACAAACTGTTCCTACCCGATACATGTACCTGAATGTCCCAGTTCTTGTTCATGCTCGACAAATGACTCGTAACTCCACGTGGCATATTTATAATGATGCATTACACTAAGGAGGGTAGCACATGTTGACATACTGATTGACATGGATCCTCTTTGGGGTACTCGTACTAAAGTACGACTTTAGGAGGATAATCATGCAGGCCACAGCATGTGAGTCCAAGATTTCACCTAGGGTTAAATTAGGCAACTAAACATACTAGATGCATGGGGAGGGCAAAATCTCGAGATCGTGTTACACCAGCCGCCTTGAGATATTGTCTTGACGCGCCGGCTGGTCTCCACAGATACTGTGTCATCCGCAACGAGCGGATGACTGTATCCGATTAATTCCTGCTATATATTATGTCTTGGCAAGGTGGCCTTACGAGGGACCTGTGCTCAATGACACCTGTCTACGCGAACCCCTGGGTTGGCTAGCCTTGCTGGAAAGATACGATCTGAGGACTTTGAAATAACATGAAGCGAGGATAACCTCGTCCCACTAGAAACTCGTAGACTTGATTGGCCGCGAAAATGACTTGCGTGTATCTTATTACCTTCCGTGAATAACGGAGGGAAGCGGACTGTCATGGTACGTGATCCAACCCATGTTCTTGTTTGATTGTTGGGTTGGTTATCGTACTATGACAGGCTGTGGACCAAAGTTATGAACGGAAGACTTATTCTGGTTGTGAAGTGCTACTTCTGTGAATGACTGAGAAACATGGTCTATCATGGTACATGATCCAACCCATGTTCTTGTTTGATTGTTGGGTTGGTTATTGTGCTGCGATAGGCTATCGACCGAAGTCACGATCAGGAGATTTTATTGTTTATACCTTTTTGACTTATGTAAAAGTTATAGAGTACGATACGTCCCGACTCCATGCGGCACCTTTTGTCCTTGTTTGGTTGTAAGGGTGCCATATGTGTTCGAGGTTGTTACGCTATCCTATAATAGTTGCATAAGTACTACTATTATCAATCATTCTATTATCTGGGTTTTTCTTAACTCTTGTGCCCCTTTGGCGGTACTTGCTATTCGGGGCTGACCCCGCTGGTTTTGTTTGGCCAGATCTCGTAGCGGAGCCAGAGGACACGATCTTCCTCCCAGACATCCATGGTGCATACTAGGAGCATGGCGGTTCGGGGACTCGAGTGGGTTTCTTCTCCACCACTCATGCTTATATTTTGTGCGGTATTTAGCCACCGGCACCTGTTAGCCGGATTGCATGATATTTTGTGTCAGTACAGAATTATAAATAAACAGACTGCAGCTGTGTATAGTTTTGTACTCCTGACTCTCTGAGATAGCTAAATTATAAAGCTAGTCTCTCATGATCATTTTGATGAAGCGTCAGGGATGCCTTACTGCTTTATCTTTAATATTCATTTCACTGCTGATGTGACTTGATTGATTGAGACATAGAACTCTGTGGGACCATAGGAGACTTGATTGTAGCATGTACCCCCTAGTCTCTCGACAGCCACGATCGCCGTATGACGTTATGTACCTCATATGGAGTAGCTGGCCTAGTCCGTCTCCGTATTTCGGTACTGGGGCGTGACAGCCTCCGATCAGAGAGATACTTTGACCGCGGTACGGTCTGGGTCTTCTTTCACCTGGCGGACGCTACGTCCTGGAAGCATTTACAGTGATGTTCCCCTTGATACATTTGCTTATAGTGCCTTGACTTTGCATATCGTATGCTGTTGATGGAACGCTCATACCCGAAAGGGGAGTTTCGGGTTGAGGGTTGGTGTCATTACGTTTCCAAATGGGATAAACTGACACTCTGGGTTTTGTCGCGGTTCCAGACTGAGCTCCGAAAAATTGGGCTGACTGTCGCGATTCGTGCCACCCAGGCAGGTGTCGACATTAACAGGCATATGTTCCTCGCCCTCTTGGAAATGTTTGATATCCATACCGGGACCTTTTTTACTCCGGTGGGGGAGTTAGGGCTCGCACTTCATGAGATGTATGAGGTATCAAAGCTCTCTTGGGGATCGGAACCCTATGAAGAGTATTTTCCGGCCAACGAAGAATTTCAAGTCCTGGAGGACAAGGCTGAAGAGATGACGGCCATCTTTAAGGAAGTGGCTAGTCATCATTACTACATGCAGAAGAGGGACAAGGGCGGATTGTAGCCTCATGTGACCGCTTGGAGAGATTACGTCTTTAGGCAAGACAAGGGGGATCCCACGCAGTTCTCCACTCCATCGGCGCTCTCTCGTAGTGAAGTGCTCTCTGAGATGAGCAGGTTAGATGAAAAAAATCCTCGAGAAAATGAGGACCAGCAGTCTGATGAACGCTCCTACAGCTATTTCTGGCATCTTGCTCATCGAATGTCACCAAAAGCAGTATTGGTCGCGTATCTCATGGTTTGGCTTCGAGATTATGTCTTTTCGGGCGGATCCGGCTCTGTAGAGAGAGTGACCCGGCACTTGATCCTGCCAGCTGTGAAGTTGGTCTTTGGCCGGCACCTGGCTCTGCTCACCGCAATGGTATATAATTTACTGCGAGGTTTACGCGAGTTCGCAGGAAATATGATTCATGACCGGGGTCGAAAGGATAACTTCCTGCGTACTGAACTGCCGTTTCACTATTTGATGGGGTGGTTAATTTTATACCATCCCAACGTAATGAGTCTGGGTTCAGAAGAAGACTACAGGGCCGGAGATGCATTCCTTCGCCGTTTCCACCAGAGGAGTTGGTCGCACACTGGCATCCCTGTTTGCAGAAGGGTTTTATCCCATCTTCAGGGATGGGAGATCACCAAAGTTGGTCCGATCTTCTTAGGTTTTGAGGCCAATGAAGACTTGAGGGATTCAGGTGAAGACGCCACCGCCCTGCCTCCATGGGGATTCTGCTGGTTGCAAAGTATTCGACCATCCCACCTGGTGTACCGGAACAGGAATCAGTGCTTCCTGGAACCGTATTTGCCGAGTCGCTTTGCACGTCAATTCGGTTATGCACAGCTGATGTTGGACAATCCCAGTATCACCCTGGGGTATGCTGAAAGTTTGCTGGATGGCGCACGAGCTTGGTATTACTATAATGCCGGATGTACCGGAGCTCACTTTACATTGCCTGCCCAGGATCCGCGGCCGCCCATTCTTTACTCAGCCGCCAAGTTTTACTGTGTTATGGCTGTCGCGCCTTCCGGATATGATAGGGAGACGAGTCTTGTTGCAGGCACACCGTTAGCGGTAACTGGGCATGTATCGGCTAAGGCTCGACTACACCGTCCACCGGGGGTGGGTCAAGCTGCACCTTCGGTTGATCAACCGAGACGACGTGCAGATGCAGGGGCTGGATCACCTGCGGCAAAGAAGCTAAAGAAGGCATTGTCACCGACAGTGTCAGCCGATTCAGCATCTGCAGAGGTAAGGATCCCCTGCATGGTCTGGTTTTGGGCTCGACATTTTATGTAATCCATGCTTCCCCTTTTGTACAGGAGCCGCTAAAAAGAAAGCCTCGTACTCCAAAATCCGGTGGGAGTAGGCCAAAGGAGATGGCGGGTTCGTCTGAAGTGCGCATCCCGCCGACTATGATGTCTCCTATGGAGGAGAATCCAGAGGACGCTGTTGTCGTGGAGATTCCAACGTCCCTGGATTATGTCAGGAGGGAAGCTGAGGATGCAGCAGCCTCCGAGATAATAAAGGCCGCGGCTGGGGCCTTGGATGCCGAGGGTCTAGCAGACACGAGGCTCCCTGGTGATGTGGGGTGGATTTCATCGCCTTCCAATGACGTCCCCCCAGCGTTGCAAGAGTCTGTTGCGGGGGCAACAGATATGGTTGGAACAGAGGAGAGGGTTGATTCCCCTCCTTTTCATGATGAGGGGAGATCGGCTGTATCATTGCCAAGTCCTACCCCGGCCTTACCCGTGGAAGTTGAGGTGGCTACCGATCAGGCGGTAGCGACAGATCCTGTCCCTGCAGAGGGACTTGAGAAGGATAAGACTCATCTGCCAGTCCTGTCTCCCGGGACGGGCCAGGAGATGAGTGTTGGTCTCTCCGTTCTGCCAGGGGAGGTACTGACCGCTGATAGAATGTTGGGGGCAGAAGAGGTGGACGTTGACGTCGGTGGTTCCTCCAAACTTGAGAAGGGTAAGGGTGTAGAACCCTCTGTTGTCCCTCCTACTTGGGGTACTATCTCGACGCCTGTGCCGGCTTCCTCTGTTCCTTCGGCTCCTCGGGCTAGCAGTCCGACCCGTGTTGATGAAGAGCCTATTGATGTCGAGATTCCAATCTCGCAGGTTGAGGTTGGCGGATCTTCTTTCGGTCTGCTAACTACAGCAGCCCCTCCAACTCCTGCTATGACGCCGCAGGTGCTGGCGGACGCAGATGAATATGTGAAATTCATCGTTGAGGGGGTGTATAAAATGCTGCAGAGGGGTGTATCTGCGGTGATGGATGCAAACGGAAGTTTTGCGACGGTAAGAACTCTGGCAATGCCTTATATCGAGCTAATTCGCGTTCACCAAGGCCATGACCATATGGCCGAGATCCTGGAGGCTTCGGTGATTGAGCTGTACCAGCGGCTCACAGAACTTCAGTGCATCCAGCAAAATGACCTTTTCGTCTTGATAGATGCGGAGAAGGAGAAGTTGATCGCTGAGATTGAGTCTTCCTACCAGGCCACTGTGAGTGTCTGGGAGCACGAGGTGGCTGAGACTGAGGCTGCGGTGGGGCAGTTGTCTCAGTCCATAAAGGAGACAATGGAAACGCGAGCTGCGTTGGACGCTAATATCGCGGAGATCAACGCCCAGATGCGCCATTTTGAGGACCAACGGGCCCGACTCCAATTAGATGTCGAACGTGTCCAGGCTGAATACGTAGCATTCAAGAAGGAGGAAGCAACCTTCACTCACCGGGCTCTTGCCCTGGCTCGGCAGCCACAACAGCTTGATGAGAAGCATGAGAATAATACTTCCGCTGAGGCCGTTGAATTGATGTGTCAAGAAGCTGAGCGTCGAGTCCTGGCGACTGTGGAGACTCGTGCAGCCGACTTGAGACGTCGAGTAAGAGAGCTCTCAACCAACCCTGGAGATGTTTAGGGACTGTAGCGTCTCCTTTTTATGTTTCTGCAACTCTTGCTGGGGGATAGTATAGTTTTGTACTCTCTCTTTTTTTTTGAAAATAAAGAAGTACGCAACTTTTTTGTGATGTGTTCATTTTTTGTTCCTGAACTTGATGATTTGTGTGGACCTATCATCTTTTGCGCACCTTGGCTTTTAGGTACAGATAATAAGTTTGAAGGAACCGTCATGTTTGCTCAGAGGTAATATGGACGTGACAATCATTGGGGTTCAAATGATAGAATCTTCCTACTCAGAGGTATTATGGACGTGGTAGGAGTGATCCTGTGGGGTACGCTAAACAACTCAGAGGTGATGTGGACGTGGAAGTTCTGCGATCAATGTATGACAACGCAAGGGTCGTTTGTACGAAATGTTTACTCAGAGGTAATGTGGACGTGGTAAACATGAAGGATAGCGTAGGCTTACAAAGTGTAAGATTCTGCTTTGCTGGGTGTAGAGGGACAACTCAGAGGTGATGTGGACGTGGTTGTCTTTCTACTGGAGTATGCTACGAAACAGCTGGGTTCCGGAAGCGTATGGTTTTGTTGGAAGGGAATTGTCTGTGAATCCTGATGATTGGGTCCATAGATCCCCTTGTGGAAGCACATATCTGAAAGATGTCAAAAGTAGTACTTCTTCAGGAACTTGTCGTTGATGGGCATCATGAACAAGTCCCCATTGGGTTTGGCGAGGCGGTAAGCACCGTTTGAGTATACCGTCTCAATGATGAAAGGTTCTTCCTACTTGGGCTCGAACTTTCCTGGTATCTTATGAGTTAACACCATCGGCCTCCTGACTGCCAGAACCAGGTCTCCAACTTGAAAAGTTCTCTGTTTGACCTTCTTGTTGAAAGCCTGTGATATACGGGCTTGGTAGAGTTCGACACGTTGTTGAGCTAGGAGACGCTTTTCGTCAAGTGCCTCCAGCTTCTGCAGACGACGACGTTGATTGTCCTCTTATGTGAGTTTGTTTGTGATTGCTATGCGGAGTGAGGGTATCTGGATCTCGAGAGGTAGTACCGCTTCACTTCCGTAGACCAGGGAGAATGGTGTGTTGCCTGTTGGGGTTCGTACCGTTGTGCGGTAGGCCCAAAGACATTCGCCCAGCTTTTCGTCCCAGTCGCGTTTGTTGGATGACATGACTTTTTTGAGCAGCCTAACGATAGTTTTGTTGAACGCCTCGGCCAATCCGTTTGCTGCCGGATTGTAGGCGGTTGATGCCACGTTTTGAATGCGATTCTTGTCACAAAATCTGCTGAAAACATGGCTGATGAACTGAGGACCATTATCGTGGATGATCCTCCGGGGTACTCCGAAGCGGTAGATGACATGGTGTTTGATAAAGCTGACCACCCTGGAGCTCTTTACTTTCGCCAATAGGACTGCCTCTGTCCATTTGGAGAAGTAGTCGGTAATGGCCAGAATGAAGCGGTGCCCCTTTGATAAAGGAGGGATGATCGGTCCTACAATGTCCATGCCCCAGGCTTCGAAGGGCCAGGAGGCGACTGTAGGATGTAGTGGTTCTGACGGCGTATGAATGAAGTCTGCGTGAAGTTGGCACGCATGGCATTTCTTAGCATAGTCGACAGCATCAGCGGCCATGGTTGGCCAATAGTAGCCCATACGTCGCAGTCGATCCTGCAACTTAGGACCAGGTTGATGAGCTTCGCAAGTTCCGTCATAAGCTTCTCGAAGAGCTTCGGTCGCCTCTTCGTTGGACAGGCATCGAAGGAGGAGCCCGTGTCACGACCCGCACCCTAGAGTTAGGGCACGAGAACGTAACAACGCCCAGCCTACGCCGCAGTGTCGGCAGTAGAACGCTGTCCTAGGTCTCATGCATCTAACAGTATAAGGCTAAGCAGTTTATACTCCCCGAATGGGGGTGACATAGCAGAATGTAAACTCAATCACATCTAAGGTAGAGCATAATGGAAGATAGATAAAACATGAAATCCAAAAGAGATACAGGAGATAGAAGTCTAAGTGTCTAAGATACATAAATCCAGAAGTACATCTCAAAACTCAAATACAGTAATCCACAAAGTAAATACAACTCCCGACAAAATGAAATAACTATCTAAACAACCTCTACTGTGTCTCCTCTAGGCTAGCAGGCAATCCCAGGCCATCTGTAAAATTTATCAATAGGTCCAGTCAGGACAGGAGCGAGCATAATACATCTCATGCAGTTCATATCATGTCAGGAAATATAAAGCAGGCAATAGAATAAGATACATGAAACGCTGTAAGAAGATGTACATGAAAACATGAGAGATATTTGATAACTGGAAATATATACATGATAAGTAAGAACTGTAAGTGACTAGTGATTTAGAGTACGAGATGGCATGTAATTGGCTTAGGTTGAACATAATGTACATGAGTGAACATGTAGGACATCAGCCAATAAGGCTGTGTTTTACATGATAAAACATGAAAAGTAAAAGAGTGAACATGATGGGTAAATCACATGACCATTTATACTCACCCCTACCCACAATCAATACACAAGGATCTATTCAAGTTACGTTACGGACATGATGTTTTGGTTATACAAGAAACACATGAAGAAATATGAGCGTACATGAAAGAACATGAGAGTACATGAACGTACATGTAAGAACATGAGAGAACATGAGTGTACATGAATAACGCAGAAGCAAGGAATACATGATGTACATGAAACACATGTCATAAAGTATCCGATGCGCCCGCTAAGGGGGATAACATCCCAAGAAGAGATCCATATAGTACCAATTCGTGATGATAACGTGACAGCATCAAGTAAAAGTAATCTAGAGCGAGAATATAAGTCGTGACAAGTATGAAACGATCAGAGAATGTACTCGCCTGATATCTGAATATCCAAGGTAAAGATACTGTCCGAAAAGAGGTGTCTGGCTCCTAATTAGAACAGCACAAGTCACAACATGTCCAGAAGGGTAATATAAAGCACTACAATACATTCTACATGAATCTAGGTCAAACTAGGCCAAAGTCAACCCTTGGTCAACTCTGGTCAACTGTACTAGTCAAACTAGGTCATGTCCTAACCCAGCAAGTCTTACTAGGCCTAACCAAGACTATCCTAGCAAGCACACATCAATACAAGGCTATACAAGCCAACATACACCCAACTCTATATAGCATGCAATTATTCAATACTCAAATAGGCAAGAATTCACATTGGATATACACTAGATAATATATTACTTTAAACTATATATGTCTACACATATATACACATGCATATATTGGTATTCAACATTAGGTCTATAATCATGGTATTTCAAATGGTTATATAAACTTATATATTACAACACAATATGCTAACATATATATAATATACATACATAGCTAAGTTAACTGTATTCATAAATACTTATTCAAGAGGCTATGTGTGTGTATGTGAACATGGCAAAGGGACAAGTGAGGGTTAAATGGGCATATATAGTGTATACATATCAAAGAGTGTCAAAGTGTAAGTGAACAATGTGTCAAGTGTGATAGTGTCAACATAGTATAAGGGGGTACATGAGATAATATAGGATTTGTGTTAACATAGAACATTACATCTCATTAACTTGTATATTGCATACATTACATCTATTATTACATTACATTCATGCTTGCATTCATTCATCATTCATTATTCTCTTGCACCACTATATGCACCATACATTACATACTATGGAACCTACATATTCATTACAAGCCATACTTATACATGCTTACATTAGATAGGATACTTACACCTCATACATCATTTATTTAATTATTTACTCATGCTTGTATTCTCTATTTAATTACATAATGTATATACATTAACATGGGTTAAAATCAAATAGAACATTATATTACACACAAGGGTGCACAAAATACATATGTCAAATAGTAACTCCTACTAATAATCAATACTGTACCATCTCAGCATGAATTAAAATTTAGGATTAAAGTATGTTATAGATATATGTGTTAGCTTTCCGAAACTTCAAACGGATCGCATTTTCGTTTCCGGAAACTCCCAGAATCGCGAAAACACCGAGAACGCGTTTGTCTTTCGTACAGCTGACACTCAAATAATTCTCCAGAAAGTTACAGAAAGAATTAGGCCTATTAATACATGTTTTTGGAAAGCTAACTTCAATATGCTTCTTTTAAAAAAAATGGGAGATTAAACCGAGCTTTGAGCTAGAAGTTAGGACATTTCTAAGTTAGGGCTGAAATTAAAAACGTGGATAAAAATTATGACGGATTTAGATAGTTTGAGCCAAAAGAATACACAATATATATCCTAATTATCCACAACAATAATAGCAATAATAATATGAGGAACCACACTCACAAACTTGATTATATAATCATCATGAACCATTTATTACATATATAAATATAGATACACTCTCATTACAATATATATATATATATATATATAAATCTATATATGTAATATGAACACATCCACAACACAAAGGACACTCCTATGACCTCCAAATGGACACAAAATGGACACAAATGGAGATACAACCACGGAGGTCATTCCTATGGGTTCAAAATAGACCTATATGCATGAAAAAATGAAAAGGATAAGGGATTTATACCTCCCGGTAGATCGAATCGAAGAAAAACCTTCCCGGAGCGACACTGACACGTAGAGATTCCAAAAGGACACGAACGAGCTCCGAATTCTCCCAAACTTGGGTAGCTTCCTCCTTGGCTAGAATGGAGAAGGAAAGAAGAAGATTTGGTGGTGAAATGGAAGAATTTGGTGGAGAAATTGCTAGGGATTGCTCTCTAGGAATTTGGGGAAGAACAAGAGAGAGAAAAATAGATGGATAATGACAAATGGGAGGCTCAACCCTATCCTTATTGTGGCTGGCCATAAAGGTGGTTTTGTCATATTAGGAAAAGTCCAAAAGCTCCTACTAACCTATTCTATGAGTATTAGGAAAGGACTAATTGGTTGGGGCTAAATTAGTCATTCTAAAGTCTCTAATCACACTAACCTTATCCATAATAATTAGTCTAACCTCTAACTAAAATATTTCTATTATGTGGACTAAAATTAATATCATGTGGGCCATGCCTAACTAGTGTGTAGGTCCCACTAGAGTCAAACTACCCCCGGGTCCCCGTTTCAAGTCGGATTGAGTTGAAATTCGAACCCGACTCAAATAACCCCAAAACAATATCATAAATTATAAAATAATATCAAAATAATTCAAAGAGGTCAAATGCAAAAATATCCTTAGGCCAAAAATGACATTAAAATATCATAATCACATGGTTAGGCTCTAGGTCAAACAGTCTCTAGGGTTTCACTAGCAAAACGTCAAAACCACAAATCATTGATTTAAAAAAATTTAAAATCACCAAAAATCATATCATGAATTAAATATCATTATTAAAATAATTATAAATACGAAATTTTAAAATTACCCTCATTTGGGAAACTGGGTGCTACAACTCTACACACCTTAGAAAAATTTCGTCCTCGAAATTAAAATGTCCATACTCCCTCTAGGTCAAACCTCCACAATCAAAGTCCCAGATTAAAACAAATCATGTGATCAAAAGGATGACATACATGGTCATGGCATACGGTGGTAGTGAAAGTCTCATCTAGGTATACTTGTCATGCTAACCGAAACGGTCATAGGGTATCAAAATATACAAGCAATCTAGGGTGCTAAACTAGAGAAGTTACAGAAACAACTAACCATCAAAACTGTAAGGCGGTCTACCATCCTATATGAAACTGGTACTTATCAAAACAAAATAAAGGCAACTACCAATTATCTGAAAAAGGGTACATAAAATCAAATTCAAAAATTAAGGAATTGAAAATCACTTGCATTGAAATCCAAATCACAATATATATATATATATATATATATATATATATACAGAGAGAGCGTTAGAGAGAAAAAACTAGCATTATGTAATGTTATGTGGTTTGTGTGTGTGGGTGTATGTGAAATATACATGAAATTGTATATGAGCTATCCTGTTACACTACTCATGGCATATGGGTTAACAACCTACAATACACAACCTATTTAATCATAACATGCATGGCTAACCATAAACATCTATAAGAGGTAGAGATTTAGTTATGTATTTACATATATTATAACATGTATGCCTAAGCTCTATATATATCTATACAAGTATGTGATCATAACATAGAGAGGAAAGATTAGGTTACATGACAGCGTATACTAAGTTAGGGTGTGTGTGCGTCCTTGTACAGGGTTATAGCTTAGTATTGAAAGGTTAAACCCAGTTTTAGTTCAGCATTTACATACAAAATTTGAAAATAAGCTAACATTTAAACCAGTGTAATATTAACATAATGCAGTCTCAGATTTTACAAATTTAACATAACTTAACCAATTTCTCTAAAAATTGAAACTCTGCAGATATCATACATGTGCAGTTATGTAGACAAAACTAATAACATGAAATTTATATTTAAATTACGAATTTAAACTGGAAAAGCAGAAAACCAGAAATATTGGGGCTTTGAAAATTTTAACATTAACAACATATTAATATGTATTTAGATAGGTGGAAAATCAAGTGTAGCATGCATACGTATCAGACAAGTGTCCACTATGTAAATATACTCATATATTCTCATGTCCCAAAAAAAAATTAATTCTAAGTTAAGACCAACATTTAGATTCCTACCAAGATCGCAAAATAGGTGATTGACGAAATCAAGGCAGTTTTATTATTATTATTCAATACTAGAATAATAGCAAGAAGGAAATAACGATAAAAGCTGTTTGCTTATTTGCCTAAAAGAAGGAACCATTTTGAAACCAGAGATAAATATCAAATCCAAGATAAAGTCTAGCAAAATCATCGATTCATTGTATTAAGAAGAAACTCATAGCAAGAAGTTACACAAGCTACTCCTAAGTTAAATAATTAGAAGCAAAATAAAGCAAAACAAATAATAATTCTTTTTGAAGGACTGCATCAAAGTAGAGAAAACATGCTTGAAAATATTTAAGGTAGAATCTGATAATCATATGCGTCTATCCAAAATTATGGTACTCTAAATCCCCGTCATACTAGTAAGAAAGGCTACGATAATCACAGAGTCCTTGACTTATGCACATACCTCTAGAATCGTGGTATTTAACATTTTCGCGGTGCCGCTAGCTTGGCTGCGAAAATCTTAAATTTCCACACTCGAGAAATATATCCAGAGTCAGACTATATGTCCTCACCATGCTGGCTAATGTGACTATAGAAGACTAGATTCCATAACATAGATGACCTAGCCCATATAATTTCATCTTGTCAAAAAAATTAAATTAAATCAACAATGAATACCCATAAATCAAATCAAATTTATCAACGAACTTCAAAATTCAAAATGAACAAAAATCCATCAAAATACAACTCGGATGCAACAGCTATCATCAAGATTCAAAATTCGACAATCATTCATCAAAATCAATGAATACAACTCAAATTCAACCATAATCCATCAAAATCAAATTTAACAACAGTAAGTAAAAATAAATCAAATCAAGGGAAAAAGAGTTCTCAAATCGAAGTTAAAATAAGATTCTCAAGGGTCGTTCCGGGAATCTCTCAAGGGTTCCTAACTGTGATTGAGTACCTTCAAGATATATCCTATTCCTACTGTAGGCTGTAGTGGTACTCAAGTTCGAATACCACTACATAAACTCGACCTGCATGGGCCACCACTAAAAACGTGTCACGACCCGCACCCTAGAGTTAGGGAACGAGAACGTAACAACGCCCAGCCTACGCCGCAGTGTCGGCGGTAGAACGCTGTCCTAGGTCTCATGCATCTAACAGTATAAGGCTAAGCAGTTTATACTCCCCGAATGGGGGTGACATAGCAGAATATAAACTTAATCACATCTAAGGTAGAGCATAATAGAAGATAGATAAAATATGAAATCCAAAAGAGATACAGGAGATAGAAGTCTAAGTGTCTAAGATACATAAATCCAGAAGTACATCTCAAAACTCAAATACAGTAATCCACAAAGTAAATACAACTCCCGACAAAATGAAATAACTATCTAAACAACCTCTACTGTGTCTCCTCTAGGCTAGCAGGCAATCCCAGGCCATCTGTAAAATTTATCAACAGGTCCAGTCAGGACAGGAGCGAGCACAATACATCTCATGCAGTTTATATCATGTCAGGAAATATAAAGCAGGCAATAGAATAAGATACATGAAACGCTGTAAGAAGATGTACATGAAAAAAGGAGAGATATTTGATAACTAGAAATATATACATGATAAGTAAGAACTGTAAGTGACTAGTAATTTAGAGTACGAGATGGCATGTAATTGGCTTAGGTTGAACATGATGTACATGAGTGAACATGTAGGACATCAGCCAATAAGGCTGTGTTGTACATGATGAAACATGAAAAGTAATAGAGTAAACATGATGGGTAAATCATATGACCATTTATACTCACCCCTACCCACAATCAATACACAAGGATCTATTCAAGTTACATTACGGACATGATGTTTTGGTTATACAAAAAACACATGAGGAAACATGAGCGTACATGAAAGAACATGAGAGTACATGAACGTACATGTAAGAACATGAGAGAACATGAGTGTACATGAATAACGTAGAAGCAAGGAATACATGATGTACATGAAACACATGTCATAGTGTATCCGATGCGCCCGTTAAGGGGGATAACATCCCAAGAAGAGATCCATATAGTACCAATCTGTGATGATAACGTGACAGCATCAAGTAAAAGTAATCTAGAGCGAGAATATAAGTCGTGACAAGTATGAAACGATCAGAGAATGTACTCGCCTGATATATGAATGTCCAAGGTAAAGATACTGTCCGAAGAGAGGTGTCTGGCTCCTAATTAGAACAGCACAAGTCACAACATGTCCAGAAGGGTAATATAAAGCACTACAATGCATTCTACATGAATCTAGGTCAAACTAGGCCAAAGTCAACCCTTGGTCAACTCTGGTCAACTGTACTAGTCAAACTAGGTCAAACTAGGTCATGTCCTAACCCAGTAAGTCTTACTAGGCCTAACCAAGACTATCCTAGCAAGCACATATCAATACAAGGCTATACAAGCCAACATACACCCAACTCTATATAGCATGCAATTATTCAATACTCAAATAGGCAAGAATTCACATTGGATATACACTAGATAATATATTACTTTAAACTATATATGTCTACACATATATACACATGCATATATTGGTATTCAACATTAGGTCTATAATCATGGCATTTCAAATGGTTATATAAACTTATATATTACAACACAATATGCTAACATATATATAATATACATACATAGCTAAGTTAACTGTATTCATAAATACTTATTCAAGAGGCTATGTGTGTGTATGTGAACATGGCAAAAGGACAAGTGAGGGTTAAATGGGCATATATAGTGTATACATATCAAAGAGTGTCAAAGTGTAAGTGAACAATGTGTCAAGTGTGATAGTGTCAACATAGTGTAAGGGGGTACATGAGGTAATATAGGATTTGTGTTAACATAGAACATTACATCTCATTAACTTGTATATTGCATACATTACATCTATTATTACATTACATTCATGCTTGCATTCATTCATCATTCATTATTCTCTTGCACCACTATATGCACCATATATTACATACTATGGAACCTACATATTCATTACAAGCCATACTTATACATGCTTACATTAGATAGGATACTTACACCTCATACATCATTTATTTAATTGTTTACTCATGCTTGTATTCTCTATTTAATTACATAATGTATATACATTAACATGGGTTAAAATCAAATAGAATATTATATTACACACAAGGGTGCACAAAATGCATATGCCGAATAGTAACTCCTACTAATAATCAATACTGTACCATCTCAGCATGAATTAAAATTTAGGATTAAAGTATGTTATAGATCTATGTGTTAGCTTTCCGAAACTTCAAACGGATCGTATTTTTGTTTCCGAAAACTCCCAGAATCGTAAAAACACCGAGAACGCGTTTGTCTTTCGTACAGCTGACACTCAAATAATTCTCCAGAAAGTTACAGAAAGAATTAGGCCAAATAATACATGTTTTTGGAAAGCTAACTTCAATACGCTTTTTTTAAAAAAAAAATGGGAGATTAAACCGAGCTTTGAGCTAGAAGTTATGGCATTTCTAAGTTAGGGCTGAAATTAAAAACGTGGATAAAAATTATGACGGATTTAGATAGTTTGAGCCAAAAGAATACACAATATATATCCTAATTATCCACAACAATAATAGCAATAATAATATGAGGAACCACACTCACAAACTTGATTATATAATCATCATGAACCATTTATTACATATATAAATATAGATACACTCTCATTACAATATATATATATAAATCTATATATGTAACATGAACACATCCACAACACAAAGGACACTCCTATGACCTCCAAATGGACACAAAATGGACACAAATGGAGATACAACCATGGGGGTCATTCCTATGGGTTCAAAATAGACTTATATACATGAGAAAATGAAAAGGAGAAGGGATTTATACCTCCCGATAGATCGAATCGAAGAAAAACCTTCCCGGAGCGACACCGACACGTAGAGATTCCAAAAGAACACGAACGAGCTTCGAATCCTCCCAAACTTGGGTAGCTTCCTCCTTGGCTAGAATGGAGAAGGAAAGAAGAAGATTTGGTGGTGAAATGGAAGGATTTGGTGGAGAAATTGCTAGGGATTGCTCTCTAGGAATTTGGGGAAGAACAAGAGAGAGAAAAATAGATGGATAATGACAAATGGGAGGCTCAACCCTATCCTTATTGTGGCTGGCCATAAAGGTGGTTTTGTCCTATTAGGAAAAGTCCAAAAGCCCCTACTAACCTATTCTATGAGTATTAGGAAAGGGCTAATTGGTTGGGGCTAAATTAGTCATTCTAAAGTCTCTAATCACACTAACCTTATCCATAATAATTAGTCTAACCTCTAACTAAAATATTTCTATCATGTGGACTAAAATTAATATCATGTGGGCCATGTCTAACTAGTGTGTAGGTCCCACTAGAGTCAAACTACCCCCGGGTCCCCGTTTCAAGTCGGATTAAGTTGAAATTCGAACCCGACTCAAATAACCCCAAAACAATATCATAAATAATAAAATAATATCAAAATAATTCAAAGAGGTCAAATGCAAAAATATCCTTAGGCCAAAAATGATATTAAAATATCATAATCACATGGTTAGGCTCTAGGTCAAACAGTCTCTAGGGTTTCACTAGCAAAACGTCAAAACCACAAGTCATTGATTTAAAAATTTTTAAAATCACCAAAAATTATATCATGAATTAAATATTATTATTAAAATAATTATAAACACGAAATTTTAAAATTACCCTTATTTGAGAAACTGGGTGCTACAACTCTATCCACCTTAGAAAAATTTCGTCCTCGAAATTAAAATGTCCATACTTCCACTAGGTCAAACCCCCACAATCAAAGTCCCAGATTAAAACAAATCATGTGATCAAAAGGACGACATACAGGGTCATGGCATACGGTGGTAGTGAAAGTCTCATCTAGGTATACTAGTCATGCTAACCGAAACGGTCATAGGGTATCAAAACATACAAGCAATCTAGGGTGCTAAACTAGAAAAGTTACAGAAACAACAAACCATCAAAACTGTAAGACGGTCTACCATCCTATATGAAACTGGTACTTATCAAAACAAAATAAAGGCAACTACCAATTATCTGAAAAAGGGTACATAAAATCAAATTCAAAAATTAAGGAATTGAAAATCACTTGCATTGAAATCCAAATCACAATATATATATACAGAGAGAGCGTTAGAGAGGAAAAACTAGCATTATGTAATTTTATGTGGTTTGTGTGTGTATGGGTGTATGTGAAATATACATAAAATTGTATATGAGCTATCCTGTTACACTACTCATGGAATATGGGTTAACAACCTACAATACACAACCTATTTAATCATAACATGCATGGCTAACCATAAACATCTATAAGAGGTAGAGATTTAGTTATGTATTTACATATATTATAACATGTATGCCTAAGCTCTATATATATCTATACAAGTATGTGATCATAACATAGAGAGGAAAGATTAGGTTACATGACAGCGTATACTAAGTTAGGGTGTGTGTGTGTCCTTGTACAGGGTTATAGCTTAGTATTGAAAGGTTAAACCCAGTTTTAGTTCAGCATTTACATACAAAATCTGAAAATAAGCTAACATTTAAACCAGTGTAATATTAACATAATGCAGTCTCAGATTTTACAAATTTAACATAACTTAACCAATTTATCTAAAAATTGAAACTCTGCAGATATCATACATGTGCAGTTATGTAGACAAAACTAATAACATGAAATTTATATTTAAATTACGAATTTAAACTGGAAAAGCAGAAAACCAGAAATATTGGGGTTTTAAAAATTTTAACATTAACAACATATTAATATGTATTTAGATAGATGGAAAATCAAGTGTAGCATGCATACGTATCAGACAAGTGTCCACTATGTAAATATACTCATATATTCTCATGTCCCAAAAAAAAATTAATTCTAAGTTAAGACCAACATTTAGATTCCTACCAAGATCGCAAAATAGATGATTGACGAAATCAAGGCAGTTTTATTATTATTATTCAATACTAGAATAATAGCAAGAAGGAAATAACGATAAAAGCTGTTTGCTTATTTACCTAAAAGAAGGAACCATTTTGAAACCAGAGATAAATGTCAAATCCAAGATAAAGTCTAGCAAAATCATCGATTCATTGTATTAAGAAGAAACTCATAGCAAGAAGTTACACAAGCTACTCCTAAGTTAAATAATTAGAAGCAAAACAAAGCAAAACAAATAATAATTCTTTTTGAAGGACTGCATCAAAGTAGAGAAAACATGCTTGAAAATATTTAAGGTACAATCTGATAATCATATGCGTCTATCCAAAATTATGGTATTCTAAATCCCCGTCAAACTAGTAAGCAAGGCTACGATCTGGCCTTCGGGGCCTGTTCTTGAAGCGCCATCGAAAAACATCCGCCAGACGGAGCCTTCTTCAGTGACGTTTGATTCTTGGACCTCATCCGGGATGTCTTCATAGAGTCTTGAGGACTCCGGGATGGGGTGTGCAGCTAAGAAGTCGGCCAGAGCTTGACCCTTAACAGCCTTCTGTGGAATGAACACCATATTGTATAGCGTTAGCAAGATCGCCCATGTGGCTAGCCGGGAGTTCAGTGATCCTGGCTTCGTCATGAGGACTCTGAGTGGATTGACTTGGGAGATGACATGAATTGTCTGGCCCGAAATATAGTGGCGAGTCTTCTGGATGGCAAACACCAAGGCCAAGCACTCCTTTTCAACAGGGTTGTACCAGTGTTCAGCACCGATGAGCGTTCGACTGAGGTAGTAGATCGCTTGCTCGTAGCCTGTATCGCTGTTTTGAGCCAGCAGAGCGCCCAGGGAATGATCCATGGCACGGACGTAGAGGAGAAATGGTTTGCTGGCGACAGGTGCTACCAGGACTGGCGGGCTTGTCAAGTAAGCCTTAATGTCGTCGAAAGCCTTTTGGCACTCCTCTGTCCAGACGTAAGAGACTCCCTTCTTCATGAGCTGAGTAAAGGGTTGACATTTACCGGAAAGATTTGCTATGAACCTCCGGATGTATGCCAGACGTCCCTGTAGGCCTCGAAGTTCTCGAAGATTCTTCGGAGGGTCCATGTTGAGGATAGCTTTGGTTTTCTCGGGATCGACATGAATGCCTTTTGTCGTGATGACAAAGCCCAAGAATTTTCTGCTAGAAACCCCTAGGAAGGATTTAGCGGGGTTCATCTTGAGTTGATGTGTTCGCATGAGATCAAAGATTGTCTTCAGGTCCTGTAGGTGATCTCTTTTAAAGCGGCTCTTGACTGCGATGTCGTCAACATAGCATTCGACTGTCTTGCGAAGATGTTGACGGAAGATGGTGCTCATAGCTCGTTGGTATGTCGCACCGGCGTTCTTCAAGCCGAAGGGCATTACTGTGTAGCAGAAAATGCCCTATGGAGTCCTGAATGACGTATGTTTTACGTCATCGGGGAACATCTTGATTTGATTGTAGCCTGAATACCCATCCATGAAAGACATACGTTCGAAGCCACACGTGTTATCGATCATCACATCAGTGATTGGAAGTGGGAATTCATCCTTCGGGCAAGCAGAGTTGAGGTCTCTGAAGTCGATACAGACTCGTATCTTTCCATTCTTTTTAGTAACAGGTACGATGTTGGCTACCCAATCTGGGTATTGCTCTTTACGGATGAAGCTGCTAGTCAAGAGTTTATCTACCTCCTGATCGATGGCGTTCATGATGTTCGAACGGAAGCGCCGCTGTTGTTGCTTGATAGGCTTGGCATCAGGCAAGATATTCAACCTATGCATCGTAATCTGGGGATCAAGTCCCGGCATATCTTCGTAGCTCCGGGCGAAGACGTCGATATACTCCTTAGCCAGTTGGATTAAAGATTCTCGGTCTTCTCTTTCTAGGCTTTTGCTAACAAAGATGGGTTTGGAAGAAGGCCCGTCTCCGAGGTCGATCTGCTCGACTTCATCCTCGGTAGGAGGTTCGCGTAATTCGAAACGGGACTCCCATTGTTGTCCCAGGCGTTGAGCCCAGGGTTCTTCTTCGAAGGGTTCCGGCGCTTGGTCTTCGCCTTCATCTTTTTGAGGCTGTGCTGATGTCATGTTAGCTGACAGCACTTTCCTGAAGACTGATCCGATATTGGTATCAGAATCCCAAGTCGATGCTTCGGACGAGTGGGAATGTTCTACGTCTTCTGCGTCTGAACTCTCTGGAGTTGATGGCGGCGTGACATAGCCTACCCCCGTCGAGTTTTGTTGTAGTAGTCCTGCGGCTTTCCTTTGGGTGTTGGAAGCCGGAGAGGGAGACGTCGACCTTTGCCATAGTTCAGGCCTTTGTCGCTTTTTAGGTCGTAGCCCATCTTTTGGATGAGGTACTTTGCCTTATCTGTGTACCGATAGAGTTGCATTCTGTCGACATCTGGTTCTGGCTCGAGTGGCGGGAGGTCTTGATGACGCTCGACCTTGCCGAAGATGATGGATTCTTTGTCTCGACTTCGTGGAGGGACTATGTAGCAGACTCCTTGAGACGGGACTACTCGATTTACATTATGGACGGTCGTTATTTGTGTTTGCAACGACCGTAGAGCATTATCTAATGTATACATGGCATTCCAATACGGAAGACAAGAATAATTAAAAGACACTCTATTATTGATGAAATACGAGATTTTATCCCGTGGAATTATATTGTCTAAGGAGGGTGCATCTACATCAGCAGAGATATATTCGCCAAGCTCCTCATCTGTAAGCATTGGGGTTGGATCAGAAGAGTCCACCACAGCTTTGATTTTGGGGTCTGAGAGGGTTATGTGAGCCCTCCCTGGCGTCTTGGATGACTGCGGGGGCTTGCCCTTGAGACGCACCTTCAGTGGTGCCTCAGCTGCGCCTCCAGTGATTGGTGCCTTCCCCTGTAATTTTACCACCAGGGGAGCCGATGTTTGAGGCGGCTTCCCTTTGAGGCGTATCTTCAGGGGAGCTTCAGGAGTTGGTGCTTTTCCTGGTAGCTTGATGCTCATTAGAGGCACCTTCTGGGGCGGTTTGCCCTTGAGTTGGATCTTCAAAGGGGCATCGGGAGTCATCTCAGGCTCCATGTCCGGCCCGGCTGCCGTTTCTGCCTCATCATCAGCATCATTGGCTTCCTCCTCGTCAAGTGATTTGTACAAGTCAGAATCGGTGAAGTAGGCTTCAATCCCTTTGAAAGGATCGATGTCTGCGAACTCCGTCCTGATAACGCCGTTGGTGGATACATATTTTATGCATTGGTGGAGCGTGGATGGCACCACCATGTACTCATGTAGCCATGGTCGACCAAGCAGGATATTGTAGTTGACCTCGGCATCCACCACATAGCAGGTCACCTCAGTTTTGAGGTTACCGATGTGACACTTCAGTCGAATTTTGCCCAGTAGCTCACTTTTGCTAGCGTTGAAGCCGCTGATGGTTGTGTTGGAGGGCGCCAGCCGGTACATTGGGATCCCCAGTGTTGATAACAGCGCCTTCGGAATGATGCTGAGAGAAGACCCCAGATCGATCTGAATCTGGTTCACCTTGACTGAACCGACATACCCTGTATAATACAGCGGCCGGTTATGTCGGTGGTGCTTGAGCAGCATGTCTTGTTGGATGAACGTTATGTTTGGGATAACTTCATCCGCACAATGACAGTGCACACAAGTAGTTGGGCGGTCTTCAGGCTGCTTGACCTGACTGAGAAAGGATTCGGCATCCTTCAGAGCTTCACAGAGAGCTTCTCGGGAGTCTTTAGAAAGATGCAGGAGCTCGAACAAAGATAGGTGGGCAGGAGTACTGGCCAGTTGTGCCAGTATGTCAAAGTTGTGGGACTTGGCTAGCCCCGAAGCATTCTTCTTTCGTAGAGGCCTGTCGAAACGAGCCTCCACCTGCTTTTGCTTATTGGCTGCTGAGGGCTTAGACGGGCCCTCTTCCTGGACAGCGGGAACGGTACAAGGAGGCACCACTTCGGCGGCAGCTTCGTCGGGTTGGACGTTCTGTTGTGAACGCGTCTGCACAGGAAGTGCCTCTTCTGTTGAAGAAGAGACCATGCGGCAAGACTTGATCTTCCTGCCTTTGGATTTGGAGGTAGGACATACCTCCGGTTGAGTCACCTCAGGGACGAAGTCGGGGTGGACCCATAGGACCTTTCCTCGAGATGTGGTGAGTGGAATGAGTTCACTCACATTGTCACGGGTAGGTGGTAAGTTAACCACCTCCATTGTCGCCTTAGGGATGGGGACGGCGCCATCTTGTGTGGTAGTCGACGACAAGGTGCCGAACTGGAGTGACACCACATTGGCTAACACCGTCTTCTCTTCGTAGTCGATGGAGATTACATCTGTATTGATTATGCGCTGGATGAATGAATAGACCTCCTTGGGCCATGGTGCAAGTGGAGGCTTCTGAGTAGGCGCAGATGCGCCTTTCGAGGCATTAACAGTCAATGCCTGCTTCCCCTTTGTCTTACGTCCGGGGTTGTTGGCTGTAGACCTTTTCCCCTTGTCATAAAAGACAGGGAAGCTAACCCCCAGAAGATGTACATTGGCCGCCTTCTTTTCTGCAGCTTCTGCTTCGATGATCAGGGAGCTCCAGTCGGGGGGAGGAGTAGAGTTGAGCCAGAGTTTGACTGCAGGCAGCATGTTCATGCTGCAAGAGGAGAGGAGCGCATGTTCCGACATGCCTGGAGGTAGTCTGAAGCAGGCCTGTCGGAAGCGTTCAATGAACACCCGAACCGTTTCCTTCTCCTTCTGGCGTATCTTTATGAGGGACGCCATCGTCATGTCCTTCCCGCCGTCATAGAAGCGATCGAGGAAGAGGCGTGTCAAATTATCGAAGGACGATATAGAATTATCGGGGAGGCTGCAGTACCAGTCATATGCCACTCCCTTCAATGCTCCGACAAATATGCTAGTGAGGAGCGCGTCCTCCTTCGGAAGATGTCCCGTTTGGGACTGGAAGTATGTCAGGTAGCGACGCAAAAAATCCTTCCCGTCGTATGGCATCAGTGTTTGTGGTTTATACTTTGGAGGATAAACCACCTTGTTCCACTCGAGGGGATAGGGTTGGGGGATGCCCATCTTCTGGCGCTCCTCTTGCCTGTTCTTGGATTCAAAGCGCTCCCGTAAATCCTTGATCATTTCGACCACATCCTCCGTGGAGCTGGGAGTTGGGGAAGGTGGTACCACCTGGAGTTGGGCGTTTGAGGGCTCAGACGTCTGGGGTACTTCTCGGCGGTCTGTGTCTGAGGGTACCCGTTGAAGGGGTACACTCGACTCCCCATTGGCCCCTGGGTCGGGACCGGTCGAAGGTGTTCGGGTCAAGGCCGACCGTATTTCAAACACCGCCTGAGTCAGTGTTTGCATGGAAGCAGAGAGGGTTTTGAGTCCTCCTTCTAATGTGTCTATGCGCTGGACGATGTCCTGCGGCGGCGCATCAGACTCGGAATCATCCCCAGCCATGTATACTGTCATGACACGGTCGGGAGTAGATGGATTGGTGGAGGCTTCGCTCTCGGCCTCACTCTCATGTAGGGGAGTCGTCTCTCCTAGAGCTTCATCTTGGCCACCCCCAGCCACGTTCTGGAGGTCATTCTCGACGGGCGCATCTGCAAGGGTCTGATTACCCTCAGCTCCGTCTTGAAGGGCCTCTTCGTCTCTGGACCTACCCCCAGCTGTGTTGTGGGGGACATCCTCGTTTTGAGGAGCTTCTGGGAGGCTGACTTCGCCTCGAGGATGAAGATCCGTCGCAGCTGTGCTTTGGACATCTTCGTCTCCGGAAACAAGGGTCTGACTACCCCCAGCTTCCTCCAAGAACTTCTTCCTCGACCGAGTGCTTTCGAACACTCCGGAGGACGAAACAGCCGCCTTGGTTTTCCTCGGCTGGCTTTTGGATGAAGACGAGGAATTGCCGGTCGTTTTTTGGACTGACGAGGAGTTGGAGATCACGTTGCATGAAGCAACCCTTGGCTCCTCTTCTGTCGACACCTTCCCTCCAAGGCGATGTCGGAGGGGTGTCGATGACTACAGCTGCTGAAAGACTGACTGCCTTGGTGGTACTGCCGTCTTGCAACAGCAGTTGATGGTGACCACCGCACAAGTATGCCCCGCGAGAGGTGTATCATGCTTGTTGGTCGACTCTCCTGACCGGCGTTTGTAAGTGATCATGTTACGCAGATCGTTGGAAGAGAGTACTACCTTCGCACCCCCTTCAAGCGCATGGCAAGACCAAGCGTTAGGGTGGTCAAGTGAGTGCTGTGCCCCCTAATCTGATACCAAACAGGCATCCCGATCAGTAGTGGGGGAACCACAACATTTGTTTGTCTTGTTCGACTTGGTTGTGCACGCAGTAGATGCGCCCAAGTGAGACAAGGGTTTTGAAGGTCGGCTCGTTCTCGGTGCCGCAGTACTCGAGCCGACCTTGTACAACTTACCATCAGCAGCGCGTATAATTATGAGCGCATGCTTCTGGCTTGTTGTTGGCATAGCACGTTTGGGACGCATGGCCCGTGCTGCCTTGGACTTCTTCGTACCAGGCCGCTGGGACGCGTAGTACTCAGAATGCTAATTCTCCTCGCCACTACAGCGAGTGAGTATGTCAAAGACAGAGATCTTCTGTGGCGCATCAGAGACGATGTGCGGGGCATTGGCTGCGCCCCTACTCCGTCGATGCATCTTCCTCGCCTGAGAGGGAGATAGCTGGGGAATGTGGTTAGCCACACGTTTCCCCGAGAGAGGCGCTGCATCAGCGGGCGCATCTTGGTTGCTGAGGACGTCAGCAGGAAGGGATGGCTGGATTGGCGCATCCCCTTCGGTGGTGGTGCCCGAGGCGTCGACCTTGCGCACCCAGACTCGGCGGGTCTTCTTCGGCTTCGGCAGCCGCTTCGAAGGACTCACACTGCCTTCAGATATGAACTCCTCATACGCCTGTTGATTGAGGCGTATGACCAGCATCTTGTGGGAGGAGCCCACCTTCACGTCGTCGGCTTGCAACATAACTTTCTCGGTGGAGGAGAAAGAAGCCCCCAGCAGAGTCGCCAGCTTGTTTGCCATTAAAATTCTTTGATTGTAAATTTCAATACAAACAGAACAGTGTTACAATATAGGACTTAGATGTAGCCCTAGAAGTACACTTTTGTTTAATCTGGGTCCCTTGTGCCGATGGAGCGAGTGGTAATGCGTTGACTCCGTTGACGAGCTGACGACGGTTATCGGTTCTCTGAAGGTTTGGATTGCTCTGGGTGCTGGAGCTTGCTGAAAGGAGGAAGACGTTGAGTGTCTGTATCTGTCTCTCTGGTGGTATGTTCGTTCGTCTCTGTCTCTGTGTCTGTGTGTGGAAGAAGGAAATGATTCCTCTATTTATAGCTGGACAGGTTGGCTGCTCATGCACGCATATGTAGGATGCGCCGGTGCATGGGGACGCCACGTGTTGATTGCTGATGGAGGCGCATGGGTGATGCGCCCTGATCGAGGGGTTGACTTCTTCATACTGCTGTTGTGAGCCGGCACGTAGCAGAGGAGAAGATCTTTCTGTTGCTGAAATCTTAGATGAGTTGAGTCAAAGGACATGTGTCATCGATCCATGGCTCGGAGATCTCGGATTTGGTGGGGGATAATCTGGTAGGATGCGCCTAGGATTGGGCGCATGAAGAGACTTTGGCTCATAACCTTTAGGAGTCATGAACCATTCTGGGCGCATGGATTTTGAGGCGCATGCAGGCGACTTTCCTTCTGTCTTTTGGGATCAGAGAGCAGTCTGGGGCGCATAGCTTTTGAGGCACATGCGGAGCTTCAGATGGAGACTTTTTTTCTGTCTTTTGGGATCAGAGAGTAGTCTGGGGCGCATGGCTTTTGAGGCACATGCGGATTTGGGCGCATGGCCGCGGAGGCGCATGCGGGTGGTTGAGTGGCCACGTGGCAGTAGCCGTCGGAGTAAAGTCATGATGATGCTGACGTTGCCGACGCTTCTTCTTCTGAGAAAGCTACCGACCGTTCAGACTTTGGAAGATGTGCTGCCAACTCTGTCAGTTCAGCATTTAATGTTTGTGACATTCGATGGACAGCTGAGGGGGCGCGTCGATTGGCGTTCCACTGGGTATGGGGACGTATGGGGGCGCATCCTCTGTGATGCGCTTGGTTCTGAAGGGCGCATCTGTGTGATGCGCCTGAAGTTGAAGGACGCGTGCGGCTGTTTCGTTCCTCGAGTGCTTTAAATAGCCGTTTGGCTGAATTCGAGGCGTCTGGTTCATCCATTAAATGCAAGTTCATTGCTCAGAATTCGGAGAGCCATCCACTTGGCGCGTGGGTTTGATCTGCCCGGCCTATAAATAGTGGTATGGAGAGAGGGTTTGCTTCTCGTTCTCTCACGTACTTCCAACCATAAATTTGGGTACTCGAGTGCATTCTGTTGACGAAGTGCTCCCGAGGGTGAAGATGAGATGCCATGTCGTCGTTGCTGCACTTGAAGGTGACTGTTACATCCAAAAGACGGAGTCGAGGGCTTCCGAGGCAGGCGGAAGGTGCCTGTTGCATCCAAAGATAGGGATGCTCGGGCCTCGTCCCCGTTGTTCCGGAAGAGCCGTAGATCGGAATGGCGGTGCTAGGCTCTTTCTTCCTTCAAAGTGGGTGTCGCCCACTCTGGTTGTGTTGAAAGCTGCTCCTTTAGCCGTATTTCGATTACGGTCTTCCTTGGTCTTTGGAGGCTCTTTCGAAGCCTCCCCTGGCCACAGATTTGCGGTGCTCTTCACTTCCTCGGTTCCAGCCAGAGAGTTAAATGCTTCATTAATCGAAGCACTTATCAGGTGAGCCTGGCTGGAAGAGCGGCACATAACTGGGTTGCTGAAGGGATGCACATAACTGGGAATGCACATAACTGAGCTGCTGAAGAAATGCGCCTTGCTGAGGGCGCATTGTGGGATGCGCCCGGTTGAAGGCGCATGGTGATTGTTGCGCCTAACTGGAGGCGCATGATGACTGCTGCGCCTGACTGGAGGCGCATGGCGACTGCTGGCCGTAGACTTAGGATCTTTCCTTTGTAGAAGTTTTCCTTTGTACAGCCTTCTCTAGACATGTAATAAACTTTTATGTGTGAAAATAAAAAGTTCTCTTTCCATGTCTATATTTGCTGCTTTTGTTGTTTTGTCCGAGCTCTGACGTATAGATTGTCTGTCGCATGGGTCTTCTGGTTGTAAATTTCCATGCTTCTACAAACATAAGCTGTCACTTCTCTGGGTACAGTGGAGGACATCGTCTGCTCTGAACTTTTGCTGTATGCATCGTAATCGGAGAAAGAATCATCTCCTGAATGAGAAAGAGGAAGATGACCGAAAGGATCTTGAAGATTCCTTTGACCGATTGTGTCTCGGCTTCGGGATCGGGTATATTGGAATACTCTTTCAGAGGATTCGTGGAGTAAATCCAAATACCGTTGGCTTGGCTTGCGAGGCTTTCCGTGCTTGGAGCACCTCCTACCCCCAGTGTCTCTGGAAGTCATGTTGACAGACGCGTACAAAACTTCGTCTTCATCTTCCGACATAGGTTCAGAATTTGAAAAGTTCAAACGATCGAAGACAGATCGTCAGGTTGTCTGACAACAACACTTGATGACAACTTTGTGGTTATAATGGTGTCCAAGTGGTTGCACTGGAGATGTTGAGATATTTTCCCGTTTTTGCTTGAGTTGTTCTCGGAGATCGGGAACAACAACGGGACGAGAAGAAGTTCGAGGGATGTGTTCTTTGACAATATTCGGAACATGGTTCCGGTTCTTCAGATGTTTTATCCCTTGAGTGTACAGGGAAGTACTCACTTCATTGGCATAGGTATCCGGATTTTTGGTCCTGGAAGATTGTTTTTGATACTGGTTGGTCTTCGGCATTGGCTGTTTGCGTTTCACCGAAGTTGGTCGATTGAGATAAGTTCTTAGATCAGCAAACTCACCCCCAGGGGTTTCTGTCTGAGACACCAACAATTTTTCATGTCTTGAACGAAAGATTTTGAGAGTTGGGAGATCTTGGAATTCTGCTACTGGAGTAAGCAGAATACCCCTCTGATCAGTACACTTCCCTTTGGCAAGGAGGGAAGAAGAACCCTTATTGGAAAAAGTTCTTGTACTGACTAGTACCGGAGCACGTTCAGATTGATCTTCTACGGTAAAAACCGAGAAAGACTGAGAAAAGACCAAAGGGCCTTTTCCTTTGTTTTGTGAAGAAGGGTTAGCTAAAGAGCATTTTTCTCTGTTGTCTTCCAAGTCGTGGGACGAGGAAGTTTGAGAAAAGACCAACGGGCCTTTTCCTTTGTTCTGGAGAGGAGAAGGAATAGCCAAAAGACTACCCCCATTGGATTGCGCAGGAGCAATAGGGTGCTTGAGAGGAAGAGTAAAAATTTTCCCCTTGCTGTGGGAAGAGGAGAGATTAGCCAAAGGGCTGTCTCTCTTGGATTGCGCAGGCATAGCTTGCGCATAGGTTGTTGGCGCACTGGCAGGTTGCGCAAGAGTAACTCTGGCAGAAATTTTTCTGGCCTCTGTCACAGTGGCTTGCGCAGCAGGAGTCTTGTTACCAGAGTGTTTGAGTTGTACTCTGGTTGCTGGAGTAGTGGACTGCGCAGGAAAAGTTGCAGCCAACTGCGCAAGAGGAAGAAGAGTCTTACATTTTGACAGGGCAGCATATGAAGTAGTTTGTGCACTGTCAAGGGAAGCAGCATACTGCGCATGAGTAATAGAGGCAGATTGTGCAACAGCAGAGACAACAGACTGTGCAATAGTCTTAGTAGCAGAGACTTTAGACTGCGCAGCAGTCTTGGTGGCAGAATCAACAGACTGTACAGCAGTCTTGGGGACCCACACTGGGCGCACTTTACTCGTGGCAGAAGTTGTCGCAGTGTGAGGGGTGGTCCTGGAGTTGATCATGGCTTCGTAGGCCGTCTGGTTGACCTTCACAACCAGCGTCTTCTGCGTTTTTCCGATAGACGCAACGTCACATTGAGTTGTCACTTCCTCGTCGGAGGAGAAAGTCGTCCCCAGCAGAGTCGCCATTTTGTTTGCAAAAATAAAAGTGTTCTTTATTTCAACAAACTTTGTAAAGAAGATTACAAGAATTATGGAAAAGTACAACTATAGGAATCCGATCTGAATGACGATCGCTTTATCCCTTGGACGATGTGAACTTTGAAGACGGTAGCCTCTGAAGTTGAAGGCAAAAGCCTCTAAAGAATGCAGCAGCACTTGGGCAAGAACTCCTGAACTCTCTGATCTCTGTATGTGTGTATGATCCTCCCCTAGGAAGGACTTGAAACTCTATTTATAGAGTTCTGGAAATAACTACTTTTTAGTTATTCTGGACTTGCGCAGGTTGGATTGCGCACGCTTTGGATTGCGCAGGCAATGAACTGCACAGGCAGTTGTTTGATCGTGGGCCAACTGTATTGGACACATGGCATTATTTGATTGAAATGCGCATGATCGTGTACAGACGGTTACCACATAATGAGTCATTGATGGCATAAAGGCCACGTGTACTTTGTCAGTTATAGTGATGGAGTGCGCCACCTGAATTATGCTGGCTTCGAATTGCGCTAGAATGGATCGCGCTGGGCTGGATTGCGCTGTAGGCAGATTGCGCTGTATGTACAGCTGTCCTCGAGCACTGTGCTGCACGATAAACGAACAGTTTCCTCGTTCTTCGTGCTGTCAGCTGTCAGAAGATCTGATTCTCTGTCAAGTAATGATGACGAGGCCACGTCAGCATACGCACTTGGATGAGTGCGCAGTTCAGCCTGTGCAATCGAATTGTTGCACAATCTGTCTTCTGCGCAGTTCACTTGAAGGATATATAATTTGATTTTGATGACTTTGTTGATGGGTGCAACTTGATTTTTAGGACCTACACATATGTTATACCTCTTATGAATTTTTCGGAGTCAAAATACAAATAAGATTTTGCCAAAATTTTTAAGAAATTCCAGAGTTAGCCATTTTGGAAAGTCGAAATGATTAGACCCTAGTTTCAAAATTTTATCAAATTTTCTAATACAAACATAACCCTGAAATCCTTGAAAGTGTTGCCTTAGGCACACAAATTCTAGTTTGACATTTTATTCCGCTAAGACATGATCTCCTACTTAATTTTATTCTCGTTTAATGTGTGTTTCCTATCACACGAAAAACGAGATACAAAATTGAAATGTACTTTAATTAAGTTACATTTTGGTAAGAATTGTATTGGGATGGGAGAGAAATCTTTGGATCACACCTTCAAAATCTTTTTAATATTATATTTTACAAAACTGATCAGTTCATGTTATCGGCATTCGTACGGCCATACGATGTCCGAGGTGCGTCTTAGCTCACTTTCTTGTTTCATGTTTTCCACCGGATTCTGAATCCCCGAATTCGGCCCTTTAATATCTAATGTAGCCTGCTCCGATATTCTTGAAAATTTCCAAGTCATACGACAATTGTTATAACACTTGATTCTGATAACGCAAAAAAGCACTCATGTGTTATCCTGATTATATCACATCAATATGTGATCCTTATACTAATGGGACGGATAAATCTAAGCACCGCCCATTAAGTATAAACCTGATCCCGGGTAAATGGGATTATTTTTGAGAAAATAGAAGTTGTGTGATCCAGAAGTGTTTCTCTAAATGTTGCATTTGCATACAGGATTTGTCTGAGGTTTACCCATTTATACCTGAAACCTAAATTCCTTTAGAAACATATGAAAATACTATAAGAAATTTTTATCAGTAAATCTACTTTAAAATTTTTCTTTCCTCCGATTCAATTTCAAAATTTTATCTTCCTTACTCCTTTGACTGAGAACTTGCTCGTCGTATTGACGACCTAGTTTTTTTCACTAGGGTTTGATGAAAGTCAGGAGGGAATGCTAGTGCACACTGAAGATGAGCTTAATGAATAAGACAAAAAGAAGGTCGATCATTGACATCAGCTGGTAGTATTTTATAGCTGGTTATGTACTGTATGTAATTGGGTTTGTAACGCCCCAGTCCCAAAATACGTAGGACTAGGAACGTAGACATACGAGCTGTATACATACAAAGTATACTCCAATATATGGAATCCTCGTATGTATACATAAGTTGTAAATACAGTAAAACCAAGGCTAACTAATCTCATCCAAAATTGAAAGAATAAAAGATGTCATATAATCAACTATGAATTATCATTGGTACATGTAGTTGGGCGGAGACTAATCCACTACCAACTATGAAAAGAAATACATAATAAAAGAAAGGGTTTGGCGAGCGAAGCGAAGACGATAAAGTGCAATCATCCTCGAAGACATAGAGATGATCATGGCCACGGCTAGAACACCTGCGAAAGACAAGAGCACAGACCTGGCGAGATAACCAGGTCCTCAGAGGGACGTAACAAGATACAGGAAGAACATGTCATAATAAACTGAATATATAATATGTCACAAACTAAAATAAGTGACAAGACATCCATAAGGTAATCTAACCATACTACTGTGTTCATGCAATTAAGAACAAACCTCCAACGCATGGGCATCTGGCTCAGGAGCAGGAATCTCAAGTATAGTCCCATCAGGATCCCAGGGACCTCAAAGCATAATATTCATCGAATGTCAGAGGCCAGCAGGAAATTAAGTATCAGGATCCAGGACCGTATCTCCACCAGAGATAACCGGCAATAGGGAAGTGCATAAGTGACCCATACGTTAAGGAACTGTTCTTCCCACCCAATGCCTAACAGAGTCACATCCATGACTCATATACCTCTACTAACTACTAAGTCTCCTAACATGCCTCTACTAGCAGTTAGCCCTAACGCATGCACATGGGAGATCAGCCCATACGCAAGAACCTCTACATGCTACTCATCTCACACATCCTCATGGTACAACTGTGTCAAGGTGTATGCGATACACTACAGAAGGTAGTCCATTAACTCTAGGTTCATATGCAATTAAAGGATAATAACAAAGTAAACTAATAATCACTGAGCAGGTAGTAAATCAGGAACTGTAAGAACCAGAAATAATGTACAGTGATGTGTAATAAATAAATGCAGACTGAATATAAATAGTTTAATGGCAAGGTATCTTGTCTGGTGTGTCGCCTGGTGTGCTGCAATATTCTGTCATGTCCCAATAGTCCAATAGCCACGATCGAGGCGTAGGAGTCCGAAATCGGGAAGGAAATAAATTTAGTCATGATCAGCTAAAATAGTTGAAGAGAATTTGTGGAAATGAATACGCGTACTAATTTTTGAAAACTACTTTTATAATAAATTTACGTAATTTCTTGAAACATATTTTATTAGTAAAAATAATTTTTAGAGAAATACTTGAAATTGTTTATTGTATAGTAATTTGAAAATTATGATTTACTAGTCAAAATTTATATTAGATAAATAAAACTAAATTAAAGGTTTTGTAAAAATAATTTAAAATAATAATGATACTTGGTAACTACAATACTAGTGGTAGTAAAAATTTATATATATGTATATACTTGTATTTCAAATTATAGTATGATTAATATTAATAATTATATAATTCTAATATACAATTACTATTATAGTATAACCATAAAAACAAAGTTAAAGATATTAATAATAATAATAACAGTAATAATAATACTAATAATATTAATAATAATAATAATAATAATAATAATAATAATAATAAGTAATAGTACTTATTGACAGAGCTGTTGTTTTTTTATTAGAAAGGATGAAAGTAAGAAGGGAGTAGAGAGAGAGAGTAGTCGAGAGAGAGGGGGTTCTCTCACCGGCGGCGGATTGGTGGCGCGGCGGCTCTGGACACCGACAGGAGGTGGCTCGGGAGAGTCGAACAAGGCGGAGGAGCCTCGATATTGGACGGCCCGAGGCATGCGGGCGGCTAGGGTTGCTGAATGGAGAGGCGGCGGTCGACGTCGGGCGGAGCAGATGGGAGCGCTGGAGACGGCCGGGGCTCGAGACGGTTGCGCTGCAGCTGTGCGTGGAAGCGGCCGCTCGCCGGGAAGGTCGGGCAGCTCCTACTCCGGCTGGTGTGGACGGCGGGATCGATGGCTGCACGACGGGGTCCTGACGCGGCAAGTAGGGAGGCCGACGGATCGAGCGCTCACCGTGGAGGAGGCCGGAGCTGTCGCGGATCTCCAACTGGGGGCGCGCTCCAGAGGAACGAGGGGGGTGTGGGAAAACCCACCTCGGGTTCGCGAAGTCGAAGGCGGAGGCCGGCGCACGGAAGGCGGTGCCGGAGGTGGCTCGGGGAGCTCAGCCAGGTTAGGTTTCCTCCCCTTCTTCTTGATCATGTGTGATGTGGTGGTGGTGACGGTGATGGCCAAAAATCGGTCATTATGTGGTGGTATTTGGCCACCGCTGGAACGACGGCTTTGGATGGGTTTTTCGATGGGTTGGCGGTAGTGTCCGGGGGCTAGGCTCTGTTGGTGCAGTGGTGATGAAGATGGTGGTAGCGATCGTGGGGTTCGATTTTGGTGTGCTGGTGTTGGCCGTGATGTAGGCGGAGTGACTGATGGTGGCTGGGCTGAACGGGAATGTCGGGATGGCAGGGACGGCTGGTGGCGGTAATGGGGGTGGTGGTGTTGGCTGCCGCGGTGGTGACGTAGGAGTCGGATGGAAGCTGCTGGGTGGTGGTTGCGTCGGAAAGGGTCGTCGGCGCTGCGGGAAGAGCAGGGGCTGCAGGCGGCTACAGTGTCCGGACGGGGAGCTCGGCTGACGGGATGAACTAGGGTTAGGTTTTAGAGTTGAGTCGTGTCATCGTGTCGGGAGTGTCCGACACGACATGGATGGACATCCGGGATTGTCGGACGGGACGAAAAATATTATATTTGTAATGGAGGGAAATATAGTGGATGGGAGGCACAGACACGATGCACAATCTGTGGATGTGGAGAAAATTATGGAAGAGTACCTCTCCTTTTATAGGAGGTGGGAATTCCCAGTTGGATAGAATTGTGAGATTTAAATCCCTTATTAGATAATTACTTCATTTAATTAAATTAAGTTTTGAATCAAAAAGGAATATCTTTCCAATATATTTAAACTAGATAAATCTTTCTATTAAATTCGAAAACTCATAAAAAAATTGATAAAACCAAATACCGATTTATTCATAATAAACTAATTTAAACATAACTTTTCCAAATAACAAAATAATAGTATTTAATAATTTTGAAAATAATTTTAAATTCGTGTACTTCATATGCAAAAGAATATTTGCCTCAAACATAGTTTTCAAAGCCACCATTTATATTTGTATAATAAAATAAATATCCTTTACGACATATGAAATTATACGAATTTGTAAAATTCTAATATGGCGCCCTTTTACAATTTCAAGCAAAATATATTATTTATCATATATTATTGAAAGCTATATTTCTATAAAAATAAATTTCAAATATATGTACCTCACACATATTCGCACTCGACGAGCAAATACAAAACGTAATTCGCGCGTGACGTACAAATACGTTGTACGCAATAAATTTCAAAATAATTACCAAATTTATAAAAAAAAAAACTATAGTAGAAATTAGGAGGTTTACAGGGTTAATGGTTGTAATCGGGTAGAATAATAAAATTTCTATTTATAGTTTAGAATGTCCTTTATTCTATCTGTCATTTATTATTTTATGCATCATGTGACCTGTGATCAACCTATCCTAGGGTTGTACGAGCGACAATCGCGAATATGGATACCAAAGTATTTGTATGTCACGTAGCCTGGGGATGGTGCTACGTACTCGGCACGCCGTATTTTGGAAGCGGGGCGTGACACGGAGCACTGAGGGGATGCATCGGACTCGGAACACACACGAAGCACGGAACGGAACGCAGAGCGGCACGGAGACACGCGCACGCACGCAGAAGGGCCGTACGGACAGCGGGTTCTGGTGCGGGGGCACCGCAGCGACGGGGGGCCGCGGACAGCGGGCAGCAGCGGGGTCGCCACGGACAGCGGGCGACGGTGGGGATGTCACGGACAGCGAGCAGCGACGGGCTGATTGGCAGCCGACGAACGCGGCGAGTGCTACGGCGGGCTGGAAGACGGGTTAGGTGACCGGCAGAAATCCTCCCGATTGGGGTGTCGGATTGACCAGGGTGGCACGTGGGTCGCGGGGACAGCTTTGGTTTCGGGATCGGAGGAGTGTGGAAGGAGAAATGGGGAGTTTGGGAAAGTGGAGAGGTGTGAAGGTTATGTGGAGAAGGAGGGGTTTCTGAGAGTTTATCTCTACGTGAGATTTCAGATCCGGAGTGGGGGACGGGGTGCGCACGGGACACGGGGAGAGGGGTACGTGAGTTTGAACAGGTTGAGTCACTAGGTTCGAATTTGGGTTAGAAAATAATGGGCTTAAGTCATGGGCTTAATAAACATTAATAACAAAGAAACAAAACATGGTTTTACAATTTATGCAGATTTTATATGGCGTGGCGGAATACACGCCATGAGATAGTCGTACATGTGTCCACCAAAAGTGGAGGGTGGAGTTGGGCTAAAGCCGTTGCGGAGAATTCGAGAAGTTGTTGGTATCAAATTGACGTGGAAGTTCTTGGAGGGAAGCTCGGTATGTGCTCAATGGATGAAAAATAGGTATCTTAAGGAGGATAATTTCTGGGCTCATCAAAGTAACAATAAGAATAATGCTATTTGTCTCTCCAAATTGTACCTCCAAACCGTCCCTCCTTACGTGACAGTTGATGTGGAATGTTGATGCGATAGCTGACATGACAAATTTTAACATTAATATTAAAATTTAAAATTAATGTTAACATTAACATTAAAATTAATATTAACGTTAATATTAACATTAATAATAATATTAATATTAACATTAACACTAATATTAATGTTGATATTAACACTAATATTAATTAATGCTATATTATTGTTATTGTTAATGTTAATGTTAATGTTAATGTTAACATTAATATTAATATTAATATAACATTAATTAATATTAATATAGCATTAATTAATATTAATATTAATATTAACATGGACAAAATTTGGGTAATAGTTAGATGACACATAATATTATTTAACATGCAATGTGAGCTGTCACATAAGAAATAGTTTGGAGGGACAATTTAGAAGTACGAATAGCATTACTCTAATTTTTTTTACTCTAATAATAATCATTCAGTATCATTTAAGATTGTCCTTCTACAAAACCATAATATTAAAAAAGTATTGACAAGAGGAATCACAGATGGAAAGGACACGAACTTAATGGTTCATTCATTGGATTGATCATCACAGCGTGGTGGAGCTGTTAGGTTGGCAAACTTTTGAATTAGTTGGGAGAGATGAGAAATTGAGTTGCTTAATTAATCCACAACAAAACATGGAGTTTGGAGCATCATCAAGTGGTCCGCCAACTCCAAGAGGCCATAAGAAGCATTCAAATAGACAGGGAGGGGAAACAAGATGAGTGGATATGGGATAATAGTTCCAATGAGAAATTTGAGAGAAAAAAGTAGGTAGGTGCCTCTAAAAAAAAAATTTATCCCAAAAGTGGAAGAAAAATGAAGAGAGATGAGAGGAATATAAGTGAATTTACCCCCACCACCCCTCATAAAGGGAATGATAAATTATCATATGAGAATATCAAGGACCAAATAGTAATTATATTGCTATCCATAAACAACAACTAATTATTTTTAAACTTTTCCCTCTCCTACGTTTTGTCCATACAAACAAAGAAAGAAAAAAAATTATATATATATATATATATATATATATATATATATATATATATATATATATATATATAGAGAGAGAGAGAGAGAGAGAGAATATATATATATATATATATATATATATATATATATATATATATATATATATATATATATATATATATATATATATATATATATATATATATATATATATATATATATAGAGAGAGAGAGAGAGGGAGGGAGAGAGAGGGGCTTTGACCCATATATATATATATATATATATATATATATATATATATATATATATATATATATATATATATATATATATATATATAAAATAGAGAGAGAGAGAATTCGGATCGGGAGTCCCATGGGGAAGCCCTGTGGAAACCCCGTCCCCCTACCCCTCTCATGATCCGATGGTGCGGGGGGGAGGGGGCTTCGGCAGAACTCCCAGGGTAGGACTTGTTAGTGCTTTCTTTAAATGGAGAGAGCTTGCTCTCAACATGCCTTGTAAAAGTTTAGTCCCACATCGAAAATGCACCATGAGTTATCTCAACATATATACTTGGTTGTGTTGTTGAGAGATGCACATGGGATGGTGACCCTAAGGAGGGAACCATGTGGGTGATTTTACTAGGAGGTAAGAATAAGGCTCCAAGGGCATTAATGCTTTTGTCATTCTCTTGGATTAATTCCATTTGGAGCTAAGCCCCAAAGGGGCTTAGCGACTCGGGCTCGGGCTCATGAGCTCAGGGGCTCATGAGGCGTAATGTGGCATTTTGTTTGCGCACTTTGCACTTAGCACGTCAGCAGTCATGCGGCTCAAGCGGTCCATGCGGTCCATGCGGCACTTGTGGGATTTGAATTAATTTCGTTGCTATCTTTGTGGGATTTGATTCAATCTTTCCATAACTGAAGAGGCGGCTAGGATTTCCACCATCTCTCTATATACTCTCTTCTTGCCTCCTTTGTGAAGTACTACAAATTTTATAAGTCAGAAAAGATAGAAAGTACTACAAATTTTGTAACTCCACTTTTCTAGATTGAGTTTTCTCCTGTGATTTACTTAAGATTTTTATTTTTGACTAGTCATTAATTATCATTAATGATTTTCTAATTATTTTAAAAAATATTCCAAATATTAAGATTGTTAATTATATTTTTCTATTTAACTTATTGATTATCTTGATTTAATTTCTATTATTTCTAATTAAATTATTTAATTTTTAAAATCTTTATTAGGCTTACTTTCCTAAGTTAATCCTTGATTCCTTTATTACTTCTCTTGGGCCATAAGCCCAGCAGCTCTATATGCGGGCTGAGCCCGACCCATCATCTCGGTTATGGGTTGCGGATCCACATGGGTTCAAACCCATTAACCCGATCCATTAAACCCACCCAACCGTTGCATTTAAACTCTAATCCCATTCTTCCCATTCGTTCATTTTGCCTCCTCAGCTGCTGCGGAGAGACGACGACGACGACGACGACGGCGACGACGAAAAATCCAGCCCCCTCCAGAAGCTTCTTCCTACTCTCGGCCGTAGGATGACCACCGCCCATTCCTTTCTGGCCGTCCATCTCAAACTAACCTCTAACCGTCGAGTCCATATCCTCCGTTGCTTCATAACCGCCTCCCCGACGTCGACCGTTCGATTGTAACCGCTCGAGCTCCCTCGACCTATATAAAGCGACCGCCTCCTTCTTTTTCATCATCACCATTCTTGGACGGTGAAGCTCTGCTCCTTTCTCCACTGACCGCTCCTTCTTCTTCTCTGTGCTTCTAAAGATCCGGCCATGGCCATAAAGTGGTTGAGTGGAGACTGTGGCCATGACGATGGCCAGAGGCTGCTGTAAAGACGAGACACAGAAGACCATTGATCGCAGTAACTTCAAGTCCTCGTCGGCGACCAATTATTTTGATCGATCGGGAAACTCAATTGACTCGTTACGAATCACCAGGGATTCTTGATCAGAAGCTCTGTATCCGTCACTTTGGTAAGTTCAATGATTCCCTGATTCAATGTCTGTACAAGTGAACTGGCGGGTTCTTGATTCAATTTTGATTCTTGATTGAATCTCTGATATTTGGAATTGATTAGGATTATATTGGTGAGTCTTTGATTTGATCCTTACGAGTTTTTCTCCAAATTTGGAGTCAATACAATTCAAATAAAACTCATGAGTATCTCCTTCTATTCATGCACACCACTTGTTCGGTGATATGCCTGAACCAGCCTAGATACCTGCTCTGGACGCGAAGAAGGCTATGTCGGACTCCGCATCACTAGTTGGACCCTGTCGTCAAGCTGAGGACTCGGGAACACTGTGTCGGACTCAAGAATTCTGTTGAAACTTTTGCTTCAGGTATTGCAATTTGTTTAGGAACAATTTAATTCTTCTTGTTTTGGGGTGAGCTCTTGTACAGGACCGTATGGAATAGGCAGGTCCTGGGGACACAATTTCGGTGTCGAAAGGATACTGGATATTGAACTATCATGGGAGTGTCTCATAATGACAATTGTGTTATAGCCTGGTTAGAGCATGAGCGTTTGAATAGGTAGTCGTTGGTTAGGGTTGTGGAGTTATTCAATTTATCATTGATCTGGAGTTGAGTCATAGGTCTTATAAGTCAATGTTAGTAGGAACCTGTGTACAACAGACTCAAGCTGGGTTCTGGTATTTAATTGACATGGCTTAGTGAGTTAGACTCATATTGAGATTGGACTAGATCATAGCAAGTGTTGGGCTTAGCTTGCTTAGTGACTCCTACATTCTTTGTGACTATAGGATTGTGGCATGGAGTTATGGATAGATTGTTGGCACAATTAGTAGCTATAGTAGGCTGCCTATTGGACTGGCCAGTGTATGGGCCATAGCTCTTTGACTGAATTGTAAAGTGAGCTATTATAAATTGGACCTTAGGTTGAGTAGACAGGAATCTGAAGGTTAGTGTATTAGATATTGTTTAGAAATTATCTAAGAAGAATTCTAAGTATTGATTTTCTAATTATAGGTGAATTAGAAGACTTGGACAAGACCAGAATCAAGGCAAGTAAATGTACTCAGTATTACCATCATTGCATGCATTGCACTCACACTTGTTATCGTGTCATTTATTTCACTTGTTCTCGATTGCTTGCTTCATTGTTTCTCGTGTCGGGTGGGGGACATTCTAGAGACATGTGATGGACTAATATTGGACAAATATTGCCTGATAGCATACTCTGTATGTCTGAGTCCATTTCGTGCGTGACTGATAGCATTGTCGTCAGACATGCCTGATTATTGCGTGACTGATAGCATTGTCATTAGACATGCCTGATTATTGCGTGACTGATAGCATATTTTATATGCATGATTACATATTAGTCTCCACATGTTGATAACGTCCAATTGCACATGTACACATAGTTAGTGCATGTTTATATTATATTATATTGTTTTTCTGTTCAGTTCTACTTGCTACATTATACCATTCCATTGATCTTCCATGGTGAGTTATATTAAGTATATTGTGCTTTGCTCCTTTCCTGACTGGATCGTTGATTACAGGTGAGATGGATCCTTAGATTGTCATGACTGGCATTGGTGCTCGCTTGATACTGAGATAGCTAGTTTCATGTATATAGATTGATTGAGTGTATTTGATTATATGTCATTGTTGTATCATTTATATTTTACCGACTTTGTACCTGGACATCCATGTATAAGTTGTGATAATTATATAGTGGATTGCTGTAATGGTTAGTATAGATTCCGTGATTAGATGCTGTGATGAGATTACACTTGGTATTGATGACTAGACGGCTCACTACCGCTGTCAACGACAGTGTAGGCCCGGCATGCATCGACCCGTACCCGATTATCCAGAAGCGGGGCGTGACATGTTTTTGTGGTGGCCCATGCAGGTCTCTATCTAATGGTGCTTAGGATTAGAGTACCATTAGAAGCCTGCGAAAATAGGAAACTCATCACAACATAGGCCGATTGTGTGATTGTATGTATTTTGTTATCTATAGTAATCTCTGAATTTTTCTATGTTTCATCGTGGTCTCTACAAAAGTCGTGATTACAATTCCATGACTTTTGGGGATCATCTTCTCCCACAACATTATCGGATTCTAACGTCCTTTAGAATCTGGACTTCCTTGCTACTTAGAAATTTAAGTCAGATTTTCCAAACTCCTTATTTAGCCAGAAATTTCAAAATTTTCCATTGGTTTTTAAAGTCTATTTGATTTTCTCTATCCATTCCCCATTTAGAGTTTTAACTTATCTTTAGCCGTATTAAGTACTTATTCCATTGACATTCCCATGACTAGTGTATCAACTCTATAATACATTTCTAGTCACTCTTCTATTTTGATAGTCAATCTCTTGATTATCAAGAACAGATATTTACATGTCCTTCCTAGTGTGATTGAAGCTCCTTAGTAAATCAGAAAGCTTGTTGAATTGAATTATCAAGGTACTCCTTTGGAATTCCAGTAGATAACCATTGAAGGAATATTCGATATCCTACAATGCTGTAGCAGCCGCATACTGTAGCCATTTATCTGGATCATGGAAATTGCAGGTCCACTGCAGCCATCAGCGCACTGGCGAGGCAGGGGCTCTAAGTCGAAGTGATCTCAGTTATGTATAGGTTTCGAATATTCTCGAGATTATGTTTCTATCCCTTGAAGTTGTTTTTGTCCATGAGTAAAGTTTAGAAATTATTCGGTACTTATCATTCTTGAGTCACGGAGCCAAGAGTTCACTGCAGCCAGGTGTACACTGGCGGGGCATGAATTTTAGGTAAAATGATTCCGGATATGCATGAGTTCCGAATATTTTTAGACTAAATTCATGATTAGCCTCCTATCACCATTGACAACTTTACCAGAGTTTATCTTGATTTTCAACCATGACTCGAATTTAATCGTGCCTAGACGACTTCAATAGTTATGAGTAGATCGTGCCTAAATGATTTGAATCTATCGTGCCCAAATCATGCCTGAGTAACTTAAATTCTCAATTGACCATGATTTTGTTTTAGATCGTGTCAAATCTTTTGACCTTCGATTCATTCATGCCTAATTAATCATGATCGTGCTGATTATCCTTAATCGTACAATTTCTATTGTATTTGATTGCTCTTAATCGTGCCCGATAGGTTCTTTCTATTTTTTGTGCTTAATTGATTATCGTGCCAGTTATTTCTAGTCGATCCCTTTGAAATTTCGAGGACAAAATTTTTCTAAAGTGGATAGATTTATAACTCTACTTTTCTAGATTGAGTTTTCTCCTGTGATTTACTTAAGATTTTTATTTTTGACTAGTCATTAATTATCATTAATGATTTTCTAATTATTTTAAAAAATATTCCAAATATTAAGATTGTTAATTATATTTTTCTATTTAACTTATTGATTATCTTGATTTAATTTCTATTATTTCTAATTAAATTATTTAATTTTTAAAATCTTTATTAGGCTTACTTTCCTAAGTTAATCCTTGATTCCTTTATTACTTCTCTTGGGCCATAAGCCCAGCAGCTCTATATGCGGGCTGAGCCCGACCCATCATCTCGGTTATGGGTTACGGATCCACATAGGTTCAAACCCATTAACCCGATCCATTAAACCCACCCAACCGTTGTATTTAAACTCTAATCCCATTCTTCCCATTCGTTCATTTTCCCTCCTCAACTGCTGCGGAGAGACGACGGTGACGACGAGAAATCCAGCCTCCTCCAGAAGCTTCCTCCTACTCTCGGCCGTAGGATGACCACCGCCCATTCCTTCCTGGCCGTCCATCTCTAACTAACCTCTAACCGTCGAGTCCATCTCCTCCGTTGCTTTATAACCGCCTCCCCGACGTCGACCGTTCGATTGTAACCGCTCAAGCTCCCTCGGCCTATATAAAGCGACCGCCCCCTCCTTTTTTATCATCACCATTCTTAGACGGCGAAGCTCTGCTCCTTTCTCCACTGACCGCTCCTTCTTCTTCTTTGTGCTTCTAAAGATCCGGCCATGGCAATGAAGTGGTTGAATGGAGACTGTGGCCATGACGATGGCCAGAGGCTGTTGTGAAGACGAGACACAGAAGACCATTGATCGCAGTAACTTCAAGTCCTCGTCGGCGACCAATTATTTTGATCGATCGGGATACTCAATTGACTCATTACGAATTACCAGGGATTTTCGATCAGAAGCTTTGTATCCGTCACTTTGGTAAGTTCAATGATTCCCTGATTCAATGTCTGTACAAGTGAACTGGCGGGTTCTTGATTCAATTTTGATTCTTGATTGAATCTCTGATCTTTGGAATTGATTGGGATTGTATTGGTGAGTCTTTGATTTGATTCTTGCGAGTTTTTCTCCAAATTTGGAGTCAATACAATTCAAATAAAACTCATGAGTATCTCCTTCTATTCAAGCACACCATTTGTTCGGTGATATGCCTGAACCAGCCTAGATACCTGCTCTGGACGCGAAGAAGGCTATGTCGGACTCTGCATCACTAGTTGGACCCTGTCGTTAAGCTGAGGACTCGGGAACACTGTGTTGGACTCAAGAATTCTGTTGAAACTTTTGCTTCAGGTATTGCAATTTGTTTAGGAACTATTTAATTCTTCTTGTTTTGGGGTGAGCTCTTGTACAGGACCGTATGGAATAGGCAGGTCCTGGGGACACGATTTCGGTATCGAGAGGACACTGGATATTGAACTATCATGGGAGTGTCTCATAATGACAATTGTGTTATAGCCTGGATAGAGCATGAGCATTTGAATAGGTAGCCGTTGGTTAGGGCTGTGGAGTTATTCAATTTATCATTGCTCTGGAGTTGAGTCATAGGTCTTATAAGTCAATGTTAGTAGGAACCTGTGTACAACAGACTCAAGCTGGGTTCTGGTATTTAATTGACATGGCTTAGTGAGTTAGACTCATATTGAGATTGGACTAGATCATAGCAAGTGTTGGGCTTAGCTTGCTTAGTGGCTCCTACATTCTTTGTGACTATAGGATTGTGGCATAGAGTTATGGATAGATTGTTGGCACCATTAGTAGCTATAGTGGGCTGCCTATTGGACAGGCCAGTGTATGGGCCATAGCTTTTTGACTGAATTGTAAAGTGAGCTATTATAAATTGGACCTTAGGTTGAGTAGATAGGAATCTGAAGGTTAGTGTATTAGATATTGTTTAGAAATTATCTAAGAAGAATTCTAAGTATTGATTTTCTAATTATAGGTGAATTAGAAGACTTAGACAAGACCAGAATCAAGGCAAGTACATGTACTCAGTATTACCATCATTGCATGCATTGTACTCACACTTGTTATCGTGTCATTTATTTCACTTGTTCTCGATTGCTTGCTTGCATTGTTTCTCGTGTCGGGTGGGGGACGTTCTAGAGACATGTGATGGACTAATATTGGACAAACATTGCCTGATAGCATACTCTGTATGCCTGAGTCCATTTCGTGCGTGACTGATAGCATTGTCGTCAGACATGCCTAATTATTGCGTGACTGATAGCATTGTCATTAGACATGCCTGATTATTGCGTGACTGATAGTTGTAACACCTCAGTCCCAAAATACGTAGGACTAGGAACGTAGACATGCCAGCTGTATTCATACAAAGTTTACTCCAATATATGGAAGCCTCGTATAAATACATAAGCTGTAAAATGCAGTAGAACCATAACTAATCTCATCCACACAAAATAAATGAATAAAAGACATTATATAAAGATAATGAATTGTCTTGATACAATATGTTGGGCGGAGACAAATCCACTACCAACAAGTAAAGGAAAATACATGAGTAAAGAAATGAATTTGGCGAGCGAAGCGAAGACGATCCAAATGCAATCATCCTCGAAGAAGTGGCGATGAACACGGCTAGAGCTAAAGCACCTGCAAAAGACAATAGCACATACCTGGCAAGACAACCAGGTCCTCAGAGGGACGTAACAAGACACATAATAGCATGCCATATAAACTGAATAAATATCGCTCAAATAAATAAGTAAATCGAATTATAACATGGTCCAATACGCACCTACTGAACGAGCGTACTATCTCCCCAACCAAACAAGGACAGGAGATGGTAAACTAATTCACGGTGACGCATCTTTCCATGCTAAGAATCCGATATGGTATCCGGACCCCAACAAGGTTCAATACCACGGTCAGATACAAGTACCCAAACCAAAAGTACTCATACCTAACGGATAAGGTAGCCTACCGTTCTAAGTGAAATGTAGTTAAGAATAATCCTTCCTACGCATGGGCCCTGGCTGAATAGGATCGGCGTAGTCCCCCTTTGGGCACCAGAGGCCCCAGCAGGAAGAGCATGACGTTCCGCAGAATCGTCAGTGGCCGTCAGTAATCATGGGTCATCAACCCCGTATCTCCAGCGGAGAGTCCGGGTCACAAGGGAAGTGCATCGAAGCCCATACGTTAAGGAATTGTCCTCCCCGCCCAATGCCTACTGTGTTGTATCCACAACACAAACCACTATAACCGCTAAGTCAAACTAGCATGCAATCTCTATTAGCGGTTATTCTTATCGCACGGCTTGTACGTACTGGTGGCCAGCCAATCACGTACTTTCGTGTTCTATATGCGACACACAACTCCGTGTTTACAACGTGTCAAGGCCAATGAATGCAAGACACAAGGTGGTCCCTTAATTCTAGGTTTAATGCGTAAGAAAAATAATACATAGTAGGAAATAACGAACAGTAAGTTCTAACAGGTTAAGCCATGTATCACAGTTTATTTTGCATAAAGAAAATAATGAACATGTATGAAATATGAGCTAAAATAAATAAACAGCTAATGGCAAGGTGTCTTGCCTGGTAGGACGCCTGGTGCGCTGCGATGATCAATGTGGCACGAACTGCGACTTTGGTGCAACAACTATACATGGAGACCTCGGATGGTGGCACGGACAGTTCCATCGGGTCCAGGATGGTCAAATTAGTTAGGGTGGACATATGGTAGTATGAAATTAGTAAAGGAATAGGAAAGATTGGGATTGGTCACGGTCGAAAGAATAGAAGAAAATTTGACGAATAATAAATATATGATTTTGAAAACTAATTTATAATACTTGAAAGGTAAAGTTTTATTAGTAGAAAATTAGCTAAGCACTTGAAAATATGGAAACTTTATTTAGGCTAAAATATTAAGGTTGTACAAATATAGTCTTAAGTAGAAAACTATATTTAATTTAAAATATTGTTAGGTAAATAGAATATAATTCTAGAAAATTATATAGAGCATAAAAATCCATTTTTTGTCAAACGAAATTTGTCTAGCCCAAACTATATATATATATAGGCCAAAAAGAAATAAATAAGATACCAAAAATAATATGACAGTACAGTTGGAAATATTATAATATATTGAGAACCAACTATCAATATTGGTATTTAATAAAGATAATAGTAATTAATAACAAAATATTATTATAAATAATGATAAATAAAAATGTCTTTAACTTATATATTAATAATTTATAATCCCCCTATATAGGAGACATATACTTTTCTTTATCATGCAATAATAATAACAATAAATTATATTAATGAATATATACTACTGTTGTAAAGAAGCAAAGAGAAAAACTAATAATAATTGTAATAATAATAATAATAATAATAATAATAATAATAATAATGATGATAATAATAATAACAGATACTAAAAAAACAATTAATAAATAAAAACCAAAACAAAAATAAATAAATAAAAACAACATCAACAACAACAAAAACTAATGATAATAATAATAATAATAATAATAATAATAATACAAAAACTAACCAATACATTTAACAAAACAAAACTAACTAACTAAATCGAATAATAAAAAATTTACTAAATAAGTACAGCAGCTGCTCAGCTGCTGTTCTTCGGTTAAAGAATAAGAGAAAGGAGGGAGAGAGAGGGATAGCAAGGGAAGGGGGGTTTTCGAGTGAGAGAGGGAGAGAGAGGATGACGGGAGAGGAAGGGGGACGGCGGCGCGGCGATCCGGCGGGGGGAAGCCGGAGCGAGGCGGCGCGGAGGGAAAGGGAAGCTGGGCTCGGCGGATCCGGAGAGGGGAACTCGGCGTCGGGCGGAGACTAGGGGTTTCCGGCGAGACGGCCAGGCGGTGGGAGCCGCCGACGGCGTCGGGTTTGGCGGACGGGTACGGCGAGGCTGCGGCGGTGAGGAAGTGGAGAGGAGGCGGGTGGCTCGGAGATCCGGCGCAGTAGGCGCGGTGGCGCTCCGACGGTCGGAGTGGCCTGCGGTGGGGCTCCGGCGTGAGGGTGAGGGAAAAAGGGTGGCTGCGGTCAGACGCGGCAGTCGGCTCCAGTTCGTGCGGTGGCCAGGCGGAAGATCCGGTTGCCGAGGGAGGCGGCCATGGCGGCAGGTGAGTCTACTTAGGGTTTTTCTTGGGTTTTTCTTGGGGTTTGGTGGTCCGGTAGTGGCGCGGTGATGATGATATTGGTGGTTGAAGGCAACCACCAATATCGTGAGGGTGATGATGGTGGTCGTGGGTGATGATGGCGGTCGTGGGTGATGATGGCGCTGGTTGTAGTGTGCTGGGTTAGCGGCGAGGTCGGGCTGTGGATCCGGTTTCGGATCTGGATACGGAGGTGACGGTGGATCGCCGGGGGTGGAGGCGGCTGGTCGGATCAAAGATGGCAGTGGTGGTCGGTTATGGTGGGATTCGGTGAATGGTGGCGGGGATGGTGTTGGTTTGGGAGTTGGCGGCGACGGGGATGGTCGGCAGCAAGGACAGATAGGAAAGGCGAAGTTTGGTGGCAGGACAAGGGGGTTAATGACGAAAATTAGAGCTAGGGTTAGGGTTAGAGAATTAGGGATCGTAAATTAGAGTTTAGGGATTTGATGTATCGTGCCGGGGTTGTCGGCACGGAGAAGAGGATGAATGTATATGTAAAGAAATAACTTATTGGATGGACACCCGGGGTCGGACCCGAGGCCGTCACGGCTGACACGGAAGATATGGATACCGACACGAGGCACGTACACTTTGTGGAAATATGTGGAAGAATAATGAAAAGTTGGAGGAGTACCTGCCTATTTATAGGATGTGGGAATTCCCAATTTGGATAGGATTAGGAATAGATTTAAAACCCCAATTTAGATAATTCTCAACTTAGTTTAAATCAATCAATCCAAATACAATTCCAAATCTAATTTAAATCAAATTAATTTCTAGTATAAAATCCACGAGATAAATAAATTTCAAATATTTAACTATTTAAATAAATCCAAAACATTTTTAAATCAAGATTTAAATGTCCCAATAATTTAAAATATGTTTTCCAAAAAATACCATAATAATTAATTTCGAAAATACATTATTATTTACAATATAAACTTAATAAAATATTTATGAAATAAATATTTTTGCACGAATAATTTTATTATTAATAACTGCTAAAAACGAAAAGGTTTTCATAATTAAAATCTTAAACTTGAAATTAATAGCTAGAAATAATTATTGTCTATATTTACTTGAAACTATAAAATAATAAATAAAATATTTTTCTAAAGTATGTACGCTCGCACATATTCGTACTCGTCGAGCAAAAATAAAAGTTCGTGCGCGACGTAAAATACGATTATGTGACGTATAATACAAAATTTTAAATCGGTACAAATTTTATAAAAAAAAAATTAATAGTAGAAATTTAGGGGTTTTACAATAGCATATTTTATATGCCTGATTACATATTAGTCCCCACATGTTGATAACGTCCAATTGCACATGTACACATAGTTAGTGCATATTTATATTATATTACATTGTTTCTCTGTTCAGTTCTACTTGCTACATTGTACCATTCCATTGATCTTCCATGGTGAGTTATATTGAGCATATTGTGCTTTGCTTCTTTCCTGACTGGATCGTTGATTACAGGTAAGATGGATCCTTAGATTGTCATGACTGGCATTGGAGCTCGCTTGATACTGAGATAGCTAGTTTCATGTATATAGATTGATTGAGTGTATTTGATTATATGTCATTGTTGTATCATTTATATTTTACCGGCTTTGTACCCAGACATCCATGTATAAGTTGTAATAATTATATAGTGGATTGCTGTGATGGTTAGTATAGATTCCGTGATTAGATGCTGTGATGAGATTACACTTGGTATTGATGACTAGACGGCTCACTACCGCTGTCAACGACAATGTAGGCCGGGCATGCATCGACCCGTACCCGATTATCCGGGAGCGGGGTGTGACATGTTTTTGTGGTGGCCCATGCAGGTCTCTATCTAATGGTGCTTAGGATTACAGTACCATTAGAAGCCTGCAAAAATAGGAAACTCGTCACAGCATAGGCCGATTGTGTGATTGTATGTATTTTGTTATCTATAGTAATCTCTGAATTTTTTTATGTCTCATCGTGGTCTCTACAAAAGTCGTGATTACAATTCCATGACTTTTGGGGATCATCTTCTCCCACAACATTATCGGATTCTAACGTCCTTTAGAATCTGGACTCCTTGCTACTTAGAAATTTCAGTCAGATTTTCCAAACTCCTCATTTAGCCAGACATTTCAAAATTTTCCATTGGTTTTTAAAGTCTATTTGATTTTCTCTATCCATTCTCCATTTAGAGTTTCAACTCATCTTTAGCCGTATTAAGTACTTATTCCATTGACATTCCCATGACTAGTGTATCAACTCTATAATACATTTCTAGTCACTCTTCTATTTTGCTAGTCAATCTCTTGATTCTCAAGAACAGATATTTACATGTCCTTCCTAGTGTGATTGAAGCTCCTTAGTAAATCAGAAAGCTTGTTGAATTGAATTATCAAGGTACTCCTTTGGAATTCCAGTGGATAACCATTGAAGGAATATTCGATATCCTACTATAGCGTGGCAGCCGCGCACTGTAGCCATTTATTGTTTGCAAAAACAAAAGTTGAAGAACTTTATTGATACAAACTTTGTAAAAGATTACAATTTAAATTCTGGGAATGGTACAACTTTAGGAATCCAATCTAGATGACGATTGCTTTATCCCTTGGACGATGTGAACTCTGAAGACAAAGCCTCTGAAGTTGAGAACAACTCTGGAATTGAAGGCAGAAAGCCTCGGAAGTTGAAGGCAAAAGCCTCGGAAGAATGCAGCAACACTTGGACAAGAACTCCTGAACTCTCTGATTTCTGATTATTGATTTGTGATCCCTTTGAATGGAGACTTGGAACTCTATTTATAGAGTTCTAAGAAATAACTAACTTTTAGTTATTCTGGACTGCGCATGATGGATTGTGCAGCAATTAGTTTGCGCAGCAATGGACTGCGCAGGCAGTTGCTGGATTATGGGTTAACTGTCTTGGACACACGGCATCATTTGATTGAAATGCGCATGATCATGCATAGGCAGTTGCCACGAAATGAGCAATTGATGGCATGAATGCCACATGTACTTTATCATTTGTACTGGTAGAACGCGCACATTGAACTGCGCAGACTTTGGATTGCGCCAACTTGAATTGCACAGGAAATGGATTGTGCCAACACAGATTGTGCCAACATGGATTACGCTGCCAGCTGTCCTCGAGCGTCGTGCTGCACCATTAAACGAACGGCCGCCTCGATCTCCGTGCTGTCAGTTGTCAGAAGATTTGATTTGTGTCAGGTAATGATGGCGATTTGCCACGTCAGCCTGCGCGCTTGGAAGTGTGCGCAATCGATCCTGCGCAATCTGAATGGTGCGCAATCTGTTGTCTGCGCAAGTCATCTGAAAGTTGTATTTCTTGATTTTCTGACTTTGTTGATGTGTGCCACTTGATTTTTTAGGACCTACAAGACCCCCTTCAAAGTTTTCAAAAGTTGAACTTATTCAAAATTTTGAAATACTTTGAATTTTGAATTTTGAAATTTGAATCAATTTGCGCATGATGTAAGCTGGCTGCACAATCTGAGGGATTGTCCACAATTTTAGGCGCAAACTGAGGCAGTCGTTTCGTTTTCGAAAACTATAAATAGCTCTCTTCTTCATTTCATTTCTTTACTTTGCCTCCTTTGTGTTTGAGAGAAAGAAATTTCCGAACGAACTTCGACTTCCTTCTCCAACGATCTTCATGGCGCCCCGACGATCCTCCGCCGCCGCTAAGGGCAAAGCCCCGGCCGAATCATCAAACAGGGCTGCGCGACGAGCTTCTCGTCATGAATCCGCGTACCCTGCAATGTCAGGTAGAGAACTTTTAATCAAAAACCCCTTTTTAGGGTTTTGATCTCACTGTTCTTCAAAATCTATCTCTTTTTAGAGCTGTAATCATACTGCGCCACCCTCTTTAGGGTTCTGGTTTGCACAAATCAGTTAACTCTTCATTTTTATGGAGAGCGACTTTTTGCGCAATCGGTTGAACTGCGCTGGCAGATGTCAGCACAATCTGCTGATTTGTGCGAGATTGTCAGCGTAAACTGATGGTTGTTTGTTCGCGCAGTCTGACGTTTGCGCAAACTGATGCTGCGCAATCTGATGTTGTGCATTCTGATTTTGCGCAAACTGATGACAGAATCTTTGACTTGACTTGTACTGATTTTTATTTTCTCTGTTTGATGCAGTTAACGTGAGAGAAGATCCAGAATATGAAACTTTTGTGGGAACTCTTTCAGAGTCAGAGTATAAAGAGGATCTCTCCTATGTACATTATCCCCAGTATGATCTACCGACCTCCCGTCAGGCGATTCTGATATCTCAATACAATGAGACTCTACTGTGTTTAATGAATGGACAACCCCTTGAATCAGCAGACGCTGTTATTCATAAGAAACCTTTATTCTTGTTTGGTGAGGCTTTTGAGAAAAGCTCTCAACCAAGGCCGAGGATGGAGGAAAGAATAGTCCATCAGGAAGATAGGTCATTCTTTATACCAGATATTGCCCGCTGTCTCCCTTTATTCCGGTATGCTCATACGAGCTATCCGAGGAAGATGGAGTGGAACCTCACTCTTTTCTAAGATGCCCGTACAGGAAAAAAATTCGTGAAGAAGGGGTCAAATAAGAAGGATATGTTCTACAGCTCCTCTGATCGATACAGTGTCTTGTTGAGAGGCTTGAGACCCGGTTGCATTCCGCCAGAGAACTCCTCTTTGTTGATGCCTGTCAGAACACCGATATTTACAAACGAATTTGCGAAAGCTGAAGGGAAGTACCCCGAACAGGATATCAGATTAACTGGATTGGTGAATCCAGATTACAAGAGATGGAACTGTATTGCAAATTGGATTCTGACAACATTTGAAGACAGACTTCAACAAATCAATTTGTACCAAGCAGTACACGCCACTGTTTATGGTTTTGCACCCAATTCACACCTGTTCTTGGCCTTGGCTGAAAGATACAATTATAGAATAGGAACTTTCATGACCCCTGGTGGAGAAATCGGGTTTGCACTCCACGAGATGAAATATAACTCGTACTTGCCAATGGCAGACGCTCCATATGAAGAGTTTGTTCCAACCAATGATGAGTTGGACAAACTTAGAAGGGAAAATGCAGCAATGGTAGCAGTATTCGAGGAACTGCTATGCCATTACAAGATCTGTTCCCTGTTTTATAAGAGTGCTACAGCAAACACCTGTTATTCTTCGAAATGGTTACCCTATCTGTTCCTTAACCACATAGAAGAGAAGAAGACTAAGGAAAACGACAAATGCTATCCTGATTTCTTCAAACCTTTGAGCAATACAGAAGTTATGAAGCTGATGGAAGAGAGTGGTAATTTTGATAAACAAATAAAAGATGATTATCAATATCCTCCTTTAAAGAAAGGGGACACTCTGGAGAGTTATTTGAGAATAGGTTATAGACCCATGTCAAAAGAAGCCCAATTGGCAGGGTTTCTGACATATTGGCTCCGACGGTTTGTGGTCCCAGGATCCAGTGCTGTGGACCGCTTTCATCGCGGCATTCTTTTTGTCGCCGTCAAGTTAGTCTTTGGCTACAAGGTGGACCTGTTATCAGCAATGACTTGCAAATTAAATGCCAGTCTTCGTTTGTATGTCGATCTGATGCTGAAAGCAAAAGGAGAGAAAGAATTCCCTTGCCTAGAACTGCCATACACATATCTATTTGGATGGTTGCTTCTCCACTATCCCACTTTAATGGACCCCGGCATGGGACCGGTTGATGGCAGCTTTCTGCGAAGGTACTCTCATAGAAAATGGAAGTACACTTCTTTGAGCGAGTGTAGATATGTTCTAAATCTGAATAGAGGATGGAACTTTTGTTGTGCTCCTCTCCCTGCTGGATATGATCAGATGCCAACAAACATGGTGGACTCAAAAATACAACCTCTAAACCGTGCAGCTTTTGAATGGTTGAAGACAATTCGACCGTCTCATTTGGTATACCGGTTCGAAGAGGAATGTTACTTAGAACCATATCTCCCCAGCCGATTTGCTCGACAGTTTGGATATGATCAATTCCATGTGGGGAATGCAATCACCTGCCTCCAAGGCAAGGGTTTTTTGATAGACGGGGCACGAGCTTGGGCTTATTATAATGCCCGTGATACGAAGGCCATATTCTCGATGCCAGCAAATAGCACTCATGGTCCTCGGATGCTATTTACTTATTCAGTATTTTATACATCTGTGAACACTTTTGCTGAGAATTTTAATCTCGCAGATAGTTTCGCTTCTTCGACGAGATTGAAGAAAGGAAGAGTTTTTCTATCGCTCCCTGGAAATGATGAGGTGCACGAGCCAGCATATGCACCTTTGGAAGCTTCGAGGGATATTATGTTCCCTCAAGAAGTAAACACAGCAATGCGTATCTCTCTAAAAGTGGGTAGATCTCCAGCAAAGAAAAGGAGAAGAGAGGAGCCTCCTGCTCCGGCAGCAAAGAAGAAGTTGATCTTAGATCACTCTTCTGAAAAGATCACTACTCGATCTCAATCTCGGCAACTGGCCGAGTCAGCTCAGCAAGAAGAGGCTATTACACCAATCTCTATCCAGAAACAAGTTGAGACAATAAATATAGAAAGTCCAGATAGGCCACTAAAAAGAAAGAAGCTGGTCCTCAGAAGGAATCGGGCCTTGTCTTCAATGGTGATGGATGCTGCAGCTGGATTAACCTTGCCATCTCCTACTCCTGTTTCAGAGCCTAGGAATAAAACTCCTAGTCCTGATCGTAGAGAGGAGATCGAGCAAAGAACAAATCTTGCTCCGAGAACTGAGGCCGAAGAGCCTAGAGGAAGTACTGTGGAGGAAGTGAGGGAAGAGCAGTTACAGATTGTTGAACTTCCGCCTACTCCTAGAACCATTCGCGAAGAGGAAGATCGCAAAGTAATTGCAGCTTTAGAAGATTGTAGCTACAGTCCTCTGGATGACTATGGTGACCAAGCCGCGACTACCAGCGAGAAGGCACCATAAGAAGACGAGGATGAGGAGAGCTCTTCGTCTGAGAATGTTGATGACTATATGCAAGATCTTGAAGAAGATGATGAAGTGCACACATCTCCTACTGCTGCCAATGATGTAAATGATGAGGATATTGAAATCCCAGAGAATGCTGCTGAGACCTTAAATCCTAAAAAGGATGTTGATGCTCCAGAGAATGCTACTGACACCTTAAATCCTGAAAAGGATGTTGAGGTTCCAGAAAAAGCAATAGATGAAGAAACCCTGGAAGAAACTCTCGCTAATGTCCTCAAGGTAAAAAAAATGGAATTAGCAATCTCCTCTTGAATGAATTGATAGCTAATATCTTTATTTGTATTTCCTGTAGATCATGAGACTCCTCTAGCACCTCCGACGTGCACGGACATAGTGCCCATAACGACGGTGGTTGTTAGTAGCAGTCATCATTTGTCTTGTGGTTCTGAGGCGGGTAGTAGCCAAGCTGTTATAGCTGAAGTTACTTCTGCTCTGCCAGAGTCTACTCCTGCAGGGGATAAGCTCATTGCTGGATCGAACCAAGGTAAGACTGTCTTCATTTGATCTTTTTGGTTATTTAGCAAACGACTAGCAAAATAACAATTTTACTTTTGCAGAGGAACAACCAGGAGGGGCGACTAGCTCCACATTGGCTCCATTATTTAAAGAACCTGCTATTCAGACACGAGATCCTGCTACCTCATCTTCAACAGGAGTAGCTGCAACTCCAGGCACTCTGGCAATTAATCAGCAATTTGTCCAATCGTTTACCAGATGCTTCTTTAAATCCTTGAGACCCCTAGTCAACAAAATGATGGACAAAGAGGGTGCTGATTTTTTTATGGTCAGAAATCCGACTTCCCTTTTGGTGAGGGCTGTAAGGGAGCAAGGTGACGAAGCTCAGGCTACTCTCCTTGAGCATATACTGGATGAGTTAGAAATTTCTATAAAGAATTATAAAGCACTCAACAAAGAAGAAGTGGAATCCCTAGTGCAGGCCGAATTTGAACAAATGGCCCTGGCAGCTGATATTGAAAGGATGAACCTTCAGAATCTCTTGGAAGCTTATTCTATAAAATCTGCTAAATATAACTCTAAACTGGAATCAGTAACTTTGATGGCTGAGAGGAAAGAGAATAGAGCTAATGAGCTGAAGGCAGAAATCACTCGTCTCCAGAAGGAGTTGGAAGATGAAATTGCTGATCATCAAGTTGCCATCGAACAATTCCAGGCTTTAACTCATGAGAAGGAAGAGTACGAGGCGACTCATGGTGCTGAGATCACACGTCGGACAGTGTCCATGCCCGTTTTCAATGAAGAAACCGGAATGGAAGAAGCGATAAGGAGGGTGATGTCCACTCGCGACGAACGGCTGCAGACTCTGAAGCAGCAGATTGACAACCTGATGATACCTCCATCTTAAATGGAACATTTTGTACTCTATGTCTTTTGAAGTATGTGTGTTTTTTTTTTGTAATGTCTTATATTTCAATCAATAAAAGACATTTTTGTTGTGGCTCCATTATTTGTTGCATATCTTGTTCAGATATAAATAATAGAGATAGAAAATATATTCAGAGGTACAAGACATGATATATTTTGTGATGATTTTGTAGAAAATAATTATATTCATTATATCTGCTCAGAGGTAATATAGACGTGGCAGAATATAGTGAACATTATTATTTTAATTGACAACTTAATCGAAACGATAAGTTGCTGATATGGATGTGAGATGAACGAAAAAAATCGTCAAATGATAGAACGAACGGACAAACCGTCAAAATAAAAAATAACGAACGGATGAACCGTCAAGTGATGATGAATGAACGGGTGAACCGTCGGATAAATATGAATGAATGAACCATCGGATGAATGTAGTGAACGGACGGACCGTCAAGTGAATGAACGGATGAACCGTCAAAAGAATTAAATGAACGGATGAACTATCAGGTGATGATGAATGAACGGGCGAACCGTCGGATGATAATAAATGAACGGATGAACCGTCGGGTGGTGATGAACGAATGAACCGTCGGATGAATGTGTCGCTTCGTTGTTTGAGAAATCTCTGTCTATAAATAGGACAGAAATCTGACAGGAATGAGCACTTTCACTTTTCAACATAAAAATGTCGTATGAAGATGCACTCAAGAAGACTGAGCTCGCCCCGAAGGTTGAAGAAGACGTTAAAGAACGTCCTGTCGATCCAATTCAGCCAAAGGAAGCAGAAGCAGGCGAAGATTCGTCTGCACCCAAGCCACCGAGAGACATCCTGGATTTTCTGCTTGAACCAGAAAGAACTGAAGAAGAAGAAGCCATGAGGATGGCTGCCTGCAAGTTCCTTGTGGGTTCCAGTAAGGAGATCCTCGGTTCTTTTGATGACCGTATTTTTGAAAAGGACGGTAGTGGTCCGCGTCCAAATATAGAGAAAGATGATAGTGATCTTCCTTAACATCATGTACTATCATTCATGATTAAATAAAATTTTATTTATGAACATGAACTTGTCTGATGATTTACAAGTATTTACATTTACACATAGTACTTTTTAAGGAATTTGCCATTGATAGGCATCATTGCAATTCGTCCATCCAGTTCTGAGAGTTGATACGCTCCATTTGAGAAGACTTTGCTCACAACGTATGGACCTTCCCACTTTGCGTCGAACTTGCCTTTGCTCATATGAGTCATAGTCATAGGACGTCTGACTGTTAAAACAAGTTCTCCTTGCTGAAAGGCTCTGACCTTTACTTTACGATTGAAAGTCTTCGAGATACGGGCTTGATATAACTCAATATGTTGTTGAGCCATTAATCGATTTTCGTCGAGTGCCTCCAATTCTTGAAGTCGAAGAAGATCATTGTTCTCTGTAGTGAGCTCGTTAGCAATGGCAATCCTTAAAGAAGGAATTTGAAGTTCCAGAGGAAGAACAGCTTCACAGCCATATACCAAAGAGAAAGGTGTAAAACCCGTAGGATTGCGGACCGTAGTTCGGTAGGCCCATAGACATTCGCCAAGCTTTTCACTCCAATTCCGTTTGTTAGTGGATACAAACTTTTTGAGAAGCTTGATAATAGTTTTATTGAAGGCTTCGGCTAAACCATTAGCAGCAGGATTGTAGGCAGTCGAAGCGACATTATCAATCCGGTGATCATCACAGAATCTGGTAAATTTCTGGCTGATGAATTGTGGTCCGTTGTCATGAATAATTCGTCGAGGAACACCAAATCGATAAATGACATGATGTTTGACAAAGTTGAAAACGCTACTGGTCTTGACTTTAGCCAAGGGTATAGCTTCAGCCCACTTAGAGAAGTAGTCTGTTACTGCTAAAATGAACCGATGTCCTCTAGAAGAAGGGGGATTAATAGGACCTATGACATCCATGCCCCAAGCTTCGAAAGGCTAAGAAGCGGCTGTCGGATGTAAAAATTCCTAAGGTTGATGAATGAAGTCTGCATGGATTTGACAGGCTCGATATTTTCTTGCATATTCGATGGCATCTGATACCATAGAAGGCCAGTAATAACCCATTCTTCGGATACGATCCTGTAGTTTAGGACCGGGCTGATGTGCTCCGCAAACACCGTCGTGAGCTTCACGTAACACCTGTTTTGCTTCATCACCAGCTAAACAGCGTAGAAGAAGACCGTCATAAGTCCGTCGATAGAGAGTCTTAGTGGTTTGATTGTAGTAGAATCGTAGAGATCGTCGTCGAATACTTGTAGCCTCCTTAAGATCTTCGGGGAGTATGTCATGAACCACGAAGTCGATGAAAGGAGTTCTCCAATCTTCATTGATAACATTAATTTTAGCATAATTACTGAACTCAATGTTACGATTGTTTTCTACGTAAAACAATTCTCGATTAGAAATAACCACCACTTGTTGTCTTCTGATGGGAACAGCTAAGACTGCTGCAAGATTGGCTAAGGCATCTGCTTCAGTATTGCAAGCTCGGCGTACATATTCAATAAAGAAAGCTTTGAACGATGTAGCCATGTTGATTGCTGCTTCAAAGTAAGGTACCAAATCTTGATGACGGACTTCATAAGTTCTTCTAACCTGGTTGACAACCAGCTTAGAATCGCCATAAACTTCGAGATATTTAATGTTCAATTGCTTGGCTAATTGAAGACCGATAAGTAGAGCATTGTACTCTGCTACGTTGTTAGAGCAAGACTCATCTAGAGAGTAGGCTCTTTGGATAGTTGATCCATCTGGAGAAACGAGAACAACTCCAACTCCTGCTACAATAGCACCATTGGGTCCAATTCTGGATGCTCCGTCAAAGAATAGACGCCAAGTTGGAAATTCTTCAGAGATTAAGTTGACTTCTAACGTCTCGTCTGGAATTTTATCGTAAAGCTTGGATGTTTCTGGTACGGGATGAGCCGCCAAGAAATCCGCCAGTGCTTGACCTTTGACAGATTTTTGAGGAACATGTACCATGTCATATTGGGCTAGAAGGATGGCCCACGTAGCAAGCCGAGAGTTGAGTGTGCTAGGCTTCTTCATTAATACCCGAAGAGGATTGACTCGGGATATGACATGAATGGTTTGACCAATGATATAATGTCTTGTCTTTTGAACGGCGAACATAAGGGCTAGACATTCTTTTTCAACCGGACTATAACGGTGTTCAGCACCAATCATAGTACGACTAAGATAGTAGATGGCATGTTCATGACCTTCTTTGTTCTTTTGAGCGAGTAAAGCACCCAACGAATGATCCATAGCACGGACATACATCAAGAATAGAATGCCTGAGATTGGTGGCACCAAAACTGGTGGGTTCATGAGATATCGTTTGATGTCGTCGAATGCTTGTTGACATTCTTCAGTCCAAATAAAAGATACACCCTTCTTCATTAGCTGAGTAAATGGTCTGCAGCGTCCAGACAAGTTCGAAATGAATTGCCTGATGTACGCAAGTCGGCCTTAGAATCCTCGTAGCTCTTTCAGGTTGCGTGGAGGACGCATCTCTTGAATGGCTTTGATCTTCTCGGGATCCACGTGTATACCCTTAGAGGTAATAACGAAGCCGAGAAACTTACCACTAGAGACACCCAAGAATGACTTGGTGGGATTCATCTTGAGCTGATGTTGACGCATGAGATTGAAGATTGTTCTCAAATCTTGGATATGATCTTCTTTTAGACGACTTTTAACAGCTATATCATCAACATAACATTCGACTATTTTACGAAGATGTTCTCTGAAAATGGTACTCATAGCCTATTGGTAAGTTGCACCAGCGTTCTTGAGACCAAATGGCATCACTGTATAGCAATAGACTCCCCGAAGAGTACGGAAAGATGTATATTTTTCATCTTCGGGATTCATCTTGATCTGATTGTATCCAGAGAATCCATCCATAAAAGATATTCGCTCGAACCCACAAGTATTATCAATCATGACGTCCGTGATAGGGAGAGAAAATTCATCTTTCGGACATGCTTCATTAAGATCTCGAAAGTCGATGCAGACTCGAACTTTGCCGATTTTCTTCAGGACTGGAACAACGTTGGCTACCCAATCAGGATATTGTTCTTCTCGAATAAAGCCACAAGTGATAAGCTTCTTGACTTCATCATCGATTGCATCCATCATTTCAGGCTTGAATCGTCTTTGCTGCTGTTTGACTGGTTTAGCATTAGGCAGAATGTTCAGTTTGTGAGTAGCAATTTTGGGATCTAAACCAGGCATGTCCTCGTAACTCCAAGCAAAGACGTCAATGTATTCTTTAATAAGAAGAATCAACTCTTGCTTATCTGCTTTCGGAAGATTCTTGCTAATAAAGATTGGACGAGGTGACTCGCTTTCTCCTACATCGACTTGGACTAGTTGATCATCAGTAGGAGGTTCTCTCTGTTCAAATCGGAGTACCCATTGATTATCCATCTGCTGAGCCCAAGGATCTGTTTCAGAACTTTCTTCAATGTCCTCATCATATCCTTCTGGAAGTTCAGCAGAGACCATATTGGAAGATACAATTACACGATGGACTTCGCCAATGCTAGTGTCAGAATCCCATAATCTGGAATCAGAAGAATTAGAACGTTCTTCGCTATCAGAATCAGAAACTGCTGGGGATAACATTGGAGGGGAAGCGTATCCGAGACCTCTTTTGGTCATGCTGTAATACATTTCTGACTTTCCTTGTGGAACAGCGGTACGGAGAGGAGTCTTTCTTCCCTTACCGTAATTGAGGCCGCTTTTGAAGTCGTAACCCATCTTTCGGACGATGTCTTTTGATTGTTGACTGTAACGACGGAATTGAAGATGTCCCGTGTCGTTAACTTTGCTATCATCCGTGTAGCTAAATTTTTGTTCTGGTCTTTTACTAAAAAGTATTGGACGTTCACCTTTCTTGCGATCAGGAACAATACGATATGAATCTTTTGGATGTTCACATGAAACTTCTGTTTGAAGAGATTGTACAACTCCTATTGTAAATGACTGAAAGCTATCTAACATATCCAAATAGTATTTAGTATGGTAAATAACATCAGTATACTGGAAAGTAGAAACTTTTTCATTGATATGTACATCTGTATTTACAGCAGGACCTTTAGCCTTAGCAGGCTTGGTCAGATTGATTACAAGAAGGGAAGAAGAAGAACGTGGAGGAGGCTTGTTACGACGAAGGTCAATAACAAGTAGCTCAGAGGAGGTGAGCTCCCTTTTTTCTTTGTTGTGAGTTAAATCAACAACAAGAGGCTCAGAAGGAGCGAGCTGCTTTTTGTCCTTGTTACGACGTAAGTCGATAACAAGTGGCTCAGAAGAGGTGAGCTCGCTTTGATTTTGATCAGCATCAACTGATTTTTCTTGAACCGGCAAGTGAATAGCCAATGGTTTAGAAGACTGAGGATGAGAAACACGCCCTTTGACAGGTATGATGAGAGTATTATTGGGCATTGCTTTTTGATCTTCTTCAGTATCCATGGCCAATACTACTTTCATAAATTCCTCCTTGTATATATGAGCATCGTTGCAATACGCTTCAACGCCTTTGAAACGATAAAGGTCTGCAACTTCCTTGTGAACTTGTCCTTTGTCATCAACGTATTTAAAGCATTGATGAAGAGTTGAGGGAACAACATTATGTTCATGAAGGAAGGGTCTTTCCAGAAGAGCGTTATAAGAACAACCATGATTGTCAATGATATAAAAGGTCACCTTTGTGCGAAGATTACCTATTTGAAGTTTTAGGCGGATCTTACCCAAAGGTTCACTCCTTCCTTGGTTAAATCCCAAGATAGTGGTGATTGTGCTCGAAAGACTATGCACTGGTATCTTCAACGCATCTAGCATTGTCTTTGGCATGATGCTAAGTGCAGACCCTGGATCTATCAGGATACGATCGACCTTCATCGAATCGACATATCCTGTATAGTAGAGAGGACGATCATGTCTATTATCTTCCAGTAGCATATCATCCTGAGTGAAAGTGATGTTTGGAATCAACTCCAAGACACTATGACAGTGACGGCAAGAGACTGGTTCTGATTCCGGCTTTTTGAGAAGAGTTAAACAAGTTTCAGCCTGCATCAGAGCTTCACTTAAAGTTTCTCGAGTCTCCTTAGAAAGGCGCAAGAGCTCGAAGATTGATAGCCTAGCCGGTGTATTGGCCAGTTGAGCCAATATATCAAAGTTATACGGCTTTTCAAGTCCTGTAGGAGATGATTTCTTCAGAGGTTTGTCAAAGCGGACTTGTTGCTTGCCTTTGTCAGCCGTCATTGGCTTGGGAGGAATAGGTACTACAACTGGTGAAGATGTAGAAGGGATCTCTTCAGTGGAAGCAGGTTGTGCTGGAGCAGGTTCAGAAGAAGAAGCAGAATTCTCTTGACCTTCAGAATGATCTTTCAAATAGGCTTTCCCTGATCTGGTGCCTAACAGAATCTCCTCGTCAACTATGGGATCAAAAGACACCATGTTGCAAATCTTGGTTTTGCCTTTAGAACGAGCTTTATTCTTGGAAGAAGAGGGCACTTCGAATTCTGGAGCAAGATCAGGATGGATCCATATAATTTCACCGTTGTCAAGAGACAAGGGAACAAGACCTTCATTTGGTGGAAGTGGGAGATTCTCAATCTCAAGAGTAGCTTTGGGAATAGGAATGACACCGTGTTATATCATCTGCGAAAGAAAATCACCAAACTGAACTGAAACCATGTTCGCAGTAACAGTTTTCTCATCTTGCTGCAGAGTGACGACACCAGCATTGACAAGCTCCTGAATTTTGCCCTTGAGCACATAGCATGCTCGAGTAGGATGTCCATGAACCTGTGGTAGACACAATATTTAGGATGATCTGTCTTACCAACTTCATCAGGTTTCTTTAGGTCTGGGAGTTAAATTTTATTGCTTTTGAGTAAACATTCAAAGATGCTTGCAGTGTCATTCTCGTCGAAAGAATATTCCACTTTCGGACGAGGTTCCCGCGGTGGAGGTACAGAAGGAGTAGGAGTGGAAGTAGGCGGAGCCACATTGACAGCCAAACATTCTTTATTCTTGTTCAAATTAATGTTCAAAGTCTCTTTTGCTTTACGATTGTTCTGGCGATTGCCACCACCTGACGTCTGATGTTCATCTCGATCGGGGTTAGACATCTGTACTCCCAATAGTTTGAACTTCTTGACACTCACTTCAGCAGCTTTGGCGTTGACAATGAATAAAGGCCAATCTTGGAATTGGGTAGATCCCGTCCACATACTGATAATAGGCAAAAGATTTGCCTTACAAGTATCAATAGTGACAGCAGCTGGCGTTCCGGGAGGCATTTTCAAAGCTTCACGGCAGAACCGTTCAATAAAGCTCTCAGCAGTTTCATTATGTTTCTGTTTGATTTTGTTGAGAGCTGACATAGTCATGTCATTGAATCCTTCATAAAACCGTTCCAGAAAGATTTGTTTGAGACCTGAAAAGGAAGTGATACAACCATCGGGCAAACTTCTGTACCAGTCATATGCTACACTGGCTAAACAACCAACGAACACTCTGGTAAGAAGAGCGTCATTTGGCTGAAGTTGAACGGTCATTACCTCAAAATGATTGATAAATTGACTAGGGGAAGTACTGCCATCGAACAAAGAGATTGTTGGGATTTTGTACTTCGGTGGAAACGGGACTTCCTTCCATTCAACTGGATAGGGCTGTTTGATCCCCAATCTTTACAAGTTGTCTTTCTCTTTGAAAGCTTCGAACTGGGTTCTCAAGAGTTTGACAGCTTCATTGGCGTCTTCTGATGACGAAGAAAGAGCAGGTTGAGTTATAGTGGTAGGAGGAGGAACAGCATTGTAAGCACTAACCCCAGCTCCTGACTGACTAGGTGTAGTTTGAACTTGTACTTGTACAGGAGGCATTTGAGGAGACACTACCCCCAGCCCAGTATTGGAAGGTACCGAAGATGCTATGATCTCTGGACTCGTAATAGGTGCAGTTGGTGGTGTAACATGCTGTGCTACAATGATGGAATGCATACTAGCAACCATTTCAGCCATGGTTTTTAGTTTGTCTTCAAGTGCAGCAATTTGTTGTTCCTGATTTATAGAAGTTGAAGCATCTGGATCATCAGTGACAACATAAGCTGTCACTTCTCTTGGTACAGTGGAAGACACTGTCTGTTCGTAGCTTTCACTATATGCATCATAGTCTGAAGAAGAATAACCTGAAGGGTTTTGAGGAAGATTCTTTTGACCGATTGTATCTCGGCTTCGAGAACGGGTATGTCGAAATACTCCTTCAGAAGATTCTTGAAGTAATTCTAAATACCGCTGGCTCGGCTTGCGAAACCTGCCATGCTTAGAACATCTTCTACCCCCAGTGTCTCGGGAAGTCATGTTAACAGAAGCATACAAGACTTCGTCTTCCTCTGACATAGGTTCAGATTTAGTGAAAGTCAGGCGATCGAAAACAGATCGTTTTGTTGTTTGACAACAATATTGGATGATGACTTTGTGATTGCAATGATGATCAGATGGTTGAGATGGAGGTGTTGAGACATTGTCCCATTTCTGTCTAAGATGTTCTCGAAGATCGGGAACAACAACAGGATAAGGAAAACTCTGAGGGATCTGTTCTTTGATAACATTCGGAACATGATTCCGATTCTTCAAATATTTAGTCCCTTGAGTATACAGGGAAGTGCTCATCTCATTAGCATAAGTGTCGGAATTTTTGACCCTAGAGAGTTGTTTCTGATGATGTTTGATCTTCGGCATTGGCTGTTTGCATTTTACCGAAGTAGGTCTATTGAGATAAGTTCTGAGATCAGCAAATTCACCCCCAGGGGTTTCTGTCTGAGACACTAACAGTTTTCTCTGTCTGGAACGAGAAATCTTGAGAGTCGGGAGATCCTGGAATTCTGCTACCGGAGTAGGCAGAATACCTCTTTGATCAGTACAGGTTCTCTTGTTATAAAGGAAAGAAGAATCCTTGTTTGAAAGAGTTCTAGTACTGATTGGTGCCAAGGCACGTTCAGATGGATCTTCTTCGGTAAAAACTGAAGAAGATTGAGAAAAGACCAAAGGGCCTTTTCCTTTGTTTTGTGATGAAGGGTTAGCTAAAGAGCGTTTTCCTCTGTTGTCTTCCAAGTCATGAGACAAGGAAGTTTGAGAAAAGACCAACGGGCCTTTCCCTTTGTTTTGAAGAGAAAGAGGAATAGCCAAAGGACTACCCCCAGTGGATTGCACAGGAGCAACAGTGTGTTTAGGAAGAGGAGCAGAGCCTTTTCCCTTGTTGTGAGAAGAAAAGAGTTTAGCCAAAAGGCTGTCACTCTTGGATTGCGCAGGAATGCTTTACGCATGAGTTGATGGTACACTGGTTCTGACCACAGAGACTGTGGTTTGCGCATCAGGAGTTCTTGCCACAGAATACTTGGGTTGCATTCTGGTTGCTGGAATGTTGGTTTGCGCAGGAAGTTTGGCAGCCAATTGCGCCAGAGGCATAGGAGTTTTATACTTAGCCATAGCAGCATATGAAGGCTTTTGTGCACTGGCCATAGCAGACTGCACAGCAGTAACAGAGACAGATTGTGCACTGGGCTTGGTGACAGAAGCTTTGGACTGCGCAGCAGACTTGCTGGCAGATCGCGCAGAAGACTTGCTGGCAACATTGACAGAATGCGCAGCAGTCTTTGGGACCCACTCTGGGCGCACTTTGCTTGTGGCAGCAGTGGTCGCAGTACGAGGAGTGGTTTTGGAGTTGATCATAGATTCGTAGGCTGTCTGGTTGATCTTCACAACCAGTGTCTTTTGCGTCTTTCCGATAGACGCTATGTCACATTGAGTTGTCACTTTCTCATCGGAGGAGAAAGTCGTCCCCAGCAGAGTCACCATTTTGTTTGCAAAAACAAAAGTTGAAGAACTTTATTGATACAAACTTTGTAAAAGATTACAATTTGAATTCTGGAAATGGTACAACTTTAGGAATCCAATCTAGATGACGATTGCTTTATCCCTTGGACGATGTGAACTCTGAAGACAAAGCCTCTGAAGTTGAGAACAACTCTGGAATTGAAGGCAGAAAATCTCGGAAGTTGAAGGCAAAAGCCTCGAAAGAATGTAGCAGCACTTGGACAAGAACTCCTGAACTCTCTGATTTCTGATTATTGATTCGTGATCCCTTTGAATGGAGACTTGAAAATCTATTTATAAAGTTCTGAGAAATAACTAACTTTTAGTTATTCTGGACTGCGCATGATGGATTGCGCAGCAATTGGTTTGTGCAGCAATGGACTGTGCAGGCAGTTGCTGGATCATGGGTTAACTGTCTTGGACACATGGCATCATTTGATTGAAATGCGCATGATCATACATAGGCAGTTGCCACAAAATGAGCAATTGATGGCATGAATGCCATGTATACTTTATCATTTGTACTGGTAGAACGCGTACATTGAACTGCACAGACTTTGGATTGCACCAACTTGAATTGTACAGGAAATGGATTGCGCCAACATGGATTGCGCTGCCAGCTGTCCTCGAGCGCCATGCTGCACGATTAAACGAACGGCCGCCTCGATCTCTGTGCTGTCAGTTGTCAGAAGATTTGATTTGTGTCAGGTAATGATGGCGATTTGCCACGTCAGCCTGCGCGCTTGGAAGTGTGCGCAATCGATCCTGCGCAATCTGAATGGTGCGCAATCTGTTGTCTGCACAAGTCATCTGAAAGTTGTATTTCTTGATTTTCTGACTTTGTTGATGTGTGCCACTTGATTTTTTAGGACCTACATTTATCTGGATCATGAAAACTACAGGTCCACTGCAGCCATCAGCGCACTGGCGAGGCAGGGGCTCTAAGTCGAAGTGATCTCAGGTATGTATAGGTTTCGAATATTCTCGAGATTATGTTTCTATCCCTTGAAGTTGTTTTTGTCCATGAGTAAAGTTTAGAAATTATTCGGTACTTATCATTCTTGAGTCACAGAGCCAAGAGTTCACTGCAGCCAGGTGTACACTGGCGGGACATGAATTTTAGGTAAAGTGATTCCGATATGCATGAGTTCCGAATATTTTTAGACTAAATTCATGATTAGCCTCCTATCACCATTGACAACTTTACCAGAGTTTATCTTGATTTTCAACCATGACTCGAATTTAATCGTGCCTAGACGACTTCAATAGTTATGAGTAGATCGTGCCTAAATGATTTGAATCTATCGTGTCCAAATCATGCCTGAGTAACTTAAATTCTCAATTGACCATGATTTTGTTTTAGATCGTGTCAAATCTTTTGACCTTCGATTCATTCATGCCGAATTAATCATGATCGTGCTGATTATCCTTAATCGTGCAATTTCTATTGTATTTGATTGCTCTTAGTCGTGACCGATAGGTTCTTTCTATTTTTGTGCTTAGTTGATTATCGTGCCAGTTATTTCTAGTCGATCCCTTTGAAATTTCGAGGACAAAATTTTTCTAAGGTGGGTAGATTTGTAACTCCACTTTTCTAAATTGAGTTTTCTCCTGTGATTTACTTAAGATTTTTATTTTTGACTAGTCATTAATTATCATTAATGATTTTCTAATTATTTTAAAGAATATTCCAAATATTAAGATTGTTAATTATATTTTTCTATTTAACTTATTGATTATCTTGATTTAATTTCTATTATTTCTAATTAAATTATTTAATTTTTAAAATCTTTATTAGGCTTACTTTCCTAAGTTAATCCTTGATTCCTTTATTACTTCTCTTGGGTCATAAGCCCAGCAGCTCTATATACGGGCTGAGCCCGACCCATCATCTCGGTTATGGGTCGCGGATCCACATGGGTTCAAACCCATTAACCCGACCCATTAAACCCACCCAACCGTTGCATTTAAACTCTAATCCCATTCTTCCCATTCGTTCATTTTCCCTCCTCAGCTGCTGCCGAGAGACGACGACGACGACGACGAGAAATCCAGCCCCCTCCAGAAGCTTCCTCCTACTCTCGGTCGTAGGATGACCACCGCCCATTCCTTCCTGGCCGTCCATCTCTAACTAACCTCTAATCGTCGAGTCCATCTCCTCCGTTGCTTCATAACCGCCTCCCCGACGTCGATCGTTCGATTGTAACCGCTCGAGCTCCCTCGGCCTATATAAAGCGACCGCCCCCTCCTTTTTTATCATCACCATTCTTGGACGGCGAAGCTCTGCTCCTTTCTCCACTGACCGCTCCTTCTTCTTCTTTGTGCTTCTAAAGATCCGGCCATGGCAATGAAGTGGTTGAGTGGAGACTGTGGCCATGATGATGGCCAGAGGCTGCTGTGAAGACGAGACACAGAAGACCATTGATCGTAGTAACTTCAAGTCCTCATCGGCGACCAATTATTTTGATCGATCAGGAAACTCAATTGACTCGTTATGAATCACCAGGGATTCTCGATCAGAAGCTCTGTATCCGTCACTTTGGTAAGTTCAATGATTCCCTGATTCAATGTCTGTACAAGTGAACTGGCGGGTTCTTGATTCAATTTTGATTCTTGATTGAATCTCTGATCTTTGGAATTGATTGGGATTGTATTGGTGAGTCTTTGATTTGATTCTTGCGAGTTTTTCTCCAAATTTGGAGTCAATACAATTCAAATAAAACTCATGAGTATCCCCTTCTATTCATGCACACCACTTGTTCGGTGATATGCCTGAACCAGCCTAGATACCTGCTCTGGATGTGAAAAAGGTTGTGTCCGACTCCGCAGCACTAGTTGGACCCTGTCGTCAAGCTGAGCACTTGGGAACACTGTATCGGACTCGAGAATTCTGTTGAATACTTTTGCTTCAGGTATTGCAATTTGTTTAGGAACTATTTAATTCTTCTTGTTTTGGGGTGAGCTCTTGTACAGGACCGTATGGAATAGGCAGGTCCTGGGGACACGATTTCGATGTCGAGAGGACACTGGATATTGAACTATCATGGGAGTGTCTCATAATGACAATTGTGTTATAGCCTGGTTAGAGCATGAGCGTTTGAATAGGTAGCCGTTGGTTAGGGCTGTGGAGTTATTCAATTTATCATTGCTCTGGAGTTGAGTCATAGGTCTTATAAGTCAATGTTAGTAGGAACGTGTGTACAACAGACTCAAGCTGGATTCTGGTATTTAATTGACATGGCTTAGTGAGTTAGACTCATATTGAGATTGGACTAGATCATAGCAAGTGTTGGGCTTAGCTTGCTTAGTGACTCCTACATTCTTTGTGACTATAGGATTGTGGCATGGAGTTATGGATAGATTGTTGGCACAATTAGTAGCTATAGTGGGCTGCCTATTAGACTGGCCAGTGTATGGGCCATAGCTCTTTGACTGAATTGTAAAGTGAGCTATTATAAATTGGACCTTAGGTTGAGTAGATAGAAATCTGAAGGTTAGTGTATTAGATATTGTTTAGAAATTATCTAAGAAGAATTCTAAGTATTGATTTTCTAATTATAGGTGAATTAGAAGACTTGGACAAGACCGGAATCAAGGCAAGTACATGTACTCAGTATTACCATCATTGTATGCATTGGACTCACACTTGTTATCGTATCATTTATTTCACTTGTTCTCGATTGCTTGCTTGCATTGTTTCTCGTGTCGGGTGGGGGACGTTCTAGAGACATGTGATGGACTAATATTGGACAAACATTGCCTGATAGCATACTCTGTATGCCTGAGTCCATTTCGTGCTTGACTAATAGCATTGTCGTCAGACATGCCTGATTATTGCGTGACTGATAGCATTGTCATTAGACATGCCTGATTATTGCGTGACTGATAGCATATTTTATATGCTTGATTACATATTAGTCCCCACATGTTGATAACGTCCAATTGCACATGTACACATAGTTAGTGCATATTTATATTATATTACATTGTTTCTCTGTTCAGTTCTACTTGCTACATTGTACCATTCCATTGATCTTCCATGGTGAGTTATATTGAGTATATTGTGCTTTGCTCCTTTCCTGACTGGATTATTGATTACAGGTGAGATGGATCCGTAGATTTTCATGACTGGCATTGGAGCTCGCTTGATACTAAGATAGCTAGTTTCATGTATATAGATTGATTGAGTGTATTTGATTATATGTCATTGTTGTATCATTTATATTTTACCGGCTTTGTACCCGGACATCCATGTATAAGTTGTAATAATTATATAGTGGATTGCTGTGATGGTTAGTATAGATTCCGTGATTAGATGCTGTGATGAGATTACACTTGGTATTGATGACTAGACGGCTCACTACCGCTGTCAACGACAGTGTAGGCCGGGCATGCATCGACCCGTACCCGATTATCCGGGAGCGGGGCGTGACATATTTTTGTGGTGGCCCATGCAGGTCTCTATCTAATGGTGCTTAGGATTAGAGTACCACTAGAAGCCTGCGAAAATAGGAAACTCGTCACCGTCGGACTACTGCAAGTTGGAAAAGTTCGATGGAGAGCATTATCAAGTCTGGAAGAGGAAGGTTTATCTAACTCTTCAACTCAAAGACGTTGATCATGTATTGTTGGAGGAAGAACCTTATGTTCCAGACACTGGGTCTACTGCCGCAATCAATGCGGCTACCAAACTTCAGGCCAAATGGAGAAGGGAAAATAGCATCTGCAGGCTTCTCATCCTGAATGCTATGGAGGATTCCCTGGCAAAATCTTACTCGAAGAAGGAATTTGCCAGAGACATATGGGAGTCTATGGAAAAACTGTATGAAGAAGATAGGAACATGAGCAAGATGTTTGTGGTTGAAAAATATCACAAATTGCTCTTTGAGGACGAGAAGTCCATGTTGCCACAAGTGAAGGAATTTTTGAAGCTGCGTCAGAAACTGGAAGACGAAGAGATGCCCCTTCCCGACAAGTTTGTCTTTCGAGGGATCGTCTTAAAACTTTTTGCTGGATGGAGTACCTTCTATGCAAGGATGCTCAGAAAGAAGCTAGACATTAGCTTGGGAGATCTACTTCAAGAGATCCATGTTGAGGACGAGATGCGTTCCCAACAGAAGATGGACACTCTGTCCAAACAGTTGGCTAAGGCCAATCTAGTGCAGACGAGAGATCCTAAGGGGAAGCAGGCGACTTCTCATCACAAGAAGAAGGGCTTCACTAATCTAAAAGTGAAGGGTCTTTCATTCAAGCAACAGAAGTCCAAGTCCCACGTAACTTGTTTCAATTGTGGCAAGAAAGGCCACTACAAGAGTGAATGCAGATCCAAGCCTAAAAAATCAGAGAAAGGTGAGCTTAGTAAGGTTTCATTGGTTTCTAACATTATTGCTATGATCGCAGAGGTCACAACTGTGGGGGTTGACTATGACTGGTGGATAGACACTGGTGCGACTTGCCATGTCTGTTCTGGCAAGGAATGGTTCGTCACGTACCAGCCGATATCTGATAAGGTTGTCATGGCAAACCAGGCCCAAGCTGAAGTTCTGGGGATCGGGACTGTGGAGCTGAAACTCACTTCTGGGAACACTCTGACGCTTCAAGGTGTGAAGCATGTTCCGGTGATTGCCAAGAACCTGAACTCTGGGAGCCTGCTCTGCAATGCAGGCTTGAGGATGGACATCAATGCTGGTCAGATGGTGATGTCCAAGAAAGGAACATACTTCGGAAAGGCTTATCAAACCGAAGGAATGTTTAAAATTCAACTTGTCAACAAGTTTAATGACATTAATACAGTTGTATTTTCTGATTATTCTCTTGAGTTGTGGCATAATAGACTAGGACATGTTCATTGTAAAAGAATTAACAAAATGTCTAGTCTAGGATTTATCTCCAAATATGGGGATAAGGTGGAGAAGTGTGAAGTGTGTGCTCAAACGAAAATCATAAAGAAACCCTTTCATCGGATCAATCGAAGCATAAATCTTCTGGAGTTGGTACACTCCGATATCTGTGACTTCAAACATTTCTCCACGAAGGTCGGGATAAAGTATTTCATAACCTTCATCGACAACTTCTCAAAATACGCGTTCGTCTACTTGCTCAAGACTAAAGACGAAGCTTTCGAGAAGTTCAGAGAGTACAGGGCCGAAGCTGAACGGCAGACTGGACAACAACTCAAGAGGTTGAGAAGTGATCGAGGAGTGTAGTATAGGTCTCATGACTTTGTATCGTTCTGCAAAGAACATGGAATCATATGCGAGACTACTGCTCCATATTCTCCTCAATCCAACGGAGTAGCAGAGAGGAAGAACCGAACATTAACAGAAATGATGAATTCAATGCTGCTTACTGCAGGTCTTCCAAAATGCTACTGGGAAGAAGCTGCATTAACGGCCACTTTCATTCTGAATAGAGTGCCATTTGCAACTTCGGACGTAACTCCTCATGAACTCTGGTTCAAAGTCAGACCAAACTTGAATGTCATTCGAGTGTGGGGGTGTCTAGCGTATATAAAGCTCCCATATCTGAAGATTCAGAAGCTGGGGATAAGGACTATGAAGGCGATCTTATTGGGGTATGCCGAGAAGAGTAATGTTCGGAGATTTCTTGATATTGAGTCAAATCATATCATCGAATCTCGCGATGCTGAATACTTTGAAGACAAGTTTGCAAAAGACAAAAATATTGTTCTTTCGGATATTCCGAAAAATGATGTAGGTGCAAATGAGACTGAAATCTCATATGGGCCAGTAGTCCAAGAAGAAGCTGTTGTTGATGAAACAACTCTTGTACCAGAACTAGCAGAGCCGTCAGCAAAGCGAGCGAGGAGACCTAAAGACTTCGGAGATGACTTTGTCACCTATCATGTAGAAGTAGATCCGCTTACCTATGATGAGGCGATGAAGACCAGAGATGCTATCTTCTGGAAGGAGGCAGTGAATGACGAGTTTGACTCTATCACCTCCAATAACACATGGGTGTTGGTAGATCTACCTGAAGGAGAAAAGCCCATCGGATGTAAATGGATCTTCAAGAAGAAGATGAAGGCAAATGGAACTATTGACAAGTTCAAGGTCAGGCTGGTAGCCAAGGGATTTTCTCAGAAACAGGGGATAGACTACTTTGACACGTACGCTCCAGTAGCTCGGATGACCACCATCAGAATGTTAATCGCTCTAGCAGCTATACATAAGTTGGTGATACATCAGATGGATGTAAAGACAGCATTCCTGAATGAGGAGCTGACCGAAGAGATTTACATGCAACAGCCAGATGGATTTGTCGTCAAAGGTCTTAAAGACAAAGTCTACAAGTTGGTAAAATTATTGTATGGTTTGAAGCAAACTCCCAAGATGTGGCATGAGAAGTTTGACAAAGTTATTAGGGCAAACGGCTACAGAGTCAGCGAGACGGACAAATATGTTTACACAAAGTTCGCTGATGGAAGAGGAGTCATCGTTTGTCTGTACGTGGACGATATGCTAATCCTAGGGACGGATATAGGCTGTGTCACGGAGACAAAGAAGTTTCTCTCAACCAAGTTCAGTATGAAAGACTTGGGGGATGCAGATGTCATCTTGGGCATAAAGATCATCCGGACAGACACTGGAGTAGCGCTGTCACAATCTCACTATATTGAGAAGATGCTCACACGCTATGGGTATAAGGATCTTCCAGGGATCGATACGCCATACATGGGTGATCAGAAGCTGAAGCCTAACTCGAAGGAAAGCGTCAGACAGCTGGAGTATTCTAGCATTATCGAAAGTTTGATGTACGCAACCACTGCCACAAGGCCTGACATAGCATTCGTCGTGGGAATGCTGAGTCGGTTCACAAGCAACCCAGGGATTGAGCACTGGAAAGCTGTGAAGCGGGTGATAAGATATCTCAAGAAGAGTCAGACATATGCACTGCACTACAACGGGTATCCGACAGTAGTGGAAGGCTTCAGTGATGCTAGCTGGTGTTCAGAGGTAGAAAACGAGAGATCCACAGAAGGATATGTCTTTTCCTTGGGTGGAGCTGCTATATCGTGGAAGTCGAAGAAGCAGACTATACTCTCTCGTCCTCCATGGAATCTGAATTCTATGCACTTGAAACTGCAGCATATAAAGCAGAATGGCTTCGGAAGCTCATGTATGATCTTCCAGTAGTTGGGGCTCAGATACCGACGATACCGATATACTGTGAAAACCAGACGACTGCGGCGGTGGCATCAAATGACCTCTTCAACGGGAAGAAGAGGACTGTGCGGTTGAAGCACAGGACAGTACACGATCTTATCAAAAGAGGTATAATTACAGTGATTGATGTTCGGAGTCAGGAGAACCTGGCAGATCCGTTCACAAAGGGCTTCAAGCACCAATTGGTCGATGACACAGCTTGTAAAATGGGCTTGAAGGCATTCTGATAGTGTGTCTTTGTAATCCTACCATAAAGTTTTATGCTATTAGTTCAAAGAGAAATCTACTAGGCATCTAACTTTTGGTTCAAAGGAGGATCACTGACTGGGAAACTATCAGGTAACAATGGGTACTTGTTCTCTGGAACATGGAAGGGATACGGACCCATAACCACTGTTGTCTACTATGTATTTTCTGTGGAAAAAACAGATCCTGTAGAAGGTTGGCTTAAACGCCTTAATGAGTTCTCAGGCAGAGTGAATGCCTGGTGTGCTTTACATAAAGCACGGTAGAGCAGCACTACAAGGAGTGAAACTCCATGCTACAGTAGGGTGACTCCACCATGAGGTTCCCAGGTCTGGGGTAATGCCTCGGCTTTGCAAGCCAAGTCATTGCGGCGTAGCACCGCAAATAGGCAGGTAGCCAAATGTTGTATGACGTAATTAAAGAGTTGTAGACAGCACTACAAAGGGGAGGATGGCCCCATGTTACAGTGACACGACACCACGATGAGGTACCCAGGTAGGGGTAAAGCCTCGGCCTTGCAAGCCATGTCGTTACGGCGTAACATCGCAAGGAAGCCTTAGGCTTCATGCTGAGTAGATTGGCACTACAAAGAGGCTGAGATCTCATGCTACAGTAGTATGACACTACGGTGAGGTTCCCAGGTAGGGTTAATGCCTCGGCTTTAGGCCATGTCATAGCGGCATAGCACCGTAAGGAAGCGCAAGGCTTCATGCCATGTCTCTTTAATAAAGAACTCACTTATAGTGTATGAAAAGAGATATCAGGCCGTCTCTTGAGGGTAAACTTGTAGACGTCCAAAATTATACACTAAAACCAGGCTGGCACAGGGCCTTTAATGTGCAGCCAGAAGTACACGTAACTACACTTTGTGAGTGGGAAGAATTACAATTGTGGTACAGAATTCAAGGCGTAGTCTTGTATCATATTGTTATTTAACCCATGCGGGAAGATTCAAGCCGTCAGCGATATCTATCCTAATGCAAAATGGACAGTTACTGTAGGGAACGCTCAACCCTGGACACATATATATGTTGTGATATGTGGGAGATTGTTGGTGCTTTCTTTACATGGAGAGAGCTTGCTCTCAACATGCCTTGTAAAAGTTTAGTCCCACATCAAAAATGCACCATGAGTTATCTCAACATATATACTTGGTTGTGTTATTGAGAGATGCACATGGGGTGGTGACCCTAAGGAGGGAACCATGTGGATGATTTTACTATGAGGTAAGAATATGGCTCCAAGGATTAAGCATTAATACTTTTGTCATTCTCTTGGATTAATTCCATTTGGAGCGACTCAGACTCGAACTCGGACTCGGACTCGGACTCGGGCTCGGGCTCGGGCTCATGGGCTCATGAGGCGTAATGTGGCATTTTGTTGGCGTACTTTGCACTTAGCACGTCAGCAGTCATGCGGCTCTTATGCGGCATGCGGCTCATATGCGGCCACATGCGTCCTCATGCGGTCTCATGCGGCTCATACGGTCCATGGGTCTATACGGTCCATGGGTCCATGCGGCTCATGCGGCCTCATACGGTCCATGCGGCACTTACAGCCATGCGGCTCATACGGCCAGGCTGCTGTTGCTGCTACCACATGGAGGACTCCGCTGACTGTGCAGGCTACAAGTCAGTTATGGAAAGACTGATTCAATACGATTAATTCAGATCCACTTTTTGTGGGATTTGAATTAATTTCGTTGCTATCTTTGTGGGATTTGAATTAATTTTGTTGCTATCTTTGTGGGATTTGATTCAATCTTTCCATAACTGAAGAGGCGGCTAGGATTTCCACCCTCTCTCTATATATACTCTCCTCTGGCCTCCTTTGTGAAGTACTACGAATTTTATAAGTCAGAAAAGAGAGAGAGAGAGAGGGAGGGAGCTGATGCCGCCATTGCAAGTCCATCCGAGGAGTCAGAACAGAGGTGACTTCGAGCGTTCTACAAGTTCTTCAACTTGCTGGTTCCTGGAAGCAATTCGTGTGGGGCGAATCTTGCTTTGAGCAACGGTGTTTTGACACCCCAGCAATTTTTCTTCATCTCGTCTTTCTCTAGATTATTGTAACTCGTTCTGTCCCAATTGTAACACGTTTGCAAGGAAGAACGAGAGATCTTCTCTTCTCTATTTCCCTCCTTCATATTGTAATCTGGTTATTTGGCTTTTTGTATCATCGTTGATCTTGAGTTTGATCACTGTAAAGTTTTTGTGTGACTCTCAGATCTCGATTGCATCAGTTTTTCCATCTTTGATCAAGCCCCGGGAATAACAGGACTTTTGGTCCGGATCCATCTCTCTCTCTCTCTCTCTCTCCTCTCTCTCTCTCTCTCTCTCTCTCTTTCTATATATATATATATATATATATATATATATATATATATATATAATGGAAATTAATTAGTTTTCGGAATCCTTTCCACTGAAATTCAAACTCCGTCGACAAGAGCCACGTCTTTACACTAACCACTTGGACTAGCGGTCATTGTCACACACACACATATATATATACATTCTCCGATTCATTCTAACTTTAGTTTCTGATTATGTACTTGGTTGACAAGTCTATATTAACTTATACGAGTTTATTTTTTGTGCACCCACCAAAACTAGTTGAAATATTCACAAAAATACCTCGTATCATTTTTTAACGTATAAGTGTCCACTTAGCTTAATTTTGATGGGTAAACAAAAATGGACCTAACCAAATCTAATAGAAAAGATCTTAGATTCCACCAATGATATATATAAACAAACAAAACATTTTTGTGTTTTCCAATAGGGGTGAGTATTCGGTTTATTCGGTTCCAATCGAACCGAATAACCGAAAACCGAATTGGACCGAAACCGAACAAGCAAAACCGAAACCGAATAAGCAAAACCAAAACCGAACCGAATTGGTCAATAACCGAACCGAACCGAACCGAATTGAATCGGTTCGATTATCGGTTTATTCAATTTTTGGATTTATTTGTGTTTTTTTTGTTAATATATATAATAACTAAATATACCTAGATATATTTATTATATACCTATAGTATATACCTATATATATATATAGTATATACCTATAATTAATATATATATATATATATATATATATATATATATATATATATATATATATAAAATATATATATATATATATATATATATATATAAACAAACTAAAATTTCTTCCTCAGTTTTGGACCGAAACCGAAATCCAAAATCGAAACCGAAACCGAATAAAAATTTTTAGTATTTTCAAAACCGAAGTCGAACAGATTTTTTTTTTTTTAAATCGAATCGAATATCTTATTCGGTTCGGTTCGTTTCGGTTCGATTCGTCCAAAACCGAATAATTCTCACCCCTGTGTCCTACCAGCAGTGCGTGTTTCACACACTCAATAATTAATTCCCACCCACGTCACGTGTAGCTTGCTGTCACGTGTAGCTTGCTGGTCATATTGGATGGATGGAGCATATGTCAAGGTTTTTGTTGAGACAAGTCCTTCTGAAATCTTATTATTTGCTTGTAGGTTTCCAAAAGGCTAGTTTATATGTTAATACCCTCGATTTTTTTCTAATTGCAACTTGCTCTGATAAGTTTATTAAAATTTAAACTTCCTGCCCTAAATTGATATTGAAAGAATACTTTATAGTTATTTTCGTAAAATTCAGAATAGCTCAAGTAAATTTTGTCAAAAATGGTTCGCCAAAACATGTCGATGGAGGAAGGTGACGTTATAGATGTTTGAATCAACAAACAATTTCTTGAATACACAAATATTGGAGTTATCAATAAAAGTAGTAATATTATTAATGATTCTTAAATTTTTAGAAAGAAGAAATATAATTACAATCCTAACCAAGAGCCTATTAAATTTGATTTTGAAAAATAAAGTATCAAATCAACTACTTTAGAACAGCAAACAACAGTTCGTTTAAATTTTACTACCTGAGAAGAGCAAACGACAGCTTCCTTATTTTATTTTTTTACATAATTATCTAATTATCCATATTAAATTTAATAAATAACTTTAATTAATAAACATTGGTAAAGATATTTTGGAACAAAAATTTTCATATTTCATACAATGGACTGATATGAAAAGAGCCAATATATATATATATATACTCACTCGAGAGACTTACTGAGAGTCTCTCACATTCTTATATTGAAAGAGAGAAGAAGAGAGTGGGGATTGAAATGGAGGTCCGGTCAAGAGCTCCAGGAAAGATCATACTCGCCGGGGAGCACGCCGTTGTCCACGGAGCCACCGCAGTCGCCGCCGCCATTGATCTCTACACCCACGTCTTATTCCGCCTCCTCCCACCCCCTTATGGTATATTTGTTTATTTATTTATTTATTTCATTCTTGTTTCTATTTTACTGTTATTGTGATATAATGCTTATCATACATTAGTTGAGGTATTGGTTATTCGGTTCGGTTTCAGTTTTAAATTTTAGAACTTCGATTTATTTGATGTTGACTATTCGTTTATGTTGAAACCAAATAAACCTAACGCTTACCCTATGGTAGTACCACGATGGGGCAAAGAGCCCCATACAGGGTTAATAAACTCTCTAAGTAAAGAATTTACCTGTGTGTATGAAAAGAGAGGTCAACCGTCTCTAGAGGTAAGTTTGTAGACATCCAAAGTACATACACAGAAACCAAGTCGACAATGGACATTAAATGTGAGACCAGAAACACAATTGATGTAGTTGTGTGAGTGAAAAAAACTTATAGTTACAATACTGACACCAAGGCGTAGTCCATTCATATATTTGTACTATAGTTTGACCTATGCGAAAAGATTCAAGTCGAAGGGCGAAATCTATCCTAATGCATAATGTACAGTCACCGTGGAAAATGTTTATATTGAAATATGTGGAACATTGTTGGGTTTTTTTTGAATTTGGTCATTAGTGACCCGGTCCTACCAGTGTAGATAATCCCAAGTGTGTTGTCTCAATATTTGGGTAATCAGTTATTGACTTAAACACATGAGGAGTGTTATCTCAAGTGGTTGGTGGTGGTGTTCTGATGGGCAATGTTCAAATCCTACAAAAATATTAGTTTTGTCACATTATTTATTTGTGAAGACCCTTTGGACTAGGCTCCAAAAGGGCCTAGCAACTCGGACTTGGGTGCGTGTCAGTTCTGCACCATTCCGCATGACACTTCTTGTGTCATTCTCCGTGGCACTTCTGCGTCGTTCTGCATGATGATTCTGCGTCGTTCTGTGTGATAGTTTTCTGTCGTTTTGCGTGACTATTCTTCGTTATTTTGCGTGATAGTTTTGTGCCGTTTTGCGCATGCATTCTGTGAGTGTCATGCGAGTTGCTTTGGCAGTTGGTTAGTCAACCGTCCCACGTGGGGCCTTATGGGCATGTTAGGCGGTTACAAGTGAAGTCTCCTTATAAATAGGGTTTTGCTATTTGGAGAGAGGTTACTTTCTTCTTGAGTTTCCTATACTCCTTCATCTTCTAGTTTCTGTTTTGAAGAAGAGCAACAACAACAATAATTTGTGCTCAGAGCGAGTCCAAAGAAGTTTCGTTCTTCTTCTCGCAAGTGTCTTAGTGAAGCATTCAAGAAGTTCAACCGAACTTGCTGGTTCATGTAAGCTATTCGATGACGAGGGTCGAATCTCATTTTGAGCAATGGTGGTTTTCACCACCCTAGCAACGTCGGCGACAAATTTTTAATTGTTAATCTCATAATTTTGCAGCAGAAGCAGTTTTTGTTAAATTCTGAACCAGAACCCATTTTGGTTGAATTTTACGTCAGAACCAATTTCTGTTGAATTCTGCATCAGAACCAGTTTTTGTTAAATTTTATGCTAGAACCATTTTCTGTTGAATTCTGCGCGAGAAGTAGTTTTTGCATAAATCTGCGCCGGAAGCAATTTTTGCATAATTTTGCGCTAGAAGCAGTTTTTACAAAATTCTGCTCCATAGCCAGTTTTGCAGAGAATAAAGTCTTGCGGGATCAAAACCATGCGGTGTTGAAGTTAATCAGAATTTGTGTTTAACGGGTTATTGCAACACGACATATCAAATTTCTTGAAGTCCTGTGTAGATATCAACAACAGTGACCACAGGTTGGGACCCAAAGAGCCAATATTTGGAAGTGCTAGATCTGTATGATTTACCATGGTCCTGAGCAGCTTTTGACAACAACCTCTAGTGTTCTACCGAAATTTATAGGTTATTATTACCAAATAACTTGTTAGGAAATAAAAAGATAGGAGGATTAATGATAAACAATCCCAAACCCAGCCTTGAAAGGAAACTGTTTTTACCGATCTCATACATGTGTATCTTGTCCTCTCAAGTCTCATCACAATTGTTGGACGTGAGAGTATTATGTAGCCCTGCTTTGTTATGACATGGAACTTTGAACCTTGAACGTTCAACCAAATGGAAGTTTTTATAAGAAACATTCAAACATGTCAAGAAAATGAGCTTAGCCAAAATGATGAAGTTGAGTGTCAAATGTCAATTGAGGTTAAGACCAGTGAGAATCGTTTAAGATAGTCCAGACATGCACAACATTGAACAATAAATGCGCTAAGCTAGGAATGGTTAGAAGTTATGCTATGTGCCTTTTCATGTAGCCAAACCCAAAAACACGGGATAGACACTTTGTTATTATCATTGGCTTGTTCTCTGATAAGAAGACTCCACAAAACAATTTGAGACACAGAACCTTTTACTTTTGTTTTGTGCATATGGTAATAAGTTGTAAAAGTACAAAATAAAGAGTTTTGATGGCTGTTTTGCAATTCAAGAATTGAAAATCATGCACAATGGTTAGAGTTTATAGTTGAATCAATAAATACATCATGAAAAGTAACATATGGAACTATGATTTTTTTTTTTCAACTCTATTATTTCTTGTTATTTCAGATTCTTGTAGCCCTCTACCTATTCGATAAAATGAGCAGACTTTATTAGTGAAAAGCTTATCAAAATCTCGTGATTTTCCTATGTTTCTTCTCATTCAGATAGTGGCGATGGACTGGTAGAGCTGGAGCTCAAAGATGTGGATTTAGTATTTTCTTGGCCATTGTCAAGATTAGAACAGGCATTCAAGGAAATAACTCCTCTTCCTTCATCCCCACGATCATGTTCGCAAGAAAACTTGGAAGTCCTTCAAATGCTAGTGGAGGAAAAGAACATTCCGGAAGCTAGAATCGAGTTATCTTCTGGAGTTTATGCATTTCTCCATCTATATACCTCAATCCATGGGTACACCTCCTCCTCTTTTGTCACGCCCCAGAACCAGAATACTGGAGAGCGGGGGCAGACATAGCCAGCTACGTATATTGAAATAGAATACATCTCAACTATACGGTCACGGCTGTCTAGATATGAGGGTTTACTACAAGCCAACAGTCTCTTAAGGTCAAGCCTATTGTCTCAATCTCAAGCAAGTAATATAATTACAAGATGTATGATCATTTAAATATACAATAAAAGGCGTCCCAAATATTACATATCAGCTGATCATGAAGCTAGTCGTACAAAATGCTAGGACTAGCAAGAGTTAAGTCATACATGATCAATCCTAGGATTTGTTAATCATGTTTACAGCCCGTAGGCAAACAGTAAGTAAAAGTGCATCGAGCTAACAGGTGCTCGTCGGCTAAACGCCTCAAAAGAATAATTTACAATAGAGTGAGCGAAACAAAATAGAAAACCCACTCGTAGCCCGGGTTCCTTCTAGTCGCCACCATTGGGCTGGAAGCTTGGTAGATCCTCGGGAGCTGCTCCGAAATCTGGCCACACAAAACCAGCTGGGTCAACCCCAGAAAGAGCAAGTGCCACAAGGGGGCCACGGAATAAGAACAAAAAGCCAGCATCAGCACAGAAAATCTAATATGAAAACTAAAAATTTACGAAAACATGTCAGGATGATATACGACGAGATAACCATAGAACTATTCCGATAGCCAGGTTACAACCCGTAAACCAAACAAGGACCGGGGTTGTAACCCTTCATCTGAACAGAGCTTGGTTTCCCACCATTTATCGGCAAGATAATAATGTAAGTAATCAAGACAGGAAGCAAGCTTGTACTGGATCAAGACATGGCTAAACTGGTTATACCTCATTCAATCAATCACGGCCAAGCAGATACTACGGCTTACTACTTTAACTAACTAGGGTTATCACAGGCCTAATTACTAACAAGATGCAATGAGATTGTTCCACAGCCACAAGCCCTGCAGACCATCCAGGCTACCCAGGACGAAAGATTAGGGTTGAATTCAGGTGGGTACATCGTCCAGGAGACAAATGTACCCTTAGGTGACTTAGAGGGTGCAACACTCGATGGTGCGCTGGAAATGTGCCCTACTCGACGGCAGGCTACAGATCCCAAGAGTGCCCAGGTAACGGGATTGCCTGTAGCTGTGTCATCTCTTCATGACTACTTGAGTTATTCTAGTTATTAACCTTAATCCATTTTAGTAGGTACTCCTGACCGTGGTACTCAGGAGTCCCATCCTAGACATGATGCAAGACAGGACAAGTGGATTAACAAGCAAGCAAGAAAGAACCACCCACGGTGTCAAGACGGGTCAAGTTATGTTATCAAAATAAATCATGTCAGGGTACTTGTCAGGAGTGCGCCACGACGGGCCACTGTCATGTCAGGTTGGTCATGTCAGGAGTGCGCCACTACGGGTCACTGTCGTGTTATGCTAGTTCCTTGTCATACCGTGCCATGTACAATAGTCATTCCAAACATATTAAGTAAAATCAAGTTCATGACAAAAGACGTAAGGATATAAAATGGGCATGAAATATCTAATAAAATATCAAAAGACAGGGTTATAAAAGAGCCAAGCTTAAAGAAATAAAACTAAAACTCCAAGGGTCAATAGGTTAAGCAAGGGGTCAGGGGAGCAGCGTACAAAAGTCACGCATGCTCAAGGGGAGCAGCTGCGTGAAAAGTCACGCAAGCTCAAGGGAGCAGCTGCGTGAAAAGTCACGCACGCAGGAGAGCTGCGTGTGCGAAAGTCACGCACGCAGGGGGCTGCGTGGGCGAAAAGTCACGCACGCTACAGGGAGCAGTGTGTGAAAGTCACGCACGCTACAGGGAGCAGCATGTGAAAGTCATGCACGCTACAGGGAACAGCATACGTGAAAGTCACGCACGCTCAAGGGAGCAGTGTGTGAAAGTCACGCACGCTCAAGGAGACACGCTTCCAACAGGAAGCGCACTCAAGCCTGCGTACGCAGCGCTAAAGAGCGCGCGTAGCTCAGTGTGCGTAGCTAAACAGCTCTGCCCACTGCTCACTGTCTTCTCCAAACAGCAAGAACACATGGCTGAAACCAAAACTTCAAAACAACATAACTTGGCCATCCGAACCCCAAATCCGGATTTCCAAGGCTCCAACTGGAGTAAAACTGAAAGCTCTTCCGCATAGAAACATCAAAACCCACAGAACTCCAACCAAAGTGGATCAAAACATACAAAATCCGAAAATAGGAGAACTTAGATCTACAACAATAGAGGCTCCAAATCACAAAAACCCAAGAACTAATGTTGGTCTCCATGGCCTAATCTAGCAAATGGACCAAGAAAATATGGTTCTCATGAAGTGGCAAGATGCACTTGCCTAGGGGTTGGGGAGTTGTGTGGAGGAAGAAGAAGAAGAAGAAATTAATGGTGGTTATGAAGAGAGAGAAGAGGTTGGTGGAGTTATAAAGAGGGTGTTGTGGTGAGTTTGAGGGTGGAGCATAGGGCTAAGGTGTTCCAACACATAAAACCGAACCAAACCGAACCATCCCCAATAAAACCGAGCCAAGCCAAAACCCAAAATACGGGAAATACCAAAATTTCACAAGTCGAGAGAAAAATAAAAATACATGCCAAAATCCAGATACGAGTATAAATACGAAATACGGGAAATACGGGAAATGAGGGTGACATCTTTTTACTCTTTACCTAAAGACTATATATTTCTATACTTGGAAAATCATGCAATCTGACGATTTCTTGATTATAAATAAATGTTTATGAACTAAAGTTTTTCCTAAAATCTAACCACCCTCCCTCCAGGTAATAGTTTACTTTAAATATAAGTAAAATATAAGTTAGGTAATTATATAGGACTAAAGATTATTTTGACAATAAATCTGATGATAGCTAGAACTTCCAGCAGTGACCAGGCCATACATGCACTCGCCATCATGCAAGGACAGTACTAACTTTCAAAATCAAACAATCATTTTTCCAGCAACTACCCTGGGTTGCATGATGATTTCTTGCACCGAAAATTGGGAGGAAAGAAGAATACAATCATGGATAGCTAAGCATGCAAATTCTACCCAAATTAGAGACGACCAATTTATAGCCTTAGGAGCTACTATGATTATATTGAACATCCAAAACAATATCATCTCGAATGCATAGATTTTTCATCCACAAAAGCCAGTCAAGTTCACAAAAACTGAGTTATAGTCAGCCTCAGGACCATACTTCTTAGTTGGACGTTTAAATAACTTGTACATATTGCAACATCTAGGTTGTAGATCATGATGGACATACTTCAAAAGATGAATGGGTATTGAGCTAACTTTGATGCTTCAAAAAACAATAGATCTTTTAAAATTTTAGTATCAGGAATGAAATATTCATATTTAACATTTTAAGTACTATATAAGTAAGAAAATTTCACAATCTTTGACTATATCAGTTCTAATAGTAAATGTCCTATATGTTATAAATTACCATAATTGTGTGGATAACCAATTTAATCCCCAAAATGGCTTCTGTGGAGGTATGATTTGCCCTCTAATCCTAAAGGTTGCTTCCCTGTCTATGATTATTATCTGTATCTATATAATAGCCTAACATTTTGCTAGTATGTGTCTCTTTAATTTGGAGTTCGTTCTTCCAGTTTGAAGCCAGCAAAGGTTGTGGTGACTTCTGACCTTCCACTGGGCTCGGGTTTGGGATCATCTGCTTCATTTTGTGTATCAATCTCAGCGGCTCTCATTGCACTTACTGATGCAACTGCCATAGAGAATAAAACCGGTTGGCTAACTTTTGGAGACACGGAACTTGAGCTAGTGAATAAATGGGCATTTGAAGGAGAAAAGATTATTCATGGGAAGCCTTCTGGTATTGACAACACAGTTAGCACATTTGGTATGTAACATTGTAGTGCTTTCTGTTAAAACAAGTTGCAAAAAGTTTTACTTTTTCCCACCTATTTAAGTCTGATGGATATTTTCTGTTTTCTGAATGCTTCATATCCTAAAGGATATCGATACTTTTGCATAAGCAACCCAATTAAAGGTAACTAGGTAAAATATCATACTTGCATTCTATTTCTACTGATGTATGCCACTAGCAAGTGATAAATGTATGTGACGTGCCAATGGCAATAATTGATCCAGAGTACATGATTCCCATATCTGATTTTCCAAGTGTTCAATCGACGATAACTAGCCACAGTTGAACTTGGTGATAACATCTGTAGATCTGACTTCCAACTATGTAAAGAACAAAGTGGTAAAGTAAATTTCGATTTATTTAAGAACTTCATAAGTGTTCTAAAACTTAAAACAGTTATTATGTTACTACATTAAGGTTTTGATAAACCAACTTAACACTTCGGGTCTTGAAGGGAAAAGAGCCACCAGGCATTTTTTTCAGATTGGGTAGTTAGCATAACTCGTTTGGTATGGTAACCTGCCAAAGATTAATATGGGGGTAACCTGCCAAAATCGAATACGTTAGGAGGGTTTAATGCTAATTACCCTTTCAAAATGATTGGGGCTATGTTTAAGCATTAGTTTCAACTTGTAAATTGTGTTAGGTCAGAATATTGCATGGGTCATTTGTCACTTTCTTCTCTTTTAGTCAAATTCACTTATCAATGGATTACCATGCCATATTTCTGTTTCTGTTCTGATATCAGTATACTTTTGGTTGGGAAATCAGTACACTTTGAACTCTCTTTTCTTCATTCTACCCACCTTTGGTGTTACACTGGTGCACACATCATGCGTCCTATACTACTTATTTCTGTTTTGAGTTAATTATGGTTGCATCTTATATTCAATAGGAAGCATGATCATGTTCAGATCGGGTGAGTTGACTCGCATCAAATCTACTGCTCCTCTCAAAATGCTAATAACGAATACAAAGGTGGGGAGGAACACAAAGGCATTGGTAGCTGGGGTTTCTGAAAGGGCTTTTCGACATCCAGATGCTATGCAATCTGTGTTTGCTGCAGTTGATTTTATAAGCAAAGAGATGTCAACAGTAATTGAGTCACCTGCTTCTGATGACATCTCTGTTACAGCAAAAGAGGAGAAGATAGAAGAGCTGATGGAAATGAACCAGGGTCTACTTCAGTGCATGGGAGTCAGCCATGCATCTATAGAAGCCGTGCTTCGAACAACACTGAAGTATAAATTAGCTTCCAAGTTGACTGGGGCTGGTGGCGGTGGATGTGTTCTGACCTTGCTTCCTACATGTATCCTTTATATCATTTTCCATTGTACCACCATTCTTACTTATGCGATAAAATTAGTGATAGTTTACTTCATATATTTATCTTATTGGTGAGTGCATAATGGATTTTTCATGTTTCTATATACATTCTGAAATAGTTTAGATTGCTGATTCAATAGTTCTTTCTTTTACTACTTTTTCCAATACCCTAGCTACATTCTTAGACCCACTTCCTTTTTGAAACCCTTAGTCCCAGAACTTATTACATGCTTATAATGGGGGGGGGGGGAACTGCCGGGGGCAGCAGGGGGGGGGCGTCGGGGGGGGGGGGGGGGCAGGGGTTGGGGTGGAAATTATTTTTTATTGCTGTATATTTTATTGATTGGCTACTCCACTACTTATAGGGAGTCTAGCTCCTCTTCATACTACATTTTCCAATGTGGGACTAAATCCCTTATTAGTTCTCAACACTTATTACATCTTGGTCCTTTAAATCCAAGGTACTTGACAGAGTTATGCGGTAGTGTTATCCTACTACATAGATACAGTAAGATGGCTTATATCCTCCAAATGAACAGACGTACACATTAATTCTGACTTGGAAAGAGTTTTCCTGAACACTTTTTTTATCGCGCTTCATTTAGTATTGGTATGGCACAGATTGGAAGCATCTACGATAACTTGTAGAAATTATGCTTTATGTTATCCTTATATTTGTATCCATGTTCTCTTATACTCAATTCTGTCGTCTGGATTTACCTTGACATATGGATCAGTACTATGCAACACAGTTGCGGAAAGAGCCATTGATGAACTTGAGGCAGGTGGGTTTCAGTGCTTGAAAGCCGAAGTTGGAGGCAAAGGTCTCGAGATTTCTTTTGAATGATGACGTTCTTCTTCTCCACGAAAGCATTTTATTCTTGTAGTTACTTTGATGATGGACTGCAGTCCCCAAGTTTGTTATTGAAGGCAAGAGAATGAATGTTTCAGACATTTTTGTAATAATAGCTAAAGCACACCTTACTTTGAGACACCAAGGATAAATTCAGGATTTATGTAGTTGGAGAGTATTTAATGGCAGTTTTTTTTTTAATTTTCTTTTGAGTAATGCTATGGGGACACACTTCATAACCACAATGTGGCAGTGCATTATTGGATGTCAAGAAAAGTCTTAAAGCACTACCACATCAATGTAGCTATGGAGTGTGTTAAGGGAAGTGTGTCCCAGCATTACTCTTTTTTTTTTTTTTTTTTGTTGTGTGTGTGTGTGTAGGATTTTTGGGGGAATCAGTCCGTTAGTGGGTTGGCGTTTGAATAGGGGAATGTTGGTGTTGGGATTCTGCTCTTTAGGTTTTCTAAGGATACACAGTTGGGCTGTGCTTGTAAAGAATAGCTCAACTTGGTCTGGATTTGGGTTTAAAATATTTTACAAGCCCATCTAGAACCCAAACTAGACACCAAGGCAACCAAAATGGAAAAAATAAAATAAAAAAGTGTCAAAAAATGCTTCTCATTTGTAGGAAAAAATTTATTACTTTTTTTGCATCCATTCTTTCTCTCTTGGGGAATTCTTTTGATTTGGCGAGGACTCGGCTAGGGAATCTTGATTTGGTAGCACCTTTGTAGGGGGGCACGGCATAGTAATTGAGAGGTATAATGTTTAACATCATCACAGGTTGTCAGGTGGAGAATGATATATCCCAACTAGGGATGGCAACTTTTCCCGAATTCGATGGGGACCCGACTTTTTTCTCCGACGGGGACGGATTTGGGGATATAGAAACGGAGATGGGGACGGAAATAGGGATTAAACAAAATCTCCGATCGTATTCGGAGCCGGGTATGGGTATTGTACTCCCCGCCCCGTTAAATCTCCGACCTCGATTACTTATACTTATATGTGCAACACATTTGTATGAGTTCATGATCTATGTAGTACTAGATATAATTTTTATTAAATCAATGTTTTATCAACATGTCTTGTAAAAAAAATTTGGAATGAAATAGTTTATACTATATAGAAAAAATTATTAACGGGACAGCATACGAGGACGAAAAAATTCGATCACAAAAGTGTTAATGGGGCGGAGACGGAGAGTACATTGTTAAACGTAGACGGGGATAAAAATTTAAATCCGACCGGGGATGGGGACGGGGACGGAAATTCGAACACTATTCGGGAACGGAAATGGGGGTATGATCCCTGCCTCCGACCCGCCCCAATGCCTCCTGTGCACGTGACCATAACCCTCTTATGCGCGAAGTAGGTCATGTTTCTATTTTCTTCATTAGATGGTAAAGAATTTACGGAGACTACAAATCATCATCAGAGATATTCCGCATCAAAGACGACAGTAATGTCCTCTGATTTTGAATCTGCATTGTCTTCATCGTCGAAAAATCGAGCTGGGTCGTAATCCATGTCCTCTTCTTCACTCTCAATACTAAGAAAATCGAAACTTTCAACTGACTAAATAATTTAAGCTTGTTGTTTGAGTCGATACTTTCAAGTGTGGACTGTGACAGCGTCCATGCAAACTTTCAGTTGATCGTGGAAGTTGTGCATGCATGTTTTTCCGTTTGCCGGGACTGCTATTTGGCCCGCGGGCGGGCCAGCCCGTCCGCCACGTGGCCCTCTCCCATTGGCCAGTCAATGGTGCGGGCTCCATGCTAACAGGGGGGGCCAATGGAAGAGTGCCACGCAGGCGGGCGGGCTGGCCCGCCTGCGGGCAAGAAAGCATTTCCGTTTGCAATAACATAGACAGAGGTGTGCAGGTATGGCAACGAAGAGCGAAGTTATGAAATCTCCTTATGAACTCTCTGATGAATTCGAATTTCCTTCTAAGTTCTAAACTATGTTGTATGGCACGAACACAATGTGGCGTGAAGCTCACAAAATACACACCATTTACTTTCGTAATGCATACTGGACTGCCGTGTCTTACATGATATGTGTTGACAGACACAGTGTCCAGTACTTACTGTGTTTTGTTAGTTGGAAATTACAGTTGAGATGTAATACGATGCAATATAGATAAACACTCTTATTTTTCTCTTCCATAATTAACTAAAATTTTATGTTTATTGAGTTGCTGGTGGAGGACGGTCGCAAATGGTACAACTCGTATCAATTGCATTAAAACTGTTCAGTATTTGTAGCTCATATGGAAAGCAGCACCGACATCAAACGGAATTGACAAGGTTCAACCTCCCAACCGTAAGGACGTGCAGGTGTGTGTGGATTGTAATATATATATATATATATATATATATATATATATATATATATATATATATATATATTACATATATAAAAAAAAATATATATATATATATATATATATATATATATATATATATATATATATATATATATATATATATCTTGGGAGGAACTCTGTCAGGAGAGAAAGGAAGGCGGAGTTGGACTCAGATCTCTGAAGACACTTCGGGAGGTGGCTACACTTCGACTAGCTTGGAGGTTCGTGGAAGGTAACTCGCTCTGGGCCAACTGGACGAGGAACAGGTATCTGTAGCAAAGTAACTTCTGGATAGCCCAAATTGATAATAATTGTTAGCTAAAGCTCAGATATGAGCAAAAGCTCAACCCAACGTTTTAGTCCCACATCGGCTAGACAAATGGAATAAGTGTGCATATATTACTACTCCCTCTATTGCTTCATTAAAAGTTGTGTGTGGGAGCTCCATGGGCCACACGCGCGCGCCGCCGCCGCCGTCCGGCCCGGCTCGGTTCGATTCGGTTCGACGCGCGTAACGGGTGCGGACACGTGCCCACATCTGCGGGCGCCGGATGCCGATCCGATTCCTTCTTCAGGTTCGGGCTGAGATCCAAAAATCCTTTTTGCTCCTATTAATTTTTTTGACCGTTACTATTCCTTTTAAATTCCGTAACGGTTGGATCTTGATATCCGTCCAGGTTCAATGAATCATGTGCTGTAAACGTTTTACAACGTTTAACATAATTGTTTTCTTAAACACCCGAATTAAATCCTATTTAATTTCTGTCCGTTGGTGTAATTACCCAACAGCCTATATATACTGATCCCATCTCCTTCTTCAAAACACACAAAAAATATCCGTCTCGAATCTCTCTAAATTTCTCGTCTCCTTCGTACTGTTGCTGCTATTCATCGTTGCTCTGGGCAGAGCTAAGTCGGGGTCATTCTCTCAGCGTCGTGTGCGACAACGAGATTCCGGTAGAGCGAAAATTTTACCACTAGGAGCGTTCGGATACTGTCTGCACATAGACCCGGACTATCTCTTAGGGCAGTGCTACGTGCGCGACTTCCCCGGAGGCCGGTAACATTTAATTAAGTTTATTATTTTGCAGATTTAAAACGAAGATTTGTTCAAAAATTCCAACAATAATTACTCGGTTACCTTCAATGTAATATTGAGGCAACGCGCCCGGTTAAAACAGTTCCTCACCCGCGTGATAGTTGATGGTCGGACCACGCGGCTATGGGTAGTAGGGGTGAGCAAATACCGACCGATACCGAAAAACCAACCGAATACCGATTAAAAATATATCGAAAAATCGAACCGAAATTATGTACCGATACCGAATTGCCGAACCGACTAAATTACGGTATAATGGTAATGGTAACGGTTTGAGTGTAATACCATACCGAAAATACCGAACCGAACTGATTCACACACAAGCACACACATATATACACACACGCGCGCGCGTGCACATTTTTTAATGTTGTTCATGATTAATTTTACACTACTCATTTTCAATTTTATCTTTGTTTTGGTTGGTTTCCTAGAACTTGGAATGGATTTTAGTGGACTTGAATTTATGTTAAGAATGCTAAGAATTGAGTTTTTGATCTTTTGAGCTTATGTTTTTGTGTTCTCATAGAATTTTCAAGTAAATTTTGGTTACTTAAACTTATACTAAAGATTAAACTTAGTAACCGCGTTTGATATTTTAAGCTCATTTTTAGGTGTTTGTGATTTGTTACATATTGTTCTAATAATTTTGATTAATTGTTTAGTTGGTAGAGGCTTAGCTTTTAAAATTAATGCTTCCAAAAAAGTAAAAAAAATATTATAGCTTAAGAGGTTCTACAATTTTAAGTGTGTTAATTGATCAAATATTAATTGGTAAAATACCGATACCGAACAAAAATCGACCGAATACCGATTTAACCGAAACCGAAAAAAACCGATTCTAAATGGTACGATAATGGTATTGATTTTTTAAATATCGATTTTAAAAAATACCGAAAAAATCGACCAAATACCGACCGATTATACCGACGCTCACCCCTAATGGGTAGACCCCTGGATCAAGCACAACAGCTTGGTGGAGATGTTTGGTTGGCCTACGTATGAGCTGGTGGGTTCTAACGAGATGGTTAGCGCTCTTATCCGCCAGGGGGAATGGGACACCATTACCAGAAGAGAGGGGCGGTGGCTTGCTGCATATTTGCGGGAGATACGGCTAGATAAGGAGGGTAAGGAGGACAGGTGGAAATGGGATGGAGCTCACACCGAAAATTTTCCAACCGGTCGAGTTTATGAGCAAATTCGAGAACGTCGGCCAGAAGTAGGGTGGGCGAAGATTGTCTGGACTAAGGGAGCGCCTAATAAAATGAAGCTATGTGCTTTCAAAGCTATTCAAAACCGACTTCTTACCAAAGATCGGTTGGCTAGGTTTGGCATCCAAATCCAGAACACTTGTTGCATGTTGTGTGGGAACGCTAACAGTATAGAGACGAGAGATCATATATTCTTCATGTGTCCGTTCACTGATGAAATTTGGAGGAGAAGCCGATACGCTTTGGGTGTTCGCGGAAGGGGTCAAGACGGATTGATGAGTATATTTGAGGAGGTCGGGGCTATGAAGGTGTAAAGCCCACATATTTACTATATGATTAATATTGATTGTCTGTTATTTTTTTAATTAGATTATCTTGGGCTTAATTTAATTAAGATTGGATGACCCTCCATTTCAGCCCATGGGAAGCCCAACCCATTTAATTCAACTTACCAATTCCTCCACTCGCCCTAGTTCCCTGCTCAGATCCCTCCTTTGTGCGCCCACGTCCCCCTTTCTCCTTCCTTTCACATAATAACTCTCAGAAGAGCAGAAACCCTCACAGAAGTTTTCATTTCCCTTCTTCACTAAAAACTCCATAACTTTCTCCTTCCTCCACCAAATCCAAATTCGAGACCACCGTCGCGTTCGTCTCAACGTCCTCTCCGAATCCATACCCCAGTTCCCCACCTTCCGAGCCCGTTCCCGCGTCGCTCCCGCGACAGCGCCGGCCGCCACCGCCCGTGTCGCACCCCACGGCGGCCCTAGTGCATCCGCGCGCTCCGCGCGTGCACCCCGCGCACGTGTCCGTCGTTCCGTCGACGTTCCGACGCTCCGATCCGAGCCCGAGGCCTCCCCTCGGTGCTCCGCCTCCATTTTTGGTATATCTTTGACCCAAAAACTTTCTGTTCCATGTACAGAACCTTTTACATGTTCTGGCCAATTGGCAGAATGAAGCTCTGCCAATTGGAATAGTTAGATTAGTTAATTGTGTATTATTGTGTAGGTTCTTTAATTAATTAATGTATTGCTTATTAGTTATTAGTTGTGGAACTATATAAATTAGATTAATAACGAATAATTAGTGTATTATTAACTTTTAATAAATATTAGTAATATAAATTATTAAGGTATATATGGCAAATTAGTTTATTTAAGAATATTTGTCATTTTGGTTAATTTTTATTAAGAGTAATTAATTATTGGTAATAAATTGGTATTTGTATTTCTATAAGTAAATAGTTGTCTATAAAAGGTTCTTATATCAAAAAAAAAGGCATTTAGAAAATTATATGAGTATTCTATAGCTAAAAGGTAATTATTCCAAAAGTTTATAAAAGTTAGTAATTATTCTATTTTATCAAATAAATAGTTAAAATAAGGTTTTGCTATTAAAAAGAATTTATTTATTAAATATTACAAGGATGACTTTTAGTAACAAGTTTTATTAAAATATTATGTTCATTATATATATAGTTTTAGTTAGAAAATTAGCCCTTTACGAAAAATGATATTTTTGGTTCTAAAATAGTATTTGTTGTTTATAGTCAGAAAATGGTTGCTTTATAAATAGACTTTCGTGCATAAATGATAATTTCCATAAAATATCATAATAATATAAATGAGGTAACTATTTCCTTATTTTGGTAATGATAGTCAAATGTGTATTTTTCTTTAGTAAGAAATTGTATTTTGCACATTTTGGTAATTGCATAAAAATACTAATTTCTATAATACGATTAAATAATAATTTTTTTACCCTTAATTATTACGTTAAAAACTTATATTTTTACTAAAACGATTATTTTGTAACTTAGTATCTAAAATATAAATATTTTTCAACGTTATTAACAAAATTATGTTATTTTCAACCCGACCAGACTTTGCCCTAATTAACTAGTTGGCGTTGCCCTTAAAGATTAGAGTGTAATTATTTCTAGCTGCTGAACCTGGTGTTACGAATATATAGGTTCGGGACCCTAAACCTTAGCGGTTACCTACTGGTTGCTGCCAAGTCAAGGAACTATCAAAGACAAGTTACGTTTATATTTTTCTTGTATTTTATTTAGTAATTGTCAAGCTGCATGTTTAAACCACATTGCTACACGGAACCCTCTCCTAGGGTTCAAATATTGATTGATATTGATTGTGGGGATTGGGGGAATAGTGTAACGTTTATGGCCAATACCCCCCATATTGCATGATTGTGCGAGCTTACCCCTCTTACACACGGGGATAAGCCGTATCACGTCGCTAGGACGTTATTGTATAACCCAAGCCGGTCTAGACGATTACACATTCAAATCACATTGTTTTTAATCATAGAATTACTGAAAAATATTGTTTCGACTGTTTAGCATACACTTTTCCATTATTACTTGAAATATGAGATACATATTCGTACTTGCTCCCTCCTGACTGGAGACAACATTTTTAGGTGACATTGAGGATGTTGAGCTATTGTACAATAGCTACTATGACCCGGTTTTGTACCCTGTGGTGTTGACGGAGTCCCCCTTGAAGGACACAGGACCTGAGGCCGACGAGCCGACCACTTAGCTAGTCGTTTCCAGTTTTTCTAGTTTTGTTGTTTTGGAGTTTTCTTAATTTTGAATTCAGCAGTTTATTTCAGTTCTTTTATTTCCAGTTGTACTTTTCAAATGTTGAATAAAAGTTTTAAAATTTTCGTATATTGAGTTGTGACAAATGTATAGATGTTGTTGTGAATACCTGCTAATAGAACAGCTTACTGCCGCCGTCTCACAACGGTGCAGGCTGGGCATGATCCGGTTCGACACAATTATTTGGGATCGGGTCGTGACATGTTTTTAGTGGTGGCCCATGCAGGTTGAATCAACAACTTAGGAGAACATATCTAGAAACAACTAGAACACTAGAACATTGGTTTGTCACAACATAGGACCGAATTATCTATATATAAGTAACTATTTTTGCTTGCTTATAAAATAGTAGGTTACCTTGTTTATGCTTGCCCCTAAACTAGCCAGACTATGACGACAACCTATTAGTCGGTACTAGCAAGATCTTGTTTTCTATGCATGACGCAAGAGAATCGTAGTAGTAGATTGAGCAACGGGAGACTGCTCGAACCAGACCAGGACCATAAGAGCTATTGATTAGCACTAGATGATACTCTACCGAAGCATAACATGTTACCCTGATTACACTATTTTTTTTTGGCCTATATATATATATATATATATATATATATATATATATATATATATATATATATATATATATATATATATATATTTTTTTTTTCCAAAGCCATGTCTTCCTCCTACGATACAATTTCAGAAAAGTTGGAGGATTATAATCTTAATGAGAAGGTGTGTAAGGCAGTATTTATCACAGATATATCGGTGATTAAAAATTGAAAGGATAGAATTCTGGAATACCCAGATATTAGTTGGTACTTATAACAATTGTAAGTGATAATGACATAAGGAGTGAATTTTGACCTTAACCAGTTTAGGCCGATTGTATGATGGTATATGTTACTACATATTTTATTTTCTAGATTTTTGTATCTTTTAGTGTCCCATGATTTTTGGGATTATCTCCTTTCCATATCTTTAACAGATTTTAGCATCCCTTAAGATCTATACTTTTTGCTATTTATGGACCAATATTAGAACTCTTCAATCTCCTTCTTCAGCAAACCTATTTTCAACTTTTCCATTTATTGATCAAATCTTATCGCTCTACCTTTATTTGGCATCCAGACCCTTTCGCTATCTAGAGTTTTAAATTCTAATAAACTCTTATCTACCCGAAGTACTTATACGATTAGCGTATCCAACTATTTGCCTTGAACTCATTTCTAATTGACTTTCTTGGAACGAATCCTGAACCAAATTCTTCTGGAACTATAAAATCTCAATATTAATTATTACCAAAAGAATTGGTTCAGTCTAGTTAGTTCATGATTCCCCTAGAGAAGATATTTTCAAAAATAATTTCAATATTGATTATTATCTCCTAGGTTATTCCAAATATTTTATTTGTTGATCCCCTCCACTCAACTTGAAACCCTACTCTCTCTATGCAACTTCTTGATCAATTCAAGGCCTAAACAGCTTTTAAACTCAATGCTTGAGTATCGTGAAGCACGAACGGTCAGAGAATTGATTCCATCATATTATTAAATCTCCTTTAGTCATTGAAAAACTTTTGAATTATTGAACTATCCCCTGGTTGGCTTTGCTAAACCATTTTAACCTGACTTCCTTGAATCCATAAGACATACTTCTTTTCGTGTCAACCCAACTTACCCAGCACATTCTCAAACTTTTCTTGGATAAGAAATTATTTCTTCAAAATAATTTTGGTAAATGTCAGTATCCTTTAAGTGATTTGTCGGGAATATTCTCATTGGCTTCTTCAACTCAACTCGAAGCTCTGGTGCTTTTATCTTATTTTGTGTCCAACTCAATTAGCCATAATCCAGTCAGACCAATTTCATGACTTCAAGCCAACCTCTCAAATCTCAAGGGATACTGGAACACATATATATATCCTGATAAATTTTCTTGATTCCAGAAGAACATACATCAACATCTTTTTCTATCATGACTAGAACTTTAGAACTCGTTTGAATTTTTAGGAAACTTCTTTGAAATTCTTATGGACAAAGTTGAGAAAATATTCAGTGACCTAATATGGCTTCGCACATTTGCGTTGTAGTCATTTGTCTGAATTATGGAAACTGCGAGTTTACTGCAGCTAGCTGCGCACTGGCGGGGCATAGACTCTAAGTTGAAGTGATTCAGGTGTTGATAGGTTTTTGGATATTATTGAGGCTACGTCCTAAATGCATCAAATTTGTCTCCTATGTTGTTCAGCCAGGAAATGGATAAAGTTGATAGAATACTCGAAAACCTATTTCTATCCAAGTTGTGGAGCCAAATTTCACTGCAGTCAGGTGCACTCTGGCAAGGCATGAATTTGAGGCAAAGTGACTTCGGATATATTTGGGTTTTCGAATACTATTGAAACTATATCCATAATATGGTTGTCTTTTCTGCACCATCAAATTATTCTCACTATTGTCTGAATAAAGGATTTGTATATCACAGCCAGAAAGGATCTATTTTCTATAAAAATTATACTTGATTTTTCCTAGAACTATTTAGGACCATATCAATCTCTTTTGACTCAATCTCTTTCCTGTTTCAACCTTAGTACGTTGTATATATATATATTTTTATATTGATTTATTCATCTATTTATTTATTATTATTATTATTTTAGTTACATATTCTGGAAGCTATGGATAGTTGTGGTTAGCTTTAGATATTAAATAGTTAATTAATATACATCTTGTAGATGACTATATGTATATAGTGTATAGCTATATGCGGGAGAAACATAGATTGTTACCTATCGCATTTCTAGTAAGGACATCTTTGGGATCAATATTAGTTAGCTAAAGGGTAGGAAAGGTAGATTAATACCTTGAGTAAGCTAGTCTTGAGAGAGTGGTATGTCTTAACTTGTGACTTATTCGGGTTATAACTGTTGGTAGTGCTCATCAGTGCCTAAACCTCATTCAAACAAATGAAGGTATTTGACGACTTTGAATTCTATAATTAAAGAAGAGTATGGGAGATAGAGAAAGACATAGGTAGAGTTAGCGAGGCAAGTCTAAGATTTGGTAAGATTCTTCCATGGAGGAAGTGAATTTGGATGATATATAAACATGTGAATATAATGATCAAGTAAAAAAATACTTGACGAGGATCAACTTTTATGGTTAGATGACTACTATACCTAGAAGGGACGGATATATCCATGGAAGGAATAATACGAGCAATGGAATGATAGGTTCCAGAGAAGGAATAAGCAGCTAGGAATTGAGATAAGACCATTGGCATGCAACTTTGGTAATTAGCCAATGGATTTGCAATTTCTACCAAACTTTGGAGACTCATATTAGTTATGGTAAGAATGATTGGAATTCTGGGATATTTTGCTAATGCGTTGGATAAGAACGATTGTTAGATGCATGGTTAAGGATTAGAATTTGATTAGGGATTATAATTTTGTCAATTAGTTTCAAGAATTGAGAATTCTCGAATAGAGGTCATGGATCAACTTAAAGAACTTCTAAGGATTTACTACGACGAGTGAATATTATAAACTTTGACGTAGTCAGTTTTGGAAGAATGGCGGACAATTGGAAATTGACGTCTGTAAAATAACTTGATCGAGAGAAATACTTGAAATCTGAAATACATTTGGTATACGAGTTAAATACAACGATGGATGAAAATTGATTTAGATGATTTATGTTTCAATATATATTTAGTTTCAATACCTTGGCAGATATATTAGTTTTATGTAGATACCGAAGGTTCAGCTAGTTAGAGATTGGTTTAAGATAGTTATCTTGTAAGTCTTTTTTCTGCATATCATATCTTCGGATCGTTGAAATAGTGGAACGATATTATTTCTATCCCCTTTGATCATCACTCGACCCTCAGTGGAAATATCTTACTCGATTACATTCCTATCATAGATATATTGTTCTAATCATCCTCGCTATCCTCCCATCATACAACTTGATGAGTTCTCCTTAGTCACGAACCCTTATATCCCATTCCAAATTGATTTGGAACTTTTAGTCCCTCATCTCAGAAGATTCCATTATTTTCTGTCTTTTCAATAAACGATTGACGTTCGATTCTTTCTTGTCTTTTCTGTTTCACGAGACCTCATTTGATTGTTACTATTTTATGATCATTTGATTAATTTTACTCGTGATAAAATAATTTTGATCACAACAATATTTCAACTCTATCTCAGATCATATCTAGATAATTCGGATCGTGCCTATATTTTATCATGGTACCTAGAGATCATGCCTAGAATCCGATCGTGCCTGATAATTTAAATTTCATTTTTGATCGAGGTTAGTGATTTTGATTGTGTCCCGGCCCTTATCTTTGAAATTTCGAGTACGAAATTTTCTAAGGAGGAAATGTTGTAAAGTCCACATATTTACTATATGATTAATATTGATTGTCGGTTATTTTTTTTAATTAGATTATCTTGGGCTTAATTTAATTAAGATTTGATGACCCTCCATTTCAGCCCATGGGAAGCCCAACCGATTTAATTCAACTTACCAATTCCTCCACTCACCCCGGTTTCCCGCTCAGATCCCTCCTTTGTGCGCCCACGTCCCTTTTTCTCCTTCCTTTCACGTAATAACTCTCAGAAGAGCAGAAACCCTCACAGAAGTTTTTCGTTTCCCTTCTTCACTAAAAACTCCATAACTTTCTCCTCCCTCCACCAAATCCAAATCCGAGACCACCGTCGCGTTCGTCTCGACGTCCTCTCCGAATCCAGACCCCAGTTCCCCACCTTTCGAGCCCGTTCCCGCGTCGCTCCCGCGACAGCGCCGGCCGCCACCGCCCGTGTCGCGCCCCACGGCGGCCCCTAGTGCGTCCGCGCGCTCCGTGCGTGCACCCCGCGCACGTGTCCGTCGTTCCGTCGACGTTCCGACGCTCCGATCCGAGCCCGAGGCCTCCCCTCGGTGCTCCGCCTCCATTTTTGGTATATCTTTGACCCAGAAACTTTCTGTGCCATGTACATAACCTTTTTCATGTTCTGGCCAATTGGCAGAATGAAGCTCTGTCAATTGGAATAGTTAGATTAGTTAATTGTGTATTATTGTGTAGGTTCTTTAATTAATTAATATATTGCTTATTAGTTATTAGTTGTGGAACTATATAAATTAGATTAATAACGAATAATTAGTGTATTATTAACTTTTAATAAATATTAGTAATATAAATTATTAAGGTATAATTATATGGCAAATTAGTTTATTTAAGAATATTTGTCATTTTGGTTAATTATTATTAAGAGTAATTAATTATTGGTAATAAATTGGTATTTGTATTTTCTATAAGTAAATAGTTGTCTATAAAAGATTCTTATATTTAAAAAAAGGCATTTAGAAAATTATATGAGTATTCTATAGCTAAAAGGTAATTATTTATATTATTTTCCAAAAGTTTATAAAAGTTAGTAATTATTCTATTTTATCAAATAAATAGTTAAAATAAGGTTTTGCTATTAAAAAGAATTTATTTATTAAATATTACAAGGATGACTTTTAGTAATAAGTTTTATTAAAATATTATGTTCATTATATATATAGTTTTAGTTATAAAATTAGCCCTTTACAACAAATGATATTTTTGGTTCTAAAATAGTATTTGTTGTTTATAGTCAGAAAATGGTTGCTTTATAAATAGACTTTCGTGCATAAATGATAATTTCCATAAAATATCATAATAATATAAATGAAGTAACTATTTCCTTATTTTGGTAATGATAGTCAAATGTGTATTTTTCTTTAGTAAGAAATTGTATTTTTGCACATTTTGATAATTGCATAAAAATACTAATTTCTATAATACGATTAAATAATAATTTTCTTACCCTTAATTATTACGTTAAAAACTTGTATTTTTACTAAAACGATTATTTTGTAACTTAGTATCTAAAATATAAATATTTTTCAACGTTATTAACAAAATTATGTTATTTTCAACCCGACCAGACTTTGTCCTAATTAACTAGTTGGCGTTGCCCTTAAGGATTAGAGTGTAATTATTTCTAGCTGCTGAACCTGGTGTTACGAATATGTAGGTTCGGGACCCTAAACCTTAGCGGTTACCTACTGGTTGCTGCCAAGTCAAGGAACTATCAAAGGCAAGTTACGTTTATGTTTTTCTTATATTTTATTTAGTAATTGTCAAGCCGACCACTTAGCTAGTCGTTTCCAGTTTTTCTAGTTTTGTTGTTTTGGAGTTTTGTTAATTTTGAATTCAGCAGTTTATTTCAGTTCTTTCATTTCCAGTTGTACTTTTCAAATGTTGAATAAAAGTTTTAAAATTTTCGTATATCGAGTTGTGACAAATGTATAGATGTTGTTGTGAATACCTGCTAATAGAACAGTTTATTGCCGCCGTCTCACAACGGTGCAGGCTGGACATGATCTGGTTCGACCCAATTATTTGGGATCGGCCCGTGACAGAAGGCTCAGGGTGCTGAACCTTATAGATGGGCGAGAATCAGACTGCTATGTACAGTATGGCATGTGTGGCGGAAAAGAAATCGACGAATATTTGAAGGCAAATTCCACTCTGTTAATATTATTATACAAGGGATAGAATATGACATCAAATGTATAGAGGGCAAATGATGCTGGAGAGGTGGAGCTCGGTTGCGAGATTATTGTACAGTTTTTTGGCATTTTATCAATAAGAAGTACCCATTTCTTAAAAAAAAAAAAAAAAAAAAAAAAAAAAAATATATATATATATATATATATATATATATATATATATATATATTATATGGGAGTATATATATATATATATATATATATATATATATATTTTTTTTTTTTTTTTTTTTGAAATCACACTCACACACACAATTGGGGGGCTCGAACCTTGCCGGCCCCTCCGGGTGTCCGCTCTAATACCACTAAGCTAGAGAGCTCGGACTATATATATATATATATATATATATACATTGAACTGAAAAAAATGCGAAAACCGTCCGCTAATGTGGATAATACGGAATAAAAATCCAACTAAATATCTACTTTGAAAACATTTCGAATTTTATTTATTTTCAAAAAAATATCATTAACGGGCCTCCCTCAGAGCCCGCTCCATCAGTCGGGTCAAAAAGAGCCTCTTCTACATCTGGCGGGAAACCCAAAAATTTCACCAAAAACAAACCCACAATCCAAATCCAGTCCGTTAAAAGCCAAACAAACCTCCCTCCAATCCAATCAACGGCTCCCACAATCGCCACGCTGGCAATCCGCACCACCCGCCTCCCAGCCAATAACCTTTCCCAAATCCTTCTATTTATTTAGACTCTCATTCCTCGTCTTCCTCCATTCCCATCATCAATCCCTCCCTCTGTAGAATCAAACAAAAAGCGAAGAAGAAGAAGAAGAATGAGTTCTCGAGGAGGAGCAAGCAAGGCACGTGCGAAGTCGGTGTCCCGGTCGCAGAAGGCCGGCCTCCAGTTCCCCGTCGGCCGGATCGCCCGGTTCCTCAAGGCCGGCCGGTACGCCGAGCGGGTCGGCTCCGGCGCCCCCGTCTACCTCTCCGCCGTCCTCGAGTACCTAGCAGCAGAGGTTAAAGTCGTTTCCTTTTTTTTTTCTATTTCAAACTCTTCCTTCAAAGGTTAGGGTTTGGGGTTACTAAAAATTGTATTTTTTTTTTGGTCGGTGCAGGTGTTGGAGCTGGCCGGGAACGCGGCGAGGGACAACAAGAAGAGTCGGATCATCCCGAGGCACATACAGCTGGCGGTGAGGAACGACGAGGAGCTGAGCAAGCTCCTCGGCGGGGTCACCATCTCGTACGGCGGGGTGCTGCCGAACATCAACCAGGTGCTGCTGCCCAAGAAGCAGGGGAAGGGGAAGTCCGGCGAGGTCGGCTCCGCTTCTCAGGAATTTTAAAGATCCTTCCTTTTTTTTTCTTTCTTGGTTTGGACTTGGAGGGAGGAGGAGGGTTTTGGTTGGGGAATGTAATTAGTAAGTTATTAGTGTGGACTATGAACGTTAATGGAAAATGTTGTTTTAGCTGCAAAGTTTTTTTTTTTGTTTATTTATTATTGGATTTTGGGTTTCAGAAATATTTGAAAATTAGTGTGTGGGTTATGAAGACGGTGACGTTTAATCCATCGACCCAAAGTTATCATTTAAAATCTGTCAATAATTACTTTAGGTTTAGAGTTATTTAGGAATAGTTTTATATAATATTTGATATTAGGGGGTGTGCTTTCAAATTATACAATATTATTGGTTGGGTCTCCAAATCTGTTTATGTAGGCTAATGAGTAACGATTTGGAGATCTAAACACTAATGTTAGATAATTTGGATACATAAATCTTAATAATATCTATTATGTGAGACTCTATTATTAAATATCCCTTAACTTAATTGGACTTAGGATCCTAGAAAGTTGGATATTTTCAGGATATGAATGCCAATTTTTGAATATTTTTGGAACATTTCGACTATAGAAACTCAAATAGGAATTAAACAGGAACTTGTAATATGGTTATGACATTTGGTTTTATTTTTTGCAATTAGTTTCTTGACTCTTTTTATTTAGGTTGAAAAAAAAAATGGAAAGTTGACATGCATGTAATCCAAATGATTATTTTAAAATTAAGAACTCATGAGTTCCTTTAGGATTTTTGAATAACTTTGGTACTAAAAGTCTAATTAAAGATATTAAAGATTTCACCCCTTTATATTTATGTTATATTGATTGATATATATGATGGGTTGACATTTTAATTTGATATGTCATTACCATATTTTTAGAACCCTAAAAGGGTCTTTAGGGGATTCTAAAGTAAAAAAATTAATTGAGATTTCACTGAACTTAGAATTGCAGTTAGACTGTATGTGAGTTGGGGTTTCATGTAAAATCTATTCCTTTCTATTTCTACAGTTGTTTTGTTGATGTTAGTTTTTTTTTGTATCTGGTTATGATTGTGGGATTTTTTATATTAAATTGTGGATGTTGATTGTTGTTGGATTAGTTGACTAACAATGTTTAAAAGTTATTTAGCTTTACACATAAATTCATAATACATGGATGTTGAAGTGAGATTGTGTTTAATGGAATTTAGCTTATGTTTGGAGTTGGAAATGGAGTTCATGGAACTCCACAAAACATTTCTGAAGACCACCAAAGTACTCTGGATTATGAAATCCTTGTTTCCTTTCCCAAATTCTCTTCACAACCTAGGCTTCATAATTTTTGGTTGGTTTTCCCCCAGTCTAGCAATTGTTTTTGTTTTTTTTTTGAATCCCTCCAGGCCAAGTGTTTTTAGCCAAAATAGATTCTCTCAAAACAAACTAAAACATAAAAACAACAAAAAATTGTATCAGAAGCATAAAAGTTCTAAAGAATTGTGTAAAAGAAAAAAAAAATTGTGGAAATTGCAAAATAGGAACCATTACCCTCAAAGAAGGGCGTCAAAAAAAAATACTCCCTATATATGGATGTCTAAAACTAAATGGTTGGATTAGTCGGCTTAGTTAATAGTTAAAATAAAAATTACCTGCCCAAAATAAACGCCAAAAAAAAGGGCGTACAATTTTTTAACGTCCAAAAAAAGGGCGTACTTTTTTTGACGCCCTTTTAATAATAGCACTAGTAATACTTGAAGAACACAACCAGCAAAAAGAACTTCGAAGTAAAGATTTGAGTTTTTCTTTTCTTTTCTTAATTTTTAGAATTCACTAACAAATGGAGACAATGATATGAACAAGACCAAAGCATATAACCAAAATATATATATATATATATATATATATATATATAATGCCCAAGTTTAGGGCTTATAATTTGCCCCCCAAGCCTAAGATTTGGGCGTATAATTAAGCTCTTGCTTAAGCCTCTGTACCCTAACAAAGAAAAAAAACGCCCAAGATTGGGGCCTAACGGTGCCTACTTCATAATTTGTACAAACTTTGTTCCTTTGGCACAAATATTTAAAACTTTAATGCTCCTCGTACAATTTTCCGAATTTATCCTACTGAGTTTGTTGGATTTGAACCTCATCGCTTTTTCAAATCTTCACATTTTCAGTTACCGATGCTAAAACAAATCCTACCCGAATATCCTACCTGGAAATTTATCTGCAGAAGCAAGAAATAATTGGGATAGAATACCGCAGTTGCAACACACAAGTAGCAGTATTATGTCGAAGAACAGGAACAAGAAAACAGATAAACCAGCTAATCTTGGTTGCTCTATACTACAGTTCCTTGTGGATCCTATAATGTAAGCACAATATGCCTTGCCTGCTGAAAAGATGAAAGGTACCGACTAACAATCTAAAATTCTCGATTTTGCTACTTCCAATTATAAAATACAAACTTAAACCAATATCCCATTCAACAATAAAATGTCAGGGCAAACTCAGATTGTAATACATCAGGTAATACATATAAAACATGGGTCCAGCTGTATACTCTGCACAACCTACAAAAGGATCAGCAGGCCAAGTTAAGTTTGCTTCTTTCTCCGTTGTGCATTCACCAGCCCCATGAACATCCAAAAACATCATCTCCTGCATTGAAGGCCAGTTAATTTATTTTAGATGATGTTTGGATAGTCGAGAAGATAAATGCATTGTTCCACATAACTCCATTTATAACATTGGAGAAAGGGAGAGGAAGTTAAAACAAAGAAATCAGTACAAACCTGGTCATCTAGCCTTTGGGACGAGCAATCCACGTTTCTCTAGGCTCTTATATCGATCCCTTGCAAGAGTGGGGCAACCCTATTTACAAAGAAATAGACATCATTAGTTCTGTAGTCAACCCAGAATCATACAAAATGGAAGTAGCAACCTTCAGCTTTCGAAGAGATCCAGAAATTTCTTCTGTAAGAAGAACTTGACGAGGAGCAGGTTTAAATCTGAAATAACAGAGAGATGTGAGTCGGAGAACACAAGTGCTGCAGTAAAAAGCATCCAAAAAGAAGCTATTTTTTCTTGTTCTAACAGTAATAGCATCAGTGGGGATGAGTTCAAGAGTGTTACTTGTGCTTCCCCAAGCGAGGTGGACCAGATTTACGTCTTTCTTGCTTAGTTACTGTGCGCCTCAGATGCCTCATGTTCTTTTCTTCATCCTCTTTTGCTATTTCTTTCAGTATATCCGGTAAACTGAATACAAAAATTTCAATCTCAATTATTTACTGAAACCAGAGGATTTCATAATCACAAAAAATTAGAACAAATACCTATCGATTTCTTTAGACTGATTCTCCAGCTTTTTTGCTTCTGCTTCTGCTTTCAGCTGTGCCTTGCGCCTGGTTCTTCGGTTTTGCTGCACTCGGGTCACCCGCTTTCTTTTTGGTTGTCTATACCACATTAGATAAAAGATGGAACAATAACATCAAAAATATCTTCATGACCAAAATTAAGAGTCTAAAAAATGATTTAGTTAAGTTTAAAACATAAGAAAGTTGGGGTTCTAAAACAAAATTATCCAAGCTGTACTATAGAAAAGTACCAATGTAGCCAATAAGATTGAGAATAAAACAAAGGGTATGTACCCAGAGGAGTACTGGTACTCAGTATGGGTATGCCTTCCTGAAGGGAGTAATCATGATAGCACTAAAGTAGTTTAGGCATCGATTCTTTGAACTTGAACAGAGCACATTTGAAATAAAAACACAACTGAGAAGGAAAGGTAAAATGGAGAGGACCTTTGGAAAAAGAACATATTATGACATAAGACATAATAAATTATTGGAAGAAATGTTTTTTGACAAAATATTGACTTGGTAAGTAACCATAATAGCACTGATATTGTAATAGTTTAGGCATCAATTCTTTGAACCTGGATGGAGCACATATGAATAAAAAACACAACAGAGAAGGAAAGGATAAATAGATAGCATCTCCGGGGAAAAAGAAAATATTCTGCCATAAGACATTCTACTAAGTTCTTGGAAGAATTGTTTTTTGACGAAAAATAATTGACTTGGCAAGATAGGTTATATAAAGACTAGCATGTTTACACGAAGACGGACAAACTTTCAGTTGCTCAAACACCAATCTACTGCCTAATGAGGACAAAGAAAGGAATAACAAGTGACCGTGTAAAGAGGATGTCTCTTAGGACCAATTGCATAACACGTTACTCAAAGTTATAAGAATAGACCAAATATTCACTTCATACAAAAGCAGGGTCAAAGCTTCTGCATGACCATATATCTTAGTTGTGACTTATCAATAAGACAGAAACTGTACAAAGATGGTATAAAATATTTTAGACTGACAGACCTTTCTTCAAGGTGTTCTTCAGTAGCGTCGCCTATGTCCTCACCCAATTCACTCTCATTTCCATCATCCGCTTCCAGAAAATATTTCTGAAAGAGAAGGATTATATATGAATTAGCAAAATCCTGTCAGATTGTTGTGCATTGATAACAAAGATTGATATATTACACCAGAAAATAAAATAGTAACAAAGCCTCATCCAAATTTTTGGGGTCTGATACATGAATCCTAATCTTCCATTCAGCACCTTTCAGGGTCATCTCCTCTATTACATTTGCTAAAGGCATACCATAGAATAAAATAAGTTCGCTAATTAAGAGAGTCTCAGTCAAAATGCAAGCAAGCAAATCTCCCTTGTACTTAAAAAGAATCAAACCCCTTTACAAATATCTGAAATAAAGTAGTAATTTTAATGTTGCAAAATGTCCTACTGGCCATCATGTCAGCTACAGATGGATCAATTTGCATGTCCTTTGATAACTTATACTACACCAAATGTGTCGGAGCGGGTTCCCTTCCAACGCAGAGAATGCCTGGAGGTTCGCAACGAGCGCCATTCGAGGAGAAGAAGCTAGAGAAGTGACGAGTACTGTTCGAAGAGAAGAATATCGGGAGGTCGAAGGAGCCGACAAATGGCTTGAGAGTATGTACTTCTAATCCGGGGGTATGTATTGGTAATCCGGGGCCATCTATCCAAGTATTACACTATGTTCTGGGAGGGTACCGTCAGTCTGGGAATACATACCGCTAGTTCTGGGGTATGTACCGCCAGTGTTACACTATGTTCTGGGAGGGTACCACTAGTCTGGGGGTACATACGACCAGAAGTTTTTTAATCATATTTTGACGGTTCATATTGCTCCAAACTTGAATTTTTTAGAGATGCATATATTAGGGTTTCTCAGCCCAATTGGAGGTAGAAATAGCCGTACAACTTTCAAAGAAAGGAAGAGGTGATTCGAGAGAGATCAAAAAAGACTTTGGAGGAGATCGTTCGAGGAGGTCAGTGTTATACTGAGAAAGTCAATTATCTTCGTGTTCTTGATCTTCTGTAACTTTGCTCATTCTCCATTTGTACTTCATTCTCCATCTCGAGTAGTACTCGAGAGAGTAGTTGTGGTGATTCGTGTTCGAAAACTTGGAAGAAGTTTGGTAGAAGAAGTGTATTTCTTCTATTTCCATTACTGCATGTTTTCCGCGTTAGATGTTGTTCGTCCCATGGTTTTCTTCAGGATGTGTTTGCAATTGTGGTTTTGTATTTTGTGTTTGCAGGTTGGTACGTACATTCGTTCTTCGATTCTCGCAATGCACATTTAGTCGGGAAAGGAGATTCCGCTGTTAGATGTTTTCCGGGTTAGATGTTGTTCGTCCCGTGGTTTTCTTCAGGATGTGTTTGCGATTGTGGTTTTGTATTTTGTGTTTGCAGGTTGGTACGTACATTCGTTCTTCGATTCTCGCAATGCACATTTAGTCGGGAAAGGAGATTCCGCTGCATTTCGCACTCCATTCCCAACAAAATGCAACCCTGTTCCCAACAAAATGCAACCGTATACAAGAAGTAAAAGAAAGCAATGTAAACCTAAAGTTCAGTATTATTGGACTTGCAAAAATAAGCCTCCTTGTAACTAGATGCTACACATGATGAGTCAGTGACAGTCTGATTATGAATTAGTTAGTAAGTCTCACAAAATTTTAGCTACAGAAATATGGAATATAAGCCAAGTACCATGTATGCACATAAATGAACTCAGCCAGCAGAACAATTGAATCTTCTAAGGGATTCAAACCTGAATGAATAAACGTAATAGTTAGTACTCACATCTTCTTCGTCAACAATTTCTCCAGTAACTGTAAGTGGCACTGGCGCTGGTCCTAACTCTTTTCGATAAACCTTTTGCATCTCATCTGCAACAGCTTGGGCCAACGAATCCTATACCAGCAGAAAAGCAGTTATAGTCAATAAGTAAAGTGGACATGGGAAGAAGCTTACATATGCATCATTTAACATCAAAAACAACAAGAAGACTCGGGATGAAATTTCCATCATGTAAAAGAAAGGGAGACAGAAAAAACTTAAAACCTGATGAGCTTCGAATGGAGGATTGAATGAACATCCAGGTGGCTCCACTTCAACAGCCGGAATAAGTGAATTGAGCTTCTGTAAATAGTCAACACTTGAGACAGCAATAAAACTACCTAAATTTAAGCAAGATATTTTTACAGCATTATGATGGCCATCAGTCTGGTACATTGACAGGGATTTTATAAGCTGATGAGCAACACTGCAATAAAAGCTAGGATATAGCATGCATTGCAGTATTACAAATATATGGTGGTGTTGCTTGCTTCCGCTTCCAGGCAGCTACGTTACCATCTCACAATTCGTGAAGATCACAGAAGAGAGGGCGAGAAGAGGAGAGGAGAAAGGTTATGGGTGGGGATTAAGAATTAAACCTAGCTCATCTGATCTATTTGTTAAGTCATAAAGAGAGCGACTCAGGCTAAGTTTTTAGCCATAACTCCTGCCCATCCTCCTCTTCCCCTCTCCCTCCTGTCTCAGTAACATCCATGTGCAACGATAATGGAAGCATAGTTGTTTAATGGTGAGCACCAAATCTGGCAGCAGCCACAATTTGGTGGCAGCAAGTAGCCAGCGCGGAACAGGTTCTTTACTCTTTAAAATTATTTCTCTCTCTTTCCACAATGTGGCATGTCAGACACAAGTCCAACATATGTTGGACATGTACAGCTTGGAATTCCCATGTCTTTGCAGCAAGCCATCAGTCCTTGTCCATTTATCATATGACTAAGTCAGTGCATTGCCATCAGAAGTGGCATTACTTTTTTTTGGTTCATTATCCTTAAATATCTATAAAGGAACTTGATTTTCTTTTAGTCTGTGTATGATACAATTTTGCATATATTGGTTAAATCTCGAGCGACTCGTGAACCATATTGCAATAGCAAAACTCCACGCCATCAATCACATGCCAATCATCATGCTACACATACCTTTTTTGGTTTCACACAGTCTCCACCTGCAAAGTTCAACAGTAAAAAGAATAAATACTCAATAGAGTATGGAAATTAATTGTACGGAAAATTTGATGCGGACCTTTATCATTCCATATTTCCACAACAGCTGGATCTTGATCCTCATCCTGAAAGTTGTCAAAATAAACAATTACCAGGGGATCAAGAGATACAAGAAACCTTTGGGCCTTCAAAACAAATTACATACCTTAGGAGTATTTTTGATATCAGTATTTGAAGACTCAATTTTTGATTTCTGAATATCCTTCTTACTCTTCTTGCATTTCTTCAATATGGAAGATGGGACAGGCTGAACAAAAGCGTTTCTTTGGAGCAAACTCTCGTGGTGGAGGACTCTCTCCCTATGTTTTTCAATTTTCCGTTTGACAGGGATATCTATAGCACCAATGATAATCTCCAATAAACTTCTCAAGAAACAGAGAAGGTAAAAAATAATTTAAGCAAAACATAAAGGTATGACATTTGAGCATAAAGCAGTTTTTAAAATATCATCCAGATGGGATTTATTTTGATGCATAGTCACATTATTCACAATTTGTTTCGTCAAAAATTGCGAATAACTCACAAACTGAACAGACAGTCACCGCATATATGTGCAATCACGAAAAAACGTGATCTTCGTGATTTATTCGTGTTGAAAGCAGCCTACAAAACTATGCTGGCCACTCATTATCTGGGCATGGGCCTTCACTCAAGACGAGGACCACATCAAGCCAATCATTAACTTGTGGCTCTTTCTATATTATTAGCAACTACTAAGCCTCCTTTTCTTGTCCATCCAATGTGGGACTAAAAGTTGTTCCCTTTTGTGCGGCCAGCCAACACACTCAACACAAGCCACTCCTAAACAGTCTTTATTAGCTAAAGATCCCTAGCCTTTAAGTAGTTCTCAAATACTCCTTACAAAATAATCCCAAGAATCCCTTACAAAAATCTAGTTTTTGATACAACCTAAAGGTGGGGAAAATAGTAGTGGGAAATTGGTGGAATAGTGACAAATTTTCTTTATAGACTTTTAAAATGTAATTTCTTAGGGAAAAATATTATAACACAATTTTGATTTCTTAGTATTAATATTTCTAAAAAAAATCTAAATAAGGACTATCATATCTATGTTTTCTTATTTTGTCTTTAGCCAAACTGTAACGAATGCATGCCAAACTCTCCGAACTTTATCTGAATCCTAAACTTTTCAACCTTGCTGAGTTAATCCTGAAAGACCAACTTGTGACTATGCTTCGATGGTAGATTCAACAATAAGGAATCTAGTCAACTGGAATCCACGTTAGGATTCCTGATAAGCCTTTAGTAAAACAGAGCAAAACTGGATTTGTGAATCCAAAGGAGATTTTATTTCTATTCATTTTCACCTTCCACCACGTATTTCAAATCCTTCCTCTCACCCTAGAGATTTTGAAATCTAGCTCTGTATCCTACATTTCCTAAGCCCTCCAGCTACTAGGTAATAGTCTTCTTGTCCACAATATCCTTCGCCCTCCTTTTCCTCTTATTGGTATCTTTCTCTTCTTCCATCCCTCATCAACTGAACCCTAACCCATCCACCTTTCTTCTTTAACCATCTCATCCCTCTCCTCAACTAATCAAAATCTAACTCTTTCTTTATCTATGCAATCACCAAATTCTGACACCATTCCTCTCTTTTCCTCTTCCACCACTCTTGCTCGGATCAAAAGATCCAAAAGCACTTTCTCTTCTTTACGACAAGTCCTAACACTCTTGATTTATCCTCTATGATTTCATCCAAATCTGGCTCACTACATTCCTCGTCGCTCTCTTTCCTCTCCGACCAACCATAAAGCACCAATTATGTCCGGCCATATAGATTTTTGGCTCAATTTTTCATCACCACAGTTGGAGGAAAAGAGAGGGAAGAAGCATGAGTAGAAGAGGAACATTTACTCGAGCTCCATGGGCTCCCTCGAATGATGCATAAAACCCCGATCATATAGTTTGATGTTCTAATATTAAATGTACGGACATCAAAGAAAAAAATGTTGATATTGTAGATCTTCAATAAAAAAGTATAGGATCATGTTTTGATGTTGTTGGGCTTGATATTTCATTGCAATCGAATGAGACAATTTACGGAAACTTGATTAAGCAAGTTTATCCACTATGGAAATACATACAATAAATACTAAAAGTTTAGTTAAAGTGGACAAAGTATTAGAACAATAACTCAAAATTAGGCTTATTCGACTCCTATTTGACATCATGAGCATTAAAAAGGCCTTATAAAACCAAAATATTTTGCTGAAAGTTTGCAAGGAGAAATGTGTGATACTCAAGCAAAGGAGAAATGTATGATATTCAAGTTGAGTTACTATTAAGGGATATTTTCATTTCGTCTTGAACACCTTACTGCACGTATTATATTATTCACGATAGCACTTCTAGGTGCACATTCTATGTCTATAACTAATAGAATCCAAAAGATTTTATGAAGTACCAGAAGGGGGTCTGAGTAAATTTCTGTCATATCATGTTAAATAATCTCATGACGTACTACAAAAAAGTTATGCATGCTTCCTAACTCGAGTATTCGAGTATTTTGGGACTTCGGAATAGACTTTTGGTGGGAAGCCATGCCTCGAAAACCCCATGGGTGAAAAGCAAGAAGTTTGCTTCTGTACTACAAGGAATCCATCAGATCCCCAGACTGAAGGCCATTGATCGATCACTTGACGTCACTATAGTTACCAGAGCATAAAGCAGCAAATGTCAAGGAGACAGGCCACAGGGTGAAACATTTGATACCAGAGATGTTGATATGCATAATTACAGGGATGTGAGAGGTTTAGGCCTCGACCATTACCGACTTGCTGTTTCGTGTAAGTTGCCGAAGGCCGTATTTCATATATACCATGTGATTTTGTCCGTTCCAAACTTACATTCTTTCTACCACACTAATCTAGTATTATATACTATTTATTATTATATAATGTAACGTTTCTAAAGTTGTATACGAATCTAGTCTTCATTCATTTCATGAGTTCCCAACCATGGGTCGAGTGAAAGCTGACCCATAAATCAGTAACTAAAAGAATCGAAAGAAAAAAAAAACTTTTATTGTGTCACTTAAGTTATAGAGGAATTCTTGAACCCAAGAATTAAGAAAGACAAGTTGTTTACATTTCTATTTGAATTCTAGGATTCAATTAAACAAAAGGATTCGCAAATAAAAGTGCTAATGTGGACCCAACTATGCTACTAAGACCGACTGAGGGGAACCGTGCGCGTGAACCAAGGACACGTGGTGGGCCCCCATTGGTCCAGGCTGGACCCTGACGATAGCAGGGGCTCGGTTTCTGGTGGGTCCCAGCCCTATGGGGGGCCGCCACGTGTCCTCGGTTCACGTGCACGGTTCCCCATCAGTCTGCGAGGACTTATTCATGTGGACCAGCCGATAAATTGTCAAAGCTTCCATAAAAGCTAGACTCAGCAATAAATTACCTCTATGCTTCAGGCTGTCTTGTTGCCTATCTGCAATTTTTTGTATGGACTCGACTATATGCTAGGATGCACAAACACTCCAAAATTTTGTCTCCTGTATGTCGCCACAGTGTATTTATCGTCATTTGCAAGACGTGTCGTGCTCGTGTCCGTGCAACAAAGGCTATATGTAATGTGGATTTTAGTAGACGATTTTTCGTCACTTAACAAAAATCTTTCAATACTATGCCAGTATAATTTTCGGAATGAGCCCGAACTTCAATTCGGGTTACAGATTAACCTACTCGAGGAAGTAGAGAATTTCTCATCTTTACTAAAAAAAATAACACTTCCCGATTCAACAACAGACCAAAACTACAGAAGATCGAACCCAATTAATAATATGTCCATCAAGAAATAGCATCAAACTAACAAAGAGAAAAAGAACCCGACTTTTTTCTATTTAAAGTACAAATTTGCAACGTAGAGTTCGATACCGACCGGTGGACTTGTCGACGAAGAAGAGATCGTTGCTGGGGGCGGAGGCGACGGCCCCGGCGCCGGCGAGGGCGTCGTTTGTGGCCTTCTGGAAGTAGTCGTCGATGTCGTCGGAGCTTATGTTCGCCCTCCAGGCCTTCTTCCCCTTCCGGGAACCCTTCGCCGCCTTCCCCATCGCCGCCGGTGAACTTTTCCCGCTCGATTCAAGATGCGGCAGCCAGCTGAGTGAGAGAGAGAAAGAAAGAGGAGAGAAGGACGACGATTAGGGTTTGGGGTCTTATGTGGGGGTTAGGGCTTTCGTCACTGGTTCGGTCTATAATTCTTTAGTCGGTCCGGTTTAATTTTAACTCTATTCATTTAGGCTTTTTCTAAGGGTTTTTCTAAGGGCACCCCCAAAATTACTAGGGACTATCACTTACTAGGGGACAGCCCAAGTTTGAGGAACTTTTACTGGAAACAGCCCAAAAATTACTTGGTGCTATCGCCCCCCCCCCCCCCCCCCAAAACCCTCTCTTTCATTTCATATTCATAAAAAATTTCTCTCTTCAAAACCCCCCAAAACCTTACTCTCATTCTCCCCAACTCCAATCCAAACTCCTAATCCTAGTTTTCTTCTACATTTTTCAAAGCTCATCAATGGCACCAAAGAAGAAACCCTCTTCACAAGCTAGGTATATTTTTCCTAATTATTGTATATTTTATTTTACAATTCAAAGAATCTTTGAGAAATTTCTTAAATGTTATGATAAATTAGGTTAGAACAATTCAAAGTACTTTTCGAACTCGAAAATCTCCGTTTTTTTCGTTTAAACCTAATCTTGTAACACGAAATGGCCGTTCGACTGCTGCTCGTGGTCGTCGTCCCTGAGGACTGCCGAAGAACGGGCAGTCCTACTGCCAAAGTGGACTGTCATGTCTCATGCAGTCCTATTATAAAATAGGACTGCAAGAAGCCTGACAGTCCTGTTATAAAACAGGACTGCCATCTCTCTGGCAGTCCTGAAAGAATGATGGACTGCCAGGATCATGACAGTCCTTAAGGCTTGCTTGTCTATTTTCATTTACATCTATTATTTAATGACTCTAACCCTATAATACTAACCCTATGTTGTCCTGCAGTCCTGTGGCCGCTCCCAAAAGAAAGTGACCCCCCACCGCATCCTTGCGCAGGGAACGTACTGAGCGGCCTCGTCCTCTTGAGAGACCAATAAGAATTTCAGAACCGCAGCGACAACGGGAACAACCACACCCACATACTCGTTCGAAGCAACGAGCTACTCCTAGTCCTCCGTCTTCTTCCGATGACGACGACGACGTACCTATCAACCAAATTCTAGCATGAGGTGGTTCTGGTGCCGGTCCTTCTGAGGATCCTGTCCGTACGCCCGATGCGGTCCTTCTGAGGATCCTGTTCGTTCGTCCGATGTTGATCCTTCTGAGGAGCCTGTCCGTCCGCCGTGTTGCTCAATGTTGTTGTCGTTCGACAACCACATTGCTTATGAAATATGGAAGAACCCGGTATGTACATTATGTTTGTAAGTTTCTGTTTATATATATATATATATATATATATATATATATATATATATATATATATATTCTATTTTTATTCTGTTGTCCGACATACAGGGAGCTGTCGTATTCTTAGGGCCGTGAGCCACGGGAGGAAGTGCTTTGCCTGGTGTTTTAACCATTTACCCGAGGACGTCCAGAGCAAAATATTTTCTAAATATGCCTACAAGACGCAGGACAATGCTCTCATATCGGTCTTTGTGGAGAGATGGCATCCGGAGACCAACACATTTCATCTCCCAGCCGGAGAGTTGACCATTACCCTGGACGACGTCTATCAGATACTGGAGTTGCCGGTGGAGGGGCGCGCCATGACAAATGAATATTTATGTGCTGAGAAAGATCTCGAGTGGTACGATCGTATAGTTGATTTTGTAGAAGATAACCTTTAGGTTGAGGCCACTACCTTTACAACCCTACCGGACTTAAGAGGTCCAACGGAATTCCTCTGTCATGGTTGGTGGAGAATTTCAAAGGCCCGCATGAGGCGGGTGATGAAACCGTTGAGAGGGTGGCCCGGGCATACATGCTCTTCATACTTGGATCGGTCGCCATTCCAGACAAGTCGGGAATCTCTATACATGCTAGGTATCTTGCGAACCTATCTGTTATAGACGACGTAGGAGCCATATCCTGGGGCAGCGGTATACTTGCTAATCTTTACCGCGAGCTTGGTATAGCATCCCGTGTCGGAACCAAGACCATGGCGGGATGCAAGACTCTACTCCATGTAAGAAAATTTCTAACCTTTTAAACTAATATACTAGCTAGATTTTGTTGTTAATTTAATGACTATTTATTTACAAATTGTATAGGCATGGATATACGAGAACTTTTCGATGCTCAAGAGGGGTGAGCTGAACCCACGCTATGAGGAGCACCTTCCTAGAGTGTGTCAATGGAAGCCAACTCAGCTGGAAACTAAAAATCATGAAACGCTGGTTTCCATTCGTGATGCTCTGGATAATTTGGTGCCAAAAGAGGTTAGTAGATAGCGAGTATATATCGTAGACTATTTTCTTGGTATGTTTATTTGTTGACTATTTTCTTTTAACTTTTGTCCTACAGATAGTTTGGCACCCATACCGGGATTTCTGGCAATTAAATCGCCATCTACAACCAGTATCTCTATTTCATGGTATGATCACATGCTATGATATTACGGAACCTTACATGCCTGATAGAGTACTTCGTCAGTTTGGCTTCGTACAAACTGTGCCGCAGCACATATTAAGGTTATTGGAGCCTCCGTGCGGGACCCAACCTTTGAACTACAAGCCGCCCTATTTCAACTGGATGACCGACTGCTACTCCGAGTGGCAACGACATTTGCTTGGGGAAGAACTTCGACAACCGGTGGAGGAGATGCACGACTGCAGCGACGAGTACATGTCGTACTACTTGGCAGTCGGACATCCTAAGTTGTCGAACCCTAACAATCCAGGGCCCGTTGCCGTTGGAGCTCTAGGACATATGCCTTCCAAAAATGTCTTGTATGCTTCATTGGTCAAGATGGTAAGTTTATAAATTATAGTTTGTAAATATTTTCAAATTTGTAGACTTAATTGACGTTTTGTCATTTACAGGCTACTCGGGTGAAGGCTTTGGCAAAATCCCTCCGATCGGGCTGCCAGAACGAGGAATGTGTCAATATCGCGAACCAGTTGGAGCACATCGACGACACTGTCGAATTTCCTTTCATGCAAAATCGGGAGGCACGTACGAAAGCCCGGCATGATCATAGCTAGATTATGTTTTGTATTATGAAAATTGTATTTTAGAAATTGTGATGTTTAACTTGTTGGCTACATTATAAAAATTATATTTTGGATACATGGATGTTTAACTTGGATGTTTGAATTTTGATGTTTAACTTGTTGGCTACATTAAGAAAATTCTATTTTGGATACATAGATACATGGATGTTTGTATTTGTGTCGACGACACTGTCGAATTTGGATGTTATGTCATGGATGTGTGCAATATGTGTCCCTATTTGTGTGCAATATGTGAAAAAACTCACTCACAGTGAGTTTTGATCAGGACTGCCATATCACTGGCAGTCCTTGTTCATATTAGGACTGCAATTGATCTGGCAGTCCTGATCCAAACTCACTCACAGGACTGCCAGACCAATGGCAGTCCTTGTTCATATTAGGACTGTCAGTGGTCTGGCAGTCTTGATCAAAACTCACTGTGAGTGAGTTTTGGATCAGGACTGGCAATCCTAATGTGAACAAGGACTGCTAGTGATCTGGCAGTCCTGATCAAAAATAACAGTGAGTTTTGATCAGGACTGCCAGTCCACTGGCAGTCCTAATGTGAATCAGGACTGCCAGTGGTCTGGCAGTCCTGATCAAAAACTCACTGTGTGAGTTTTGATCACTCACTCACAGTGAGTTTTGATCAGAAAGGACTGCCAGTGGTCTGACTGTCATTATCAAAACTCACTGTGTGAGTTTTGATCACTCACTCACAGTGAGTTTTGATCAGGACTGCCAGACCACTGGCAGTCCTAATATGAATAAGGACTGTCAGTGGTCTGGCAGTGGACTGCCAGTGGTCTGGCAGTGGACTGCCAGTGGTCTGGCAGTCCTGATCAAAACTCACTGTATGAGTTTTGATCACTCACTCACAGTAAGTTTTGATCAGGACTGTCAGACCACTGGCAGTCCTAATGTGAATAAGGACTGCCAGTGGTCTGGCAGTCCTGATCAAAACTTACTGTGTGTGAGTTTGGATCAGGACTGCCAGACCAAGACTGCCAGTGATCTGACAGTCCTGATCAAAACTCACTGTGAGTGAGTTTAGATTACTCACAGTGAGTTTTGATCAGGATTGCCAGACTACTGGCAGTCATAATGTGAATAAGGACTGTCAGTGGTCTGGTAGTCCTGATCAAAACTCACTGTGAGTGAGTTTGGATCAGGACTGTCACATCAGTTGCAGTCCTAATATGAACAAGGACTGCCAGTAGTCTGACAGTCCTGATCAAAACTCACTGTGAGTGAGTTTTTTCACGTATTGCACACAAATAGGGACACATATTACACACATAATGCACACAAATAGATATTTTTTCACACGTATAGCAGACAGAAAAAAGTAAAAAAACAAAAAAGATATATTTGACTTCACATTTTAAAATGATATACTTTAATGTTTACAAAAAAATTTCATCCATATACAAAATATGAAAACTTTATTTCAGTCGTAGACGTATCAGTCGATTTCGACGTCGTAGTGGCCAACCGGTAAGTCTTTTGGCTCTTCCATCTTCAACAGTTTCCTACAATGATTGATTTGATGATCAAAAGGTTCGGTCCAGGACTTCGCTTCTCCCGGTGCTAGTTTGTACCAAACTGTTGTAGGTGGAGGAATCGAAGAATGACCAATCATCCTTAGTATGACAAAGTGATCTTTGATTTGACCTATAGTACATAGATTAGTTTGTCCGTGCTCCGTCGGAGGAGCGCACATCGAAAAAAAAGTATTGCGAATCCCCGTCGAATAAAGTACAACAGGGATCCGATACCGATTAGCAAATAAATACAAGGCAGACGGGACGGACATGTAGTGGTCTGGCCCGATAACACTGTCAGTGCAAGAAATACTTATCAACAAAGTTCCAACTGTTTCTTCGCTTAGGATGAGGGAGTATAATGGAAGACGACTCTCTAATTCCTCGTACAGCTCCTGCCTCACTTGCCTCCATCCGTCTTTATCAGAATAACCAAGATGTATTGCAAGAACATGAAATCCGCAATGGCCATCCCCCGGGACATCAACAATAGACCAGATGTAACTGCGAATCTCAGGATAAAAACTGTGGATATACAAACCCAACGTTCGTCTATCCACAGTATCTTCGTTTGCAATATATGTTTTCTCCTTTTTTCAGCGAATGATAAGCTTGCTCTTCCGTACAGGCGGAGCTTGCTCTAAGCTTCGTTCAATATGCTCAAAGGATGATGGATCTCTCTTAGTTGACTCAAGCCTTTTCTTATGTGAACTACTCATTTTTGTTTGAGGCATGCCCTTAGGATTGGAAACAACGGACGGCTCATGCATTCTAGTAGTCACCGGACATGCAATTTCTTGGATTTTAACCTTAATGTACTCGTGTTCTGCTCCTACTGAGGCACACCATCGTGCGTGGAGAAGTTTCACTTGTGGCAAAGAGAAGAAATCATCGTCTGTCTTCACCACGGGTATTATAGACAACTGTCTCCAACGTTTATCGACAGCAACTACTGGAATAGGAATGGACTGACGACGATATTCATTAATCCCATGGGCACAAGGGAGGCCCAGTGTATGTCGATGTACACAACCGCAAACCTGAGGATCAAAGTCGACAAACTTTGACCTATCAATCTCTTCAAATATTAATGCCAATGCCTTGTGAGAAAGGACACGCATTAAAGAATCCAAGAGGACTTTCTTTCTAATGCTTGACAATATTTAAGCTCATCTCAAATGATGTCTTAATTTCGTTCACCGTCCGATCTATTGATAGATGCATCGCTTGCCAAACCGAAACAAAGTTGCCTTGGGATGACTTTAAATGCCTCTTTAATACTGAGTGTGCTCCTTCGACACGGTTGGTATTTGTCGTACCGTAATGCTTCACCACATTCGTCCATGCTAAGATGAATTGTTCTTTGTGCGGTTCAAGCCATGTCTCTTTGATGTAAGAAATGCATGCCGGCTCCCTCCCCTTCTACTTCTCCTTGAACAAGTACCATGCGGCGTCGTAACTGTCTACCGTACTGGCTCGCCATACACAATTCCAGTCATGGTTGAATTCGTCAAAAACTTGCATGTCAAGTTTACCATCCACTTTCCCGAACTTCAACTTACATTGGGATTGTATATTACGATTTACATGAAAAGTGCATAGCAATGTATCCGCTTGAGGAAACACAATCCGAATAGCATTAATTAGAGCATACTCTCTGTCGGTAACAAAAATAGAGGGCTCTCTATGACCGGTGTAAAGTATTTTCAGTTTCTCCAACGCCCATGTGTAGTCTTCAAGTTTCTCACTCTTCATGAAGCAAAAAGCAACTGGAAATGTTTTCCATGTATAGGTGAAGCCGACAACATGAAAGAGAGGCATCTTGAACTTATTGGTCTTGTACGTTGTCACGCCCCAGAACCAGAATACTGGAGAGCGGGGGCGTACATAGCCAGCTACGTATAACGAAATGGGATCCACGCCGCTATACGGTCACGGCTGTCTAGATATGTGAGGGTTTCACTACAATCCATCAGTCTCTTAAGGTCATAAAATAGCCTATTGTCTCAATCTCAACCAACTAATAGTTACAAGATGTCAGATCACCAAATACACAATAGTAATTATTTTCTATAAATAAATTCACTTTATTTATTGTGTATCTGGAAAAATACAACTGTAGAAATCCGATCTAGAAGACGATCGCTTTATCCCTTGGACGATGCGAAGAAGAAAAGCTCTCAAGAATTCGACAGCAATTTAGATAGCTATGTATCTGTACAATGAATGAGAAAAGAACTCTATTTATAGAGTCAAAAATAACTGAAAAGATAACTGTCTTCACAACCTGTGCATAGTTGAAAATCACGCAGGATTTAACATACGCACGGTTATGAGCAGTTACTGGACGTGGCCTGTAACTGTTGGACACATGGCAATCGTGCATGAGTCGTGTGCAAGTTACAGGATACGCAGGTGAGAGATTGGTGGCATGGCTGCCACGTACTCCAATTTGATGAAATCCACGCAGGCTTGTTGAGGACGAAATCCACGCAGCCTTGTGGCAGAAAGCTTCAGAATCCACGCAGACTTGTGGCAGAAAGCTTCAGAATCCACGCAGACTTGGTGCAGAAAGCTTCAAAATCCACGCAGACTTGGGGCAGAAAGCTTCAGAATCCACGCAGACTTGGTGCAGAACGGCCAGCTGTCTTGATTCGATGTGCCTCGACTGACACAAAATCTCTGACATTGATTGCCTTGTCAATCACATTAAATGACAATAAGGTCTTTTGGTACGCCAACTTGATGAAGGCTGAGTCTTGTTGAAGAAGATTTCGAAAGTCACGCAATAGTCGGCTGTGATCTCTCGAGTTCCATGCATACGTGGCATACGAGGAGACATTCTTTGACTGTCGTACTGTCAGTCATAATGACACTCTGACAAATGATGAGCTGTCTCTGCGTATATTTGAAGAAATAGTCTGGTAGAACCCAGCATAACTTTTAAACATTGTCTTGATCAACTCAGCGTGACTTTTAGACTTTGTCCTGATCAACTCAGCGTAACTTTTAGACTTTGTCCTGATCAACTCAGCGTGACTTTCATTTTTGAGGCCTACAAAACCCCCTTCAAAGTTTTTGAAAAATGATAAATTATTTCGAAATACTTTGAAATTGAGATGATAAAACGAATTTAGTCACGCTGAGATGACTTTAAAGAGAGATTTACTCCGAAATGATTGGACTGTTGGGATTCTGTGCGGTTAGGATCCCGTACAAAGCTCCTAAATCGAGGCAAATAATGATGTTGTCGTTTGGAATTCTTCGTGAGCCTATAAATAAGCCATAAATCACTTCTTTCATTCTTTACTTGCTTTAGAGAGAGAAAATCCACAGAAGAGAAACTTCATCTTCCCCGACGAACTTCATCTTCCCCGACTTCTTCTTTCCCTTCTCAGCAGCAATGGCTCCTAAGAAAACCGACGCTCAGGCTAAGGGGAAAGCTCCTGCGACTTCCTCGCGTGCCACCACCGACAGACTCCCTCGACACGAAGTCACGCATCCTCCTATGCAGCGTAAGTGATGGATGGGGATACGAACTATTGAAGATGACTTGATGAAGATGACTTTGATGAAGATGAACTCCACATAGAAATCTTAGGATCTTAAGACAAATAATGAACTTCAGAAATAAATCCCCCCTTCTTAGGGCACATGATATTAATAAAGTATGCCCCCTCTTTAGGGTCGACCATACTTCACATCTTCATGTTTACGAAGCTCTGTGTTTCACGCAAATGAGCATGGCTCTCAAGACTCTGCGTGATTTTTCATGTATTGGCAGGGATGTCAATGTTTGAATTATTCACGCAGCTTTCATGACTCTGCGTGATTTTTCATGTATTGGCAGGGATGTCAATGTTTGAATTATTCACGCAGCTTTCATGACTCTGCGTGATTTTTTTCATATGTTGGCAGAAATGTCCATGTTGAATTATTCACGCAGCTTTCATGATTTTGCGTGATTTTTCACATGTTGGCAGAAATGTCAATGTTGAATTATTCACGCAGCTTTCATGATTCTGCATGATTTTTCACATGTTGGCAGAAATGTCAATGTTGAATTATTCACGCAGCTTCTGAGAGTCATCCTCTGGATAGATTAGTCTTGATCCATCAGCGTATTTTTGTCATTTTCACTTAAATGTGATTCTGGCAATGATGCGTGACTTTCATTCTAATCTGTCTGGACTTTGCGTGAATTAATCACCTGCGTGAATAAATCATTCAGCGTGTCTTGATAGTATATCTGTCTGAAGTCTGCGTGACTTATGAAATTTCCTTCGAGCACTGCTATACACGCATAAGGCTCGTAGACATAGATTTTACTGAAACACATCTGACCTTGTCTTTTTTTATTTTCTGTAGTGAACATCCGAAGTGAAGAGGCAGATTATGAAGGGCACCTGAGTTTTTCATTTAAACATGATTTATCTCATGTGCAATTTCCTCAGTTTGACCTTCCAGAAGCCAGACTGTCGTTGTTGACAAATCAAGACCATACAACTCTACTCTGTCTGATGAATGGTCAACCCTTTCATAGTCTTGATTTGGTGTCCCATAAGAAACCAGTATTTCTGTTCGGAGATGCCATAGCACAGAAGTCACAACCAAAGGGCATCAGAGAGAAGGTCTGCTTCTATTTCGAAGGTGATGCAAGACAGCCCATGTACTGGCTGAAGGTTTCTAGGGGCTTATCTATCATGAGATTCATGCATGCCAGTTATCCCAGAAAGATGTCATGGCACTTAACAGAATATCAGCAGGCAAAGGCGAGCCATATCATTTACAGGAAGGAGGGATTCTTCAGTTCCCCAGAGAATCATGTATCCGTGTTTCGAGGTTTGAAGCCGGGATGTGTACCATCCGAAGACTCATCAATATTGATGCCATTCAGGATGCCTGTTTTCATAAATGAATTCATGGCAAACGAGAATGCATTATACCCCACTGATTCGACGCCGAGGATGAACGGCTTAATGAATCAGGAAAACATGAGGTGGAGGACTTTGGTCCATTGGGCTCTGGAGAAGTTTGAGAGTGAGCTGAAGAAGATAAATCTTTATGACGCGATCGTCAATTTCTCCTACGGCTTCAGACCCAACCCCTTTCTGTTCCTGGCCTTGGTTGAGAGGTATAACCACAGGACGGGGACATTTATGACTCCCAAAGGGGAGATGGGCTTTGCCCTTCATGAGATGGAATACATCTCGCATCTGCCTTCAGGCACACTACCGTATGAAGAGTATGTGCCTACGACAGAAGAGCTAAACTTTCTGTCGGAGAAGAATCCGGAGATGGTGCACCTGTTTGAAGAGATGATGTGCCATTTCGGCACATGTACTCTGTATTACAAGAGTTCTAAAGATGAAGCCGACTGCCACATCCAGAAGTGGATGTCTTATCTTTTCATGAACCGTGAAAAGGATGAAAAAAAGATAAACGAGAAGAGATGGTACCAAATTAACTCCTTCAAGCCTCTCTTTGAGAGTGAAATCATTTATCTACTAGAGAAGTATGACTGCAAGGATTTCACAATCAATGAAGACTGGTATGAGTTTAAAGCTGGAACCACCTTCAGCTCGTATGTGAGACAGAGTGGAAAGACTCTGTCAAGGAACGGTCATTTAGCCAGATTCCTATCTCTTTGGCTAAGAAGATTCGTCGTTCCTGGCTCCAGCTCTCTGGACAGAATACATAGAGGCGTTATTTTTGCAGCAGTGCGCCTTATGTATGGTTATAAGATAGACTTATTATCAGCGATGACCTGTAGGCTGAACGCAAGTCTTCGGAATTTTGTAACCAATATGCTATCTAATCAGAGGAGGATGACCGATGAATTCCCAAGAATAGAGATGCCTTTCACATATCTATATGGTTGGCTTCTTCTCCATCACGACGGTCTGATACCTCCGGGAGCAGGAGGAAGTGGCAATCTCTTTTTGGAGAAGTACTCCGGAGAAACTTTCTGGAAGGTTCACACTCTTCCAAAATGTAAAAATATTCTGAATCGAGCGTCACATTGGTCTATTCAATGTGTCCCTCCACCACTGGGTTATGAGAGCATGCCCTTGAATATGATAGACGGAGAAGACGGGCACAGGCTAGATGATGTAGCCTTTCAGTGGTTGCAGAGAATCCGGCCCTCTCATCTGGTATACCGTCATAAAGAAATGACGTATCTGGAGTCGTATCTACCGAGCCGATTTGCCAGGCAATTCGGATATGACCAACTTCATGTTGGGAATGCCACCACCTGCCTTTCTGCTCGTGGAGGGCTTATTGACGGAGCTCGGGCCTGGAGATACTTCGCGGCTAGAGATACAAAAGCTGTATTCTCTATGCCTAATCCTTTATCCAGCACGGGGACGAAGATGCTTTACACATATGCTCGCTTCTATGTTTCATCGAGCACCTTCATGCCGGGTTTCCATCCGAAGACTTTTGTTGCGGAAGACAACCCAGCCCCCTCAAAAAGGTCGAAGAAGAAGATTGTTACTCAACGATTTTCTCCGGAACCTGAAGATGAGACAGCGGAGGTTGAGCCCCTATATGACTTATTTTAAGAGCAAAATTTTCCTGATGAAGTTCTTCCTCCCATATTTGTATCCCTTTCTAAGAGGAAGCGAAGTGATGAATCTGAGACAGTCTCCAAAAAGAGTACTAAGTCTCAGACATCTAAGAAGAAGAAGAAAGGGGTCTCAGTAACTGCCACTTCATCTTTAGGTGGCATCTCAGTTGACGAAGATGACGCCGCCGATAAAGACGAAGATACAGATGAAGACGATGCTCCTTTGATAACAAGGAGGTCGAGAGACAGGTACGTCAAGAAGACCGTCGGCAAAATGAAGGGCAATGAACTCCTGGAAACGATTATGAGTGGAGGGGTCTTGCCAGAGATCAATGAAGCGGCTTCCACCAAGAAAACAGAATCTGATTATGTTCATCTTCCAGCAACTTCAGCTGAACAGACTGAGGTAGAGTCCACTCGAGCTCAGAAAACGACTGCTCCAACGACAAGTGGAGTAGCTACTGAACCCTCAGAAATAAGGATGATCCCTTTTGAACATGGGACTGAGGGCGTCATCCAGGCATTGGATGACCAGATTGAATATTCTGAAGAAGAACCAGCCCCGGCAGAAGTTATGGAACAACCGGAAGTTCCAGAAACTCAGGTTGAAGAAAACGTTTCTTTGGCCAAAGGCGATGAAGACGTGCCAACGTCCGAGCTATCAGCTGCTGATGACTTGTTGAAGAATGTTTGTAAAGACATCATTCTTCGAACTGATATTCCAGAAAAGACTGAACCGGCAGTCAATACTGAGCTTGCTATCATTACTGTTCCTGAGATTCATCCATCTCAAGGAATAGATGAAGATGTGAACATCATGGACTCCGGATCAGAGACTCATCCTGAAGCTGGGGATGAAAAAGAGTCTGAAGAAGAAGAAGAAGCTGAAGAAGGAGAGGATTGGCATGCTGGCACTTCTACTCATTATGATGAAGATAAAGTCAGAGGGAACAAAATGGAACTCAGCTCCGAACCTGCTCAATCTCTGGACAACGCTCCAGCACCCAGTAATTCTGAAGCTGGAAGCAGTCACATGAAGCAGGTGTCGGATACCATCATGGACCGGCTACGAGAAGACGCAAGACTCCCTCAATATATAGAATATGAACCTCAGCCTGGTAGAATTTTATTCTAAATTCTGTTTTTACCGTTTCTTTTTCTTTAGATGCTGATTATTTTTTCTTTGACTAGTAGGAACTGCTGCAGCAATGAGTTCAACTCATGCTCTACTTGTCCAGACTGATGCTGATGAAGGGAGCTCGCACTTGCCAACTTCTCCAGCGGCACATACCTCCGTTCCTAGGATAGAAAACATACAAGCTTCTTCTTCAATGATGACAGCGACTCCTGGGTTTGAGACGGGATTGGCAAGGACTCTGGGGATGTATTCAGATATCATCTATTTATATCTGGATACGTACTCCAAACGTTTCTTGAAAGACGAAGCTATGCCCTTCTCTGAGCTCCGAACGGTGGTCAATTTCCCGCTCTAAGCACTGCGACATGCTGGCTGCGAATCTCAATGTATCTTCTTCGAACATCTCCTGGATGAACTAGAGATAACCTTCCGAAAATACTGGGAAACTAAGAAGGAATATATTCAATCTTTAACTGTGGCTGAGATCAGTCAATTGGAGCATGAGGCCCAGGCCCAGCAAGTTGCATTAGAAGAATTTCTCGCTTCTTCATCTGAGAAATTAGTAGAAAAGGGTGGAGAAATATCAGTTACTCGTCAGAGAGTAGAACTTCTGGCAAATGATGAAATGTCAAAAGCTGAAGAGCTCAAGAAGTTGAAAGAGGAGCTAGCTCGTCTTCAGGAGCGAATTGCCCTCATGGAAAAGGAGCAAGCTGAAGTCGTCGCTGCTCGTATATCAGAAGATGAACGCTGTCAACTTCTTCAACAAGAGCGAGAGCAGATGCAGGCAGAGCAAATTGAAGAAGTTAACCGTCGCCAATCTGCTATTATTGTTTTTGATGAACAAAATATTACAGTCGAAGCAGCAGAAAGAGTTCGCAAAACTCATGATGAGAAAATGAGTATTGTACTTGATCGTATTAAGGAGCTAATAACTCCTAATAAATAGATCTTTTACATTTTTATTTGTAATCAATATTTTGATTTTGAATGAAGACAAATGAGAACTTTTGATCTGATTTTTGACTTTGTTGTTTTGATAATGATATATTTATAGAAAATATGTTCAGAGGTAAATAATACATGACACATTTCTATAGAATAGAATATACAAATAAACTTTGTAATTCTATCAGATGATATTAAACCAGAGATGATCTTAGTTTAATACTGATTAGAAAAAATAGAATTCAGACATAAAAATATCTTTGAACTCAATTTTTCATGATCTTTGGACTCGAGAATCAAAAGACTAGATATCATTTTCATAAATATGATACTGACATAGATGATGAACGATGATGAATCGTTAATGTATGTGGGATAAACGGGAAAAACTGACAAATGATGGAATGAACGGATAAACCGTCAAAAATGGATGATAATAAACGGATGAACCGTCGATTGGTAATAAATGAACGGATGAACCGTCAGATGATAATGAACGGACGGACCGTCGGGTGTTAATAAATGAACGGATGAACCGTCGGGTGGATGTAATGAACGGACGAACCGTCGGGTGGTAATAAATGAACGGATGAACCGTCGAATGAATGTGTCGCTTCGTTGTTTGAGGAATCTCTGTATATAAATAGAATAGAAATCTGACAGGAATGAGCACTTCTACTCTTCACGTAAAAATGTCGTCTGGAGAAGCATCTAAGAAGACTGAAATCGCCCCGAAGGCTCAGAAGAGCACTGAAGAACGCCCTGCCGATCCAGTTCAGCCGAAGGAGGCGGAAGCAGGCGAAGGTTTGTCTGCACCCCAGCCACTACGAGACATCCTGGACTTTCTGCTTGAACCGGGAAGGACTGAAGAAGAAGAAGCCATGAGGATGGCTGCTTGCAAGTTCCTCGTGGGTTCCAGCAAGGAAGTTCTCAGCTCCTTTGCTGATCGTGTTTTCGAGAAAGACGACAGCGGTCCGCGTCCAAATGTAGAGAAAGATGATAGTGATCTTCCTTAATATCATGTATTATCATCCATGATGAAATAAAATTTGAATTTTATTCATAGACTTGAACTTGTCTGATGGTTTACAAGCATTTATATTTATACATAATACTTTTTAAGGAATTTGCCATTAATAGGCATCATAGCAATTCGACCATCCAGTTCTGAGAGTTGATAAGCCCCATTTGAGAAGACTCGGCTCACAACATAGGGACCTTCCCACTTTGCATCGAACTTGCCTTTACTCATATGAGTCATAGTCATAGGACGTCTGACTATTAGAACAAGTTCTCCTTTTTGATATGCTCGAACTCTGACTTTCTTGTTAAAAGCTCTTGAGATTCTAGCTTGATAGAATTCGATATTCTGTTGAGCAGATAATCGCTTTTCATCCAGAGCTTCTAATTTCTGAAGTCGAAGACGATCATTATTCTCGGTGGTAAGTTCATTAGCGATTGCTATCCTTAAAGAAGGAATTTGAATCTCTAATGGAAGAACAGCTTCGCATCCGTACACCACAGAAAAAGGTGTACATTTAGTAGCATTACGAACTGTAGTGCGGTAAGCGCACAAACATTCACCAAGTTTCTCACTCCAATTACGTTTGTTGGTAGAAACAAACTTCTTTAAGAGTTTGATGATGGTTTTGTTGAAAGCTTCTGCTAATCCGTTAGCTGCCGGATTATATGCAGTAGAAGCCATATTGTTGATCCGATGATCGTCGCAGAATCGAGTAAACTTCTGGCTGACGAACTGTGGTCCATTATCATGAATAATGCGTCGAGGAACACCAAATCTGTAGATGACATGATGCTTGATAAAGTTGACGACATTGGAAGTTTTGACTTCAGATAAAGGAATAGCTTCGGCCCATTTGGAGAAATAATCGGTTATTGCGAGAATAAACCGATGACCTTTTGATGACGGCGGATTGATTAGACCGATAATGTCCATGCCCCAAGCTTCGAAGGGCCATGATGCTGCTGTTGGATGTAGAAATTCTGAAGGTTGATGAATAAAGTCTGCATGAATTTGACAAGCTTTACACTTCCTTGCATATTCGATGGCATCTGGTACCATAGTGGGCCAATAATAGCCCATACGTCGAATACGGTCTTGAAGTTTTGGTCCAGGCTGATGTGCTCCACAAATTCTATCATGTGCTTCGCGAATAATTTGTTGAGCCTCATCACCGGCAATACATCGAAGAAGTAAACCATCATAAGCTCGACGATATAAGATTTTTGTAGTATGATTGTAATAGAATCTGAGTGATCGTCGTCTGATAGATGCTGCCTCACTCGGATTATCTGGAAGGATATCATACAATATGAAATCTAAGAAAGGAAGTCTCCAATCTTTATCCGTATTCTGATTCTCAGCTGAATTACTGAAGGTGAATTCCATACTAGAATCAGATGAAGATGATAATGATTTACGACTTAATCCAAATCCTCTTGTTGTATTGACATCATGAGATGTTGATTCTTCAATATCAACTGGGAGTCCTAGAGTTAGATTGTTTTCGAGATGAAATAATTCTCGATTGCAGACAACAATCATTTGTTGACGTCTAATTGGAATAGCTAATACCGCCGCAAGATTAGCAAGAGCATCAGCTTCTGTGTTACATGCTCGTTTAACATGCTCGATGAAGAATTCTTCAAATGAAGAAGCCATAGAAATAGCCGATCTATGATAAGGAACCAGATCTTGATGGCGAACTTCATAAGTGCCCCTTATCTGATTGACAATGAGTTTAGAGTCTCCATACGCCTCCAAATGTTGAATATTTAGATGTTTAGCGAGCTGAAGACCAATGAGTAATGTATTGTACTCAGCAACGTTGTTTGAACATGGCTGATCGAGAGAATAAGCTCTTTGGATAGCAAGACCTTCTGGTGATACAAGAACAATTCCAACTCCAGCAACAATGTCACCATTAGGACCTATTCTTGAAGCTCCGTCAAAGAATAGACGCCAAGTAGAATCTTCTTCATCAATTTGATTTGAGTCTAGGACTTCATCTGGAATTTCATCGTAGAGTTTTGAATTCTCTGGAATTGAATGAACAGCCAAAAAATCAGCTAAAGCTTATCCTTTGACTGATTTCTGAGGGATATAATGCATGTCATACTGAGCAAGTAAGATTCCCCAGTTAGCCAATCGAGAATTTAAAACACTTGGTTTCTTCATCATAACTCGTATGGGGTTGATCTTGGAAATGACATGAATAGTCTGGCCAATGATATAATGTCGTGTCTTTTGAACAACGAACATTAGGGCTAGACATTCTTTTTCGACTGGTGAATATTGAGGTTCAGCTCCGATCATAGTACGACTGAGATAGTAAATGGCTTGTTCATGACCATTTTTATTCTTTTGAGCGAGCAACGCACCCAATGAATGACTCATTGCTCGGGTATATAGGAGGAACGGTATTCCTGAGACAGGAGGTACCAATACTGGAGGGCTCATCAGATATTGTTTTATATCATCGAATACTTTCTGACATTCATCATTCCAGACAAAAGAAACACCTTTCTTCATAAGTTTATTGAATGGTCTGCAGCGTCCTGAAAGATTAGAGATGAATCTCCTGATATAAGCGATCCTTCCTTGAAATCCTCGTAGCTCTTTTAAGGTGCGTGGAAGACGCATCTCTTGGATGGCTTTGATCTTCTCGGGATCCACGTGTATACCTTTCGAGGTAATGATGAAGCCGAGAAATTTGCCACTAGAGACGCCTAAGAAGGACTTAGTAGGGTTTATCTTTAATTAATGCTTACGCATTAGATCAAAAATAGTTTTCAAATCTTGGATGTGATCCTCTTTTTGTCGACTTTTGACTGCGATATCATCAACATAGCATTCGACTGTCTTCTGCAAATGTTCACGGAATATAGTGCTCATGGCTCGTTGATAAGTAGATCCTGCATTCTTGAGACCAAACGGCATAACTGTATAACAGTATGTACCGATCGGTGTTCTGAAAGAAGTGTGTTTCTCGTCATCTGGAAACATTTTAATCTGATTGTACCCAGAATACCCGTCCATGAATAACATCCGTTCAAACCCACAGGTATTATCGATCATAACATCAGTAATTGGTAGAGGGAATTCGTCTTTAGGACATGCCGCATTGAGATCGCGGTAGTCTATGCATAATCTGATCTTGCCAGTCTTTTTAAGGACAGGAACTATATTAGCCACCCAATCGGGATGTTGTTCCTCTCTAATAAACCCAGAGGCCATGAGTTTATTGACTTCAGCTTCAATTGCATCCATAATGTCTGGACGAAATTGTCGCTGTTGTTGTTTGACCGGTTTAGCATTCGGCATGATATTGAGTTTATGAGTTGCGATTTATGGATCAAATCCTGGCATATCTTCATAACTCCAAGCGAAGACATCGATGTATTCACGAATAAGTTTGATCATGTCTTGCTTATCAGTTTCTGAAAGACTTTCACTAATGAATATTGGTTTGGGGGATCCCTCTTCACCAACATCTATTTGAACAAGTTTGTCTTCAGTCGGAGGTTCTTTTTGCTCGAATCGGAACTCCCATTGATTATCTAACCTTTGGGCCCATTGTTCTGATTCAGGTGAGATTTCAAACTCGTCGTCGTTTTTATCATCTTTTTCAGAACTGTCAATGGAGACCATGTTGGAAGACAGAATGTTGTAGTGAAAGTCACCAATACTTGTATCAGAATCCCAAGAGGTAGTACTAGAAGAATCAGATCTCTTATCTTCGTCAGATTTGGGATCTTTATGGACAGTATTGATAAAGGGAGTAGGAGCAATATAACCCAATCCGCATTTTGTCCTCTCATATTTCAGAGGAGGAATCCGAACATGCATTCTTCTTCCTCTTCCATCACTAAGGCCAGTTCTGAAGCCGTAGCCCATATTTTTGATAATGTCTTTAGATTGCTGACTATAACGACGTAATTGTAACCTTCCAGTATCATCGTCTTTGTCATCGTCTTCCAAATCAGAAGGATTCTGAGGCCCTTTGTAGAAGAATATTGGAATGTCTCCTGGCTTTCTACTAGGAACCAGAAAGTATGAAGTTTGTACTGATTCTAGGGATACGTCTGTATGAAAAGTCTGTACAACTCCTATGGTTATTGTTCTCAAGTCATCTAACAAATGCAAATAACTATAAACATGATTACACACATCAATATACTGCAAAGATGGAGACTTTTCATTAAATTTAAAAGCAGTAGTATTTACATTGGGAGAAGACTGAGCCTTAGAAATCTTAGCCAAATCAATGACTAAAGGGGGAGAAGAAGAACAAGAGGAAGTTTTGTTTCGATTAAGATCGATAACAAATGGCTCAGAAGAGGTGAGCTCCCTTGAAGCTTGAGATGGAAGAGTAGTCCGCCCTCCAACAGGGATTACTAGAGTATCCTGTTTTATATGTGAAGATACAGGAATTGTAGTACGTCCACTGACAGGAATGATCAGTGTATCTTGAGTAGGCGACTGAGGTAATGGAGAGATCCGTCCGCTCACTGGAATAATGAAAGAACCTTCTCCAGAGGGTTTAGGAGATTGTTGCTGAGTAGTTCGACCTTTAATAGGAATTATCAAGGTCTCACTTTGCGGATCCTCTTTCTCCATAGCTTGTATCACCCTTGTATACTCTTCTTTGTACATCCGGGAATCATTGAAATAAGCTTCAACCCCATGGAAAGGATTTATATCAGCAACTTCCTTTTGTACTTTTCTATTGTTGTCAATGTATTTAAAACACTGATGAAGAGTAGAAGGCACCACATTATTTTCATGAAGAAAGGGCCTCCCCAGAAGAAGATTATAAGATCCCACGATTTCAATCACATAGAAAGTGACTTTGGATCTGAAATCGCCTATCTGAAGTTTCAGATGAATCTTTCCCAAAGGCTCGCTTCGGCTTTGATTGAATCCTAAGATAGTAGTAACCGTCTTGGAAAGCTTGTGAAGAGGGATTTTTAGTTCATCCAACAGACTCTTTAGCATTATACTTATAGCAGATCCTGGATCAATGAGGATACGATCTATCTTCATCGTATCGATGTAACCGGTGTAGTAGAGAGGCCGATCATGTCGATTATCCTCCAGTAGCATGTCGTCTTGTACAAAGGTGATATTTGGGATAATCTCCAATACACTGTTGCAATGTAAGCAAGTGGCAGGTTCTTCATCTGGCTTCTTTAATTGTGCAACACAAGAGTCAGCCTGAAGAAGTGCCTCACTTAACGTCTCTCGAGTCTCTTTAGAAAGACGTAGAAGTTCAAAGAGGGACATTCTAGCTGGAGTATTAGCAAGTTGAGCTAGAATGTCGAAGTTATAAGGTTTCTGAAGCCCAAGAGGAGGGGACTTCTTGATTGGTTTATCAAATCGAGCATGTTGTTTGCCCTTCTCAAGAGCTGTGGGCTTGGAAGGAGTAGGTACAAACGGTGCAGTTGAAGGAACAGGTGCTGTGGATGATTCTTCTTCAAGAGGAACATTAGGAGCATCTTTGTCAGCAGGAGGGATATCAGGAGTATCCTCAGGACTCTTGGAATAATCCTTTAGATAAGGTTTTCCTGTTCTAGTAGCACCAGCAAGTGCTTCTGATTTATCTTTTGATTCTGTGTCGGGAGTAGATCCGAAAGAAGTCATATGACATGACTTAGTTTTCCCAGCCTTCTTAGATTTTCGGGAAGTAGTCTTTTGAAGAGAAGGAGATTCAAAATCTGCCACTAGATCATGATGAATCCATATTATTTCTCCTGTTTCCATAGTGATTGGTACTAATCCTTCAGACTGTGGAGGAGGAATATTCACTATTTTAAGAGTTGTCTTGGGAATATGAACGATCCCGCTTTCAAGGAGTTGAGGAGGAAAATCTCCGAATTGCATAGAGACGACGTTGGAGGTGACGGTCTTCTCTTTCGGAGTAAGAGTGATAGCTCCAGATTTAATCATTTCCTGGATCTTTCCTTTCAGTACATAACATGTACGAACTGTGTGACCCAACATTCTATGGTATGGACAGTATTTAGGATGATCCGTCTTACCAGCTTCATCAGGTTTCTTGATTTCAGGTAATTGTATTTTATTACCTTTCAGCAAACATTCAAAGATACCAAGGACATCATCGTCATCAAAAAAGTATTCTTCTTTGGGGCGAGGTGCTCTTGGTTGTTGAGTCGTAGAGGCAGGAGGAGTTTGAACAGTCGATACATCTTTACTCTGAAGATTAACTTCAAGGGTTTCTTTTCCTTTGCGAGTATTGGATTTAGCATTATTGTTAGTACTTTGACCTGTTTCTTTGGGAGTCATCTGCACTCCTAAACCTTTGAAAGTTTCAGCACTAATTTCTGCGGCTTTGGCACTAACTATGAAGGAAGGCCAATCTTAAAATTGATTAGATCCTGTCCACATGCTGATAATTGGCAACAAATTTGATTTGCATGTGTCGATGGTGACAGCATCATGAGTTCCAAGAGGCATCTTCAGAGCTTCTCTTCGAAACCGTTCAATAAATTCCTCTGTAGTTTCATTATTTTTCTGTTTGATTCTTATAAGAGCAGACATAGTCATGTCATTGAGCCCTTCATAGAACCGTTCAAGAAATATTTGTTTGAAACCGGCAAATGAGGTAATACACCCATCCGGGAGACTTCTATACCATTCATAAGCCGTTCCTTTGAGACATCCGACAAACACCCGAGTAAGGAGGGCGTCACTTGGTTGTAGCTGGTCAGTCATCACTTCAAAGTGATTAATAAACTGACTCGGAGAAGTGGTTCCATCATAGAATGAGATAGTAGGAGGTTTGTATTTAGGAGGATACGATACTTGCTTCCATTCTATTGGATAAGGTTGCTTGATGCCTAACCTTTGTAAACCATCCTTCTGTTTAAATGCCTCAAATTGAGTTCGGAGATTCCTCAATTCTTCAGTAACAACTCCGGAGGATTGTAGAGTTGTAGCTTGTAGAGAATAGTTGGGAGGAGGAACAACATTATAAGTACTACCCCCAGCTCCAGAGTGACTAGGAACCGGTTGAGCTTGCCCAGGAGTATTGGATTGTACTGCTGGAGGAACATGTACTGGACTTACACCAGTGTCAATTGGTATGGCATCTGGTACAGTCTGTCGATTTTGCAGCTGGGTTGCCATAAGTTCATACATCGACTTCATAGTGTCAGCCATAGACTTCATTTGTTGTTCCAAAGAAGCAATTCTTTGTTCTTGAGGAGTCATGGAAGAAGAAGGTTCATCATTATTCCCATCGACCATATAAGTCGTGACTGTACGAGGGATTATTGATGAACTGGTGGATGTTGTTTGTTCTGAATCATTACTTTGTGTATCAAAGTCATTTGTAAGAGAATTACCCCCAGTAGGCAGAGGTGGGAAGTTAGATTCTCCAAGAAATTCAGAATCATCTTCAGAAATCAAAGTCCTTTGATAGAAGCCATGACTCTTGATCTGGTGCCTCTATATACTCCATCTGGACTATCAGTTCTATCCCCAGTATCCCGAGAGGTCATGTTAACAGAAGCAAACAGAGGTTCATCTTCATCAGGTATAGGTTCACACTGAATCCGGTTGAAGACAGATTGTCATTTAGTTTGACATCTGCATTGCATCATGACTCTTGGCTGGAAGTCACATTCATGATCAGCATGGTCATGATCCATTGATTGACATCTGCATTGAATTATGACTTTTGGCTGGAAGTCACATTCAGCATGGTCATGATCCATTGACACAGAATTATTCCTTCTCTTCTGTTGAAGATGTTCTCGTAAATCTGTCTGTGAATATTGAGGTACATCAGAGAACATTCTTTGTGTATTTTTAGGAATATATTTCCAGTTCTTGGGTCTTGATGGCTCTTGATTATATAGAGAGTGATTAACCTGAGCCACATAATTTCTAGCATACTCTGTATCTGGATCTCTTGCTTTTGTTCTCGTTTGGTATGGTTTTTTGACACCAGAAGTGCTTCCCAAATGGGTTTGATTAAGTTTTGCTCTTAGATCAGTTGGAGGTAACACATTGGTTTTTGAAACTTGGAGTTTTCCTTCCATTGATCTGGATATTTGCAGAGAAGGAAGAGTTGAACCATCCCCTTGATTAGGAGTTGGTAACAGACCCTCTTTTATAGACAAATTCTGTGCCCAATTCGAAGAAGTCATAGAAGAAGACATTAAGAAATGTTTCTTCTTAGACTTATTCAAGTTTTGAGACATAGAATGTCCAGAAGAAAGAGTAGTCAAAAGACCATCTCCTTTTCTTTGACTAACAAAACTGTCAGTCAAAGCTGTTCCTGAAGTAAACACTACAGGAGCAGAAGAAACAACTAAAGAGTTATTTCTTTTCGAAGGGACTTTGTGAGCCATTTGTGGAGGAGCTTTAGCAAGACCACCCCCAGTTCTAGTAGAACTTGGCAAAGAAGAAGAGATAGCTAAAGAGCTATTCTTCTTAAAGTATGCTGGTGACAATTTGGCTAAGGAGCCAGTATTGTCAGCGTATAAAGTCTTGGCTAAAGAGCCAGATTTTGGTACGCACACTGAGTCAGAGAGAATTGACTTGTTGGATGACGTATGCGAAATACACGCTAAAACAGGCTTGATTAAAGAACCAGTGCTGTTAGCGTGACTTTTGAATTTAGAAATACACGCTGGAACAGATTTGGCTAAGGAGCCAGTGCTGTCAGCGTGACTATTAGGATTGAGATTGCACGTTGGAACAGGCTTGGCTAAGGAGCCAGTGCTGTCAGCGTGACTTTTGACTGCTATCGTCTTCGAGCATACAAGAGCGTGCGTGCTTGCAGTAGAGTCCTTGCCAGTGTTAGGAGTAGACACTGTGGCAGAAACTTCATCATTGGTTGCCAACAGATTCTTAGGGACGTAGACAGATCGTCTCTTCGAGTTGGCAGTGGTGATGGAGGCTGAAGTGGGCTTGCCACCCTTAGCCCGTTGCATTTCTTCGTAGGCGAGTTGATCGAATTTGATCGATATCACCTTCTTCGTCGAGCCGACTGACGAAGTATCGCATTGAGTTGTTGCCATCTCAGAAGAGGAGATGGTTTTCCCTAGCAGAGTCGCCAATTTGTTTTCCATAAATAAATTTACTTTATTTATTGTGTATCTGGGAAAATACAACTGTAGGAATCCGATCTAGAAGACGATCGCTTTATCCCTTGGACGATGCGAAGAAGAAAAGCTCTCAAGAATTCGACAGCAATTTAGATAGCTATGTATCTGTACAATGAATGAGAAAAGAACTCTATTTATAGAGTCAAAAATAACTGAAAAGATAACTGTCTTCACAACCTGTGCATAGTTGAAAATCACACAGGATTTAACATACGCACGGTTATGAGCAGTTACTGGACGTGGCCTGTAACTGTTGGACATATGGCAATCGTGCATGAGTCGTGTGCAAGTTACAGGACACGCAGGTGAGAGATTGGTGGCATGGCTGCCACGTACTCCAATTTGATGAAATCTACGCAGGCTTGTTGAGGACGAAATCCATGCAGCCTTGTGGCAGAAAGCTTCAGAATCCACGCAGACTTGTGGCAGAAAGCTTCAGAATCCACGCAGACTTGGTGCAGAAAGCTTCAAAATCCACGCAGACTTGGGGCAGAAAGCTTCAGAATCCACGCAGACTTGGTGCAGAACGGCCAGCTGTCTTGATTCGACGTGTCTCGACTGACACAAAATCTCTGACATTGATTGCCTTGTCAATCACATTAAATGACAATAAGGTCTTTTGGTACGCCAACTTGATGAAGGCTGAGTCTTGTTGAAGAAGATTTCGAAAGTCACGCAATAGTCGGCTGTGATCTCTCGAGTTCCGTGCATACGTGGCATACGAGGAGGCATTCTTTGACTGTCGTGCTGTCAGTCATAATGACACTGACAAATGATGAGCTGTCTCTGCGTATATTTGAAGAAATAGTCTGGTAGAACCCAGCGTAACTTTTAAACATTGTCTTGATCAACTCAGCGTAACTTTTAAACATTGTCTTGATCAACTCAGCGTGACTTTTAGACTTTGTCCTGATCAACTCAGCGTGACTTTTAGACTTTGTCCTGATCAACTCAGCGTGACTTTCATTTTTGAGGCCTACAGTAAGGCGTCCCATACATTACATATTCGGAATGATCATGAAGCTAGTCGTTACAAAATGTGAGGACTAGCAAGAGTTCAGTCATACATGATCAACCTCCGGGGCTTGTCAATCATGTTACAGCCCGTAGGCAAACAATAAGTAAAAGCTGCAATAGAGCTAACACTTGCTCGTCGGCTAAATGCCTCAAAAGAATAATTTACAATATTACAGTGGGAGAACAAAAAGAAACCCACTCGATGCCCTGGTTACGCCTGGTGACCACCATCGGGCTGGAAAGCAGGAAGATCCTTTGGTGCTGCTCCGGTATCTGGCCATACAAAACCAGCTGGGTCAGACCCCAGAAAGAGCAAGTGCCACAAAGGAGGCTTCACTTAGGGACTAAAACCAACAAATCATTAGCATTCAACATGTAAAAACACAATAAGTAACACAGATTGAGGTTTGTGCACTACCAATGCACTTACCCCAATCAGAGAAAATAACTAAGTGAAGCATCATTGACATAAGACAACTGGAAAATCATGCTAAGTAAAATATAGTTGGGCAATATATGAAGAGAAGACGAAGGTACTATTCCGGAAGCCAGATTACAATCCTTAAACCAAACAAGGACCGAGATTGTAACCATTCGCCTGAACAGAACTTAGTCTCTGATCATTTATTGCTAAAGGTGACAATCATTAAGGTGAAAATGAGAGAGAGTACAATGATAAAAGTGACAATGAAGAATACAATACGCTAGAGTGACAATAGAGTACAATTATTATTGTGACAATCTGGAGTGACAATCATTATAGTGACAATCTGGAGTGACAATCATTATAGTGACAATATGGAGTGACAATCATTCAATCATTCTGGTACAATCTTGCAGTCAATCACTTCTAGACAATACTTAACTGGACTAGACTCCATCCAATCAATCACGGCCAATCATTGCCTACGGCTTTCTACATTAACTAACTAGGGTTATCACAATCCTAATTACTAGCAAGATGCAATGAGATGCTCCAAGTAGTCACAGGCCCTGCAGCTATCCAGGTTATCCAGGCGAACTTTATAGTGACAATTTAGAGAGTTCAATCATTAAAGTAGCAATCAGAGAGAGAACAATACACCAGAGTGACAATAGAGTTCAATCCTTTAAAGTGACAATCAAGGGAGCCCCACATGACAATGGGCTGGAAATGTGCCCTACTCATCGGCAGGCTACAAGTCCAAACATTTGCGGCCGGAATAACGGGATCGCCTGTAACTGGGGAACATCTCTTCATGACTACTGAATTATTCTAGTCATTAACCTTAGTTTATTTCAATATGTATCCCTGACCGTGGTACTCAGGGATCCATGCCCTAGACATGATGCAAGACACACTGGTTCATTTATCAATACATTCACAAGTCACCCACGGTGTCCAGGTCAATATTACATTATCATGTCAATAGAGCCGTCGCAACGACGCTCAATAAACTATGCTATTCACTTATCTGGAGTGCACCACCACGGATCACTATCAAGTTGCTCACAGAATTCAAGACATCAACCCTGCTATGCTCACATCGTGCTCATATCAATGTCGTGTCAAAAGGCGTAAGAATATAAACAGAAAATACCATGCACTAAAAGAAGATGAAATAAAACATAATGTAAATAGGTGCCAAGACTAGACTACGCTGGGCAGCCAGGGTCAGGTTGCGCCAAGGTGAGCTGCGCTGGAAAGAGTCAAGCCATGTCATATTGCGCCAGGCACTAGACTGCACAAGACTAGGTTGCGCATGCCTCAGGTTGCGCCTGAGTCAGACTGCGCTAGGAAGGGGCAAGCTGGATTGTGCTAGGCTGGGTTGCGCCATCACTGGATTGCGTCAGCACTGGATTGCGCTAGGGTGAACTGCGCCAAGCTGGGTTGCGCTAGGGCGAATTGCGCTAGGGCGAACTGCGCCAAGCTAGGTTACGCTAAGGCGAACTGCGCTAGAAGGGAGCAAGATGGACTGCGCCAAGCTGGGTTGCGCTAAGGCGAACTGCGCCAGAGCGGATTGCGCCAGGGCCAAGAGGCGCTGGGCTAGGCAGCGCCAGCGCTAAAGAGCGCTGGGCTAGGCTGGATGGGTGGCGCCAGTGCTAAAGAACGCTGGGCTAGCTGGATTGCGCACGGGACAGGGGGTCTTCTTCCCCAAAGCTGAGAGCAAATGGCCATGGAATTCAAAACTTCAAAAGACCATAACTAGGTCAAATCTTAATGAAAATCCACTTTGCAAGGGTCTAAGTTGTGTAAAATTAAATTCTCTTCAACATGGAACAATCAAAACATGAAAATGAACTAGTTTCATAGATCAAAACCACCAAAATCTGAAAATACTTCAATCCTAGATCTACAAAATTCTAAGCTCCAAATGGAGAAAACCCAAGTTCTAATGTTGCTTAAAATGAGCTAATAAAGTTATTAGACAAATAAAATGTAGCCCTCAAGTGATAGCAAGATGCAACTTGCCTAGGTTGGTGGTGTGTTAATGGTGGAGAGGAAAGAGTAATGAGGAAGAAGATGAAGAAAATAATGAGGAGAGAGAGAGGGAAGTTGATATTTATAGTAGGGTGGTGGTTCTCCATGTCAAACCCAAAATAAACCGAACCAAGATAAACCAAGGTGAACTAAGTCAAGGCCAATAAACTCTCTCCCTAGCAATTTAAACCAAATGAATCATGAAATAAACCAAGCCTTACTAATCCAAAAATAAACCAATGAACCATTAAAACCAATTGAACTATCAATGCCAATAAAACCAAGCCAATGCAAAATAAACCAAGATAACTAATCATGACTAAATAAAATATGGGTCCAAAACACGTATACGTACACTAAATACGTATCACGAATTTGGGACATTACATACGTGCAATCAAGAACTAACAGGTCGACGAAAGACCGAGCCAAATGTGTGCAATCGGGATGAGCCCAAAAGATTGAAATGACTTCATTGCTCTGGGGATGTCTTCTATGGTGCTCAACATAATGATTATCTCCAAGCAACTTCAGCACTTCTTGTATCGCCATTCTCTATTTCGACCGAATGGTGTTAGAAGAAGATAGGGCATTGTATATTAACTTCATTGTAGACTTGTTCTTCTCATCTTCATGTCGTATGACGGAATATATTTGTCTCGATGCAACTCCGAAAGTGGACAAGTATTCGACTATCTTCTTCTCCGTATTGTTCAACCGTCCGACATACGGATGACCCAATAGTGTTTCGGTAAGCTCGTGGTTGTAGATTCCATTCTTGACTTCGACTGTCCACTTTGCTTCTTCATCCTTTCTAATATAGATTTTGAATGGACAACCACTTTTCTCGTTCAAACTTTTTTTTGAAACTTTACTTTGGATAACTTTATTTTTCTTATGGCTTCTGAACATACCACCTCGTTCACATGAAACCACCGTAGTTTGTTGTCCCGGACGATTTCGGACCGATCTAGATATCACAGAACTGTGTTGTTTGCCCGTCCAAACTTCTCGGCACCAATTTAGCGCACCTTCGCTTGATTCAAAACACATATCGGTCCAGAATAAATGGCCTACATCGACGCCAATTGGAACAGCTACCTCGATACCGGAAGATGATAAGTCCTACAATATAACTTAAAGTTAATAAAAGTAAATAACACAACACCAAAAACGTGCAAACTGCTGCCAAAATATGGACTACAGAGGAAAAGACAGTCCTTGCAATAATCAAGACTGCCACTACTCTTGCAGTCCTTGCAATAATCAGGACAGCCACTACTCTGGCAGTCCTTCTGGTCTAAAGGACTGCAGCGGTTTGGGCAGTCCTGTATTTAGAGGTGGACTGCCAGAGAAGTGGCAGTCCTGTCTGTCACAACCCCGAATTTCACCCGACATGAATGTTAAAATTTACTTACCAAGAGTGCATCCGAAGCAAAAATGTGTTCTTCGGACAATTCGGACGAGAATCTACTACATTCGATGACCCGGATTCTTCCATGTTCCTTTTTTTCTAAATTAAACACATATAAATCATAATTTATATGTGAAATTATTGTTGGAAAGTCTACAAATATTTTAATTAGATGACATACCAATTAACGGAAGAAGTCGATGATACTATAACTAAAATTTGCACCCTAAATCTTCACAATGTCTTGGTTGGGAGAAAATTTGGGTTAGGGTTTACAATTTCATGACCTAGAAATTTTGAGGAGAAAAAAATAGTAGAGGAGAAGAAAAAAGTAGAGGGAGAGAAGAAGAGTTGTGAAATAAAATGAAGTTGGTATTTATATCAATTTTTGGGCTAGTCCCAAGTAAAAAAATTTGATGGCAAACTTATAATTTTTCCAAAATTTTTGGGATAGCCCCTAGTAATATGTGTGGTGCCCTTAGAAAAACCCTTTTCTAATGGCACTACCACTTTTACTTGGGGCTAGCCCTTACTTGGGGGCAGCTCAAGAAGGTGAAACTTTTGCTGGGAGCTGCCCACAATTTGCTTGGGGCTAGCCCAATCCCCCAAACCCTCATTTTCATTTCATTTCCTCTTTTCCTTTCTCTCTCTTCCAAAATCTCTGAAACCATAAAACCCTTCCTCCCCGTCGACCACCATCGGCCGCCACCACTCCGCCCGGCAGATCTCCTTCCTCCTCCGCCTCCGCAACCTCCTCTCCCGCCTCTACCTCCCCCTCCGCCGCCCCCCCTCCGACGACTCCCGCCTCACCCGCTCCCTCTCCCAGCCCCTCTTCTTCTCCTTCGACTCCCTCCCCTCCATTCTCGACCCCCCTCCGTTCGATGCCCCACCGGCCGCCTCCCTCGCTCGTACCAGCCCGGGATGCGCTGCCACGGACGGTCTCCCTCCGTCCAAGTCGCACCGCCGCTCGCAGAACGACACGCCGCCGCTGACGACATCTTCAGCGTGTACAAAAATAGAACTGCCAACGTGTTGGCAGTCCTAACATAATATAGAACTACCAACTTAGTTGTAGTCCTATTTGCTGAAAATTTTTGGGCTAATACCAAGTAAAAAAATGGATGGCAAACTTGTAATTTTTTGAATATTTTTTGGGCCACCCCAAGTAAAAGTGGTAGTGCCCTTAGAAAAAAACTTTCATTTATTTTTGGGATATTTAGACTTTGGGTCTCAAATAAGTTTTAAAATTTGTGTTTGGATCTCCATATTATACATAATTAGTGTTTGGATCTCAAAAGTGTCACTAATGTCTCAAAAGTGTCACTAATTTTTGGTGACACTTTCGAGACCCAAACAGTAATTATGTATAATATGGAAATCCCAACACAAATTTTAGAACTTATTTGAGACTCAAAATCTAAATATCTTGTCACTCCCCATTTCCAGTATACGTATTTTAATACATGTACTGCTTTACTATATTTATTTAAATATTTATCATGTATTGTTCTGTATTTTAATTCCTTTAATTCACGCAAATTAAAATTCCTGCAATTAATTTTCTATATTTTACTTCCTGCTTTTATTCTCTGCTTTAGCTTACTTTAGGTTTGGCCTAGGTTGGTTTATTTTTGGGTGTGTTGGTTCAACATGAACCCACCTACCACCACCCCTTCCATTTAAAGTCCCCAAACTCTTTCTCTCTCTTCATTACTCTTCTTCACCATTACTCTTCTTCTTTCTCATTACTCTCTCCACCTACCAAACCCATAGGCAAGTACATCTTGCTTCTTCATGAGGACCCATTTTTATGGTTCCATTCTCTTCCCCTTGTGATTCTAAGAGAGTTTAGAACTTAGCATTTTTCGTTTTGAAGTTTTATTTTTAGTAGATCTAGAAATTAGTTATTTTCGGATTTTGGTGGTTTTGATCTATCAAACTTCTTTGTTTTCAAGTTTTGATGGTTCCATATTGTAGAGAATTTTATTCTACCCAATTTTGACCTTTACAAAGTTGGATTTGGACTTATTTTGACCCAGTTATAGATTTTGAAGCTTTGGGTTCAAACCATGGAGTTCTTGCTGATTGGAGAAGACAGTGAGTAGTGTACGCGAGCTTTTTAGCTAGCGCCACTGAGCTGCGCGCGCTCTTTAGCGCAGCGCAGTCTGCCTCATACGCTGCCTTTTGGCGGCGTATGATCTTGTATACGCTACCTTAATGAGGAGTCGTATGGACTTGCATACGCTGTCTTGAAGAGAAAGCGTATGGAGTACATACGCTGGCTTGGATAGTGAGGAGTCGTATGGAGTTCATACGCTGCCTTTTGGAAGCGTATGGAGTACATACGCTGGCTTGGATAGTAAGGAGTCGTATGGAGTTCATACGCTGCCTTTTGGAAGCGTATGGAGTACATACGCTGGCTTGGATAGTAAGGAGTCGTATGGAGTTCATACGCTGCCTTTTGGAAGCGTATGACTTGCGTACGCTGGCTTGGATAGTAAGGAGTCGTATGGAGTTCATACGCTGCCTTTTGGAAGCGTATGACTTGCGTACGCTGGCTTGGATAGTAAGGAGTCGTATGGAGTTCATACGCTGCCTTTTGGAAGCGTATGACTTGAGCGTAGCTTGACCTGAGCGTACGCTGACTTGAGCGTAGCTTGACCTGAGCGTACGCTGACTTGAGCGTAGGCTGACATGAGCGTAGCCTGCTTACCCTGGATCCTCTATAGCCCTGTATATTGATATTTTATTAGATATTTAACGTCCATTTTATATTCTTACGCCTTTTGGCATAAACTTGATAAAATCATGATATGTTAATATTTCTGTTAAATATAGATTGTTACGTGGGATGTACCATGTGTCGTGAATTGAGTTATAGATACCCCGATTGACTGGAATTAAACCCTGAGAGTTGTAGACTCGACCCCACAGAATACTAGTTGACTTTCATGCCTTGTCACCATTGATAATGATTGTGACCTTGATTAATAATTGATCATGCGTTCCTAGTTGGAACTAATAGACTGGCTAGTCGTCTTTGAATTGAATGAATGAGACACGTTCATATTAACTATGAACTATTGTAATCGACTGGCTAATCCCGAACCTCGGCATACAGACACATGCATGCTTCAAACTAATTAATTATTTATTTATTTATTTTTCTACAAAAGTAGCATGTGTACTTTATGGTCAAGGCATGATTACTCCGTGGTTAGTTTTGATTGTTGCATTACGCTATGTAAGACCTACAACCTGACCGCACTGGTATCATTGTAGAGTTGTACATATCGTACCCCGTACGAACGTACTTATTTGAATAACCATGATCCACGGCATGGGATTTCACTTAACATAGAGATTATTAAGTTAAATAAAATAATAATTGCATAGAGAGAATGGATTCCCGAGTTCTTACATGGCAGCCCTCTTGGGACTAGTAGTGCCCGACAGGCCGGTTGGTCCCCACAGATGCTGCAAATCTGCCACACGGGCAGGGAGCGGTATCTGGTTATATTATCTATTGAATATTGTATATTAATGACGGGCGTCTCGCTGGGACTCGTCTAATTCATGAATGACGCAATTGATTGACTGGGTAAACTAGCATTGCTTGCGCATAGTAAGAACTGAGAAATCCTCATTGCATAAAGCCAAGGTAACTTGGGACTTACAATAGCAAGCCGTAGTAGTTGCCTGGCCGTTTAAATTGATTTGTTTGTGCACTGTACCTACTCTGTTACTTAACTGAGATGATCAGAATGTCAGGACATGACGGGCCAACTTCTGTCCTTGTTTGGTTGGGAGGTTGGTTCGAAGTGTCGTGATGTTGTGTGAGTCTTAGTAGATAGCAGAGATTTATTATCATATTCTCTTATTACTGGCTTCATTCCTCATATCGTGCTTCCTTGTGGTACTCGCTATTAGAGGTCTAACCTCTCTGGTTTTGCATGGCCAGATTTAGAGCCAGTCCCCGAGGATCCAGCTTACTTCTACCTCCAAGATGGTCAACACTAGAGGGATGATCGCATGAGGACTCTAGTGGGTTTCTTACTTCCCCGTCCGTTTTGTTATCTACTTTATACCTTGCCGTTTGGCACCGACATGTTAGTCGGATCGTCTTGTACTTACTTTTACATAATTGTAACTAAGTCAGGCTGCAGCTGATAACAATTGTGTATACTTACTACATCATCTTGCTGTATTTTGTAAAGCCAGATATCAAGAACATTTTGACTGAGCGTTTGGGACGCCTTACTGCTTTATCTCACATGTTCTCTATTTCTGTTTCTTGTTTGAATGATCGAGACAATAGAAGTAAAGTGACCATAGGGAGACTTTCATGTAGTATGCACCCCCTCGTCTTGTAGACAACATTGATCGTATTATACGGTATTCATTTACCCGTAATACGTAGCTGGCTGAGTCACTCCCCCGCTCTCCAGTATTCTGGTTCTGGGGCGTGACATATCCCTTTATTTTTTTCATATAATTCGGTATTCTACCAAACGTGGGTTGTCATGTCAGTGCGTTGCCCTCAGTTTGACAAGCATTATTGTTAATCCTAATCTATTTTACACAAGTTTCATATACCTTGTTATTTACTTATAGATCTAGATCTAGCTTAAGCTTTATCGAAAAAAAAAAAAAAACTTCCGTCAAAGATATTTTCTATTGGGGGACGATATTTCGTGATTTCTTTTCTTAATGTTTGGTCGTCACTAAAATTTTCTTAGAAATATAAAGTTTTCTATTTTGTTTTCAATTTTTTTTTATAAATAGTACTTTAATATTTTTTATTAAAAAAACAAAGAATTGAAATACAAAATAAAATTTGAAAATCTCAACTAAAATTTTATTATTAATAATAAACTAATTGTTTAATATATAAAAAATATACAATTATAAAATAATAATTATTAATAATTTAAAAATGCTTATAATAGTAATTATTTTATTATCTAAAATAATTACAATAATAATAATAAACAAATAGTAAATATTATTAAAATAGGTTTTTATAATCAAGAAAATTATTTTTATTTAATAAATATTATAATAATATAAGTAAAAATATAAATATTTGTACTTCTTTTTGGGAGATCGTGGAAGTTATTTTCGAGAAGCGTCAAAAAAAATAAAAAGAGCCAATTCAGAGAAATGAACTCACATGGGGGAAATACTTTCAATTTTTAGATACCCAGCAGTACGTACGAAACTTTTTGCATTATATATTGCATGTCTTTTGGAACCACTGCTTCTAACTCTCACAATTTTTTATAAATGGAATAAATAATAAGTCTCCGTAGCTCGAACCATTGATCACAAAAGGAAAAGACTTTTGTGAAATGGATAACGTACAAAACAACGAAAATATGACTATTTTAAAAAAGATATGTCATTTTTTTATGGAAAAAGAAATTGAACACAATATTAGCTTAGTTATTAATTTTTTCTTAGCATTTTGACAAAAAATGATAAATGAAAACTCATTTACTTTCGATTTGTGATATTCTCACCAACATAATACCAAAATAATAAACATTCAATAAGACATTGCTCGATAACAAAACGTTATTAATGTAAATTTATGAGTTTACATGTACAACACGATACACAATTTTACGTTAAAGTTATAAATGGTGTGTCACGCCCCGGTTCCCAAGATGACTCGAGGCACGTGATACTTCTCCCCAGGCTACGCAACTGTACAATGAATACCGTATTGTACCCTGCGATTGTCGCCCGTAAGGTCCCGGATAGGCTTAGATATAAGGCATAATCACATAAATTCCATAATTGACATGACATTCATTTATCCAGAAATATTACATAGTTGGTCTAGATTCATCAAAACACATATTATACATATTTGATTCATTGTCTTCAAACACATAATTTACATAACTGAAGATGTTCTCAAAATGAAGCTACATTCCATCAGTCCCACATCATTCATAGAGTTCGTTCTCGGTGTACGCCTGATCCACATCTTGATCTTCATCAATCCCTAGTGAACAAAACTAGGTCGTCAATACGACGAGCAAGTCCTCAGTCAAAGGAGGAAGTTATGAATGTGGAATGATAAGACAAGTGAAAACAAAAAATATAGTAACTAGAGCAATTAAACTCATACCTTGTGATATCAGTCAAAAAGTAAGTAGTTCTCAAAATAATGTCACAAAGGACACGACAAGATCTTTCTAGACCTAAATACAATTTAGAAAAACTTTCCGGATCACACACACATGCTAAGCATCTCAGCAATAACCCCATTTGCCCGGGATCAGGCTCGTACAAAACGGGTTGGTGCTTAGATTCTCCAGTCGTTTGTACTATCACATATTGATGTGATTACAAGCAAGATAACATCATGAGTGATTTTCGAATCATCTGGGTCGAATCATCGCATCATGTGCTATAACAAGAAGTTCGTATGACTTGAACTTTTTCAAGAATATCGAACCCATTCATTAGAGAGCTGAGCTAAACTCCGGGCCTAGATATCTAATGAATTAACAAGTATTCTGAGCTGAAACTCAGGGTATTATGCAATGGATAGCTGAGCTAAAACTCAAGGCCTGGATGTCCAATTGCGAATCAAGAAAGTGAGCTAAGCATGTCACGCCCCAGAACCAGAATACTGGAGAGGGGGGAATGACTCAGCCAGCTACGTATTACGGGTAGATGAATATCGTATAATACAATCAATGCTGTCTAAAAGACGAGGGGGTGCATACTACATGAAAGTTTCACTATGGTCACTTTACATCTATTGTCTTAATCATTCAAACAAGAAACAGTAATAGAGAACATGTAAGATAAAGCAGTAAGGCGTCCCAAACGCTCAGTCATGATGTTCTTAAGATCTGGCTTGACAAAACATACCCAGATGATGTAGCAAAGTATACACAATTGTTATCAGCTGCAGCCTGACTTAGTTACAATTATGTAAAAGTAAGCACAAGATGATCCGACTAACATGTCGGTGCCAAACGATAAGGTATAAAGTAAGTAACAAACGAACGGGGAAGTAAGGGACCCACTCGAGTCCTCCTGCGATCATCCCTCTAGTATTGACCATCTTGGAGGTGGAAGTAAGCTGAGTCCTCGGGGACCGGCTCTAAATCTGGCCATGCAAAACCAGAGAGGTTAGACCTCTAATAGCAAATACCGTAAGGAAGTGCGATATAAGGAATTAGAACCAGTAATAAGAGAATATGATATATAGACCTCTGCTTGCTACTAGGATTCATATTACATCACGACACTTCGAACCAACTTCCCAACCAAACAAGGACAGAAGTTGACCCATCATGTCCTGATACTCTGATCATCTCAGTAGTCAACCGGGTAGGTACAGTACACGAACAAATCAATTTAAACGGCCATGCAACTACTACGGCTTGCTACTGTGAGTTCCAAGTTACCTTGGAATTATGCAATAAGGATTCCTCAGTTCTTACTACTACGAGCAAGGCTAGTCTACCCAATCAATCAATTGCGCCAATCATGAATTAGACGAGTCCCAGCGGGACGTCCGTCATCAATATACAATAATACAATAATATAAGCAGATACCGCTCCCTGTCCGTGTGGCAGATTTACAGTATCTGTGGGAACCAGCCGGCCTATCGGGCACTAATAGTCCCAAAGAGGGCTGCCATGTAAGAACTCGGTAATCTATTCTCTCCATACAATCATTATTTTATTTAACTTAATAGCCTCTATGTTAAGTGAAATCCCATGCCGTGGATCATGGTCATTCAAAATGAGTACTTCCGTACAAGGTACGATATGTCCAACTCTACAACGATACTCGTGCGGTTAGGTTGTAGGTCTTACATAGCGTAATGCAACAATCAAAACTATCCACGAAATAATCATGCCTTGACCATAAAGTACACATGCTGCTTCTATAAAATAAATAAATAAATAAATTGAAGCCTGCATGTGCCTGTATGCCAATATTCGGGATCAACCAGTCGATTTATAATAGTTCATAGTTATATGAACGTGTCTCATTCATTCAATTTAATAAGACGACTAGCCAGTCTCTTAGTTCCAACTAGGAACGCATGATCAATTATAAATCAAGATAATAATCAATGTTAATTAATGCCAAGATAACAATCAATGTTAATTAATGTCAACTTGGGACAGAATCAGCCAAAAGGCATTATGGGCTAGAGTTTATGTGATCGAGCAATTAGGGTATCATGCGGCTCAATGACATGCGGTCAAGAATCGGGTCTCATGCAGCTCAATGCCATACGACCAAGAAGTCACGAGTCTTATGCGGCTGGGGTTCAAGCTCAGCCATGTGGCTGAAAAAGTAACTCTCATGCGGCTCAAGATGATTAAGTCTATGCGGCTAAGCTGCGGCTGCTAAGCCATGCGGCTAGAATAACATGCGGCGACGGGAGGACAGGGCCTATACGGCTCGGGTCTCATGCGGTCAGGGTCTGATCCTTATGCGGCTTAGAAACAAATCCTTATGCGGCTGGAAATGACAAGTCACATGCGACTGGAAAAGATTGAAGTTCATGCGGATGCGGCAAATCAAGTCTCATGCGGCTGCGAATGATTGAATGCATATGCGGCTGAGATAGGAAAGTCACATACGGCTGGGATAGGAAACCTCATGCGGCTGAGAATCATCCAAAGCCTATGCGGCTGAGATGACATACGGCCATGTGGCTGAGATGAGCTCATGCGGCTGGAAAGGACAAATCTCATGTGGCCAAAAATGACAAAGCCTATGCGGCTGAGAATGTTAGAAGTTCATGCGGCTGCGGAACTGAATGCATATGCGGCAAGCACGCTCATGCCGCCAAGACTGCTCATGCGGCCAAGGGAAAACTTGTCGCATGAAAGTGCATGCAGTCAAGTACTGCTCTTCTTCTCCATTTCCGAGAACAGAACCATGGAAGCCATTTCTTCCAAGCTCTCTAAATCCTTCATTCCAAGCCTAAATCTGGACTTCCATAGGTCAAAATGGGGTAGAACGAAATTCTCTACAACATGAAACCATTAAAACTTGGAAAATAAAAAATTTACTAGATCAAAACCTAAGAAATCCGAAAATATATTAAACTTAGATCTACATGAAATGAGCCATGGAAATTATAAATACTAAATACTAAAGAGGCTTAAGATCAAGTAAGGAAGATGATGGAACAATAATACTGGGGTTCCATCAAGAAGCAAGTTGGCACTTGCCTATGTGGCTAGGTAGGTGGGGAGAGTTATGGAGGATGAAGAAGAAGAGTAATGGTGAAGGAGAAGTAATGAAGAGAGAGAGAAATGGTTTGGGGCTTTAAATGGGGGTGGTGGTAGGTGGGGAATTGTTGAACCACCCAAGGCTGGGAAACAAACCAACTCAGGCCGAACCCAAAAGCAAAGTAAAAGCAGAAAGTAAAATACAAAAAAATAATTGGCATAAAATTAAAGGAATTTAAATACAGAATAATACATGATAAAATTTAAATAAATACATTCAAGCAGTACACGTATTTAAAATACGTATTCTGGGAACGGGAAGTGACATCTCTACCCTCCTTAGAAAAATTCTGTCCTCGAAATTTCAAATCCAAATAGGATAGAAATATCAGAGCTAAACTAATCTAAGTACAAGCAATCATTTTACAATGTAAGTAACATATCTATGTTTAACAATCCACGACATCAAGTAATTCTACTCATAAGGTGACAAGCATGAGGAGTTAAGACAATCAAGGTATACAGAAAAAGATATACCTTGTGAGTCAAACAGGTGCGGATACCGTGATCGGATATCATCCTCACGTTCCCACGTTGACTTCCCTAAAGAGTGATGACCCCAAGCAACCCGGACAAGGCTAATTGTTCGGTTCGTGAGTATCTTCTCTCTTCGGTCCAAAATGGACACAGGCTGTTCCTCGTAAGACAGGTTGGTACCAACAACCAGCTCAGAATGATCGAGGATATGGCTTGGGTCCGATACATACCTACGCAACTGAGATACATGGAACACATCATGCACCTCTCGTAACGAAGGTGGAAGGGATAAACGATAAGCAACATCGCCTATCCTATCAAGGATAACAAATGGGCCCACGTATCGCGGACTCAACTTCCCGTGAACGCCAAATCTAATGACCCCATGAGTAGGTGAGATCTGCAAGAACACGTGGTCCCCAACAGAAAACTTTAGCGGCCTACGATGCTGGTCCGCCCAATGACGATGCCGATCCTGCGCAACTCGAAGTCGCTCTATATTTCCCTTGACCACTTCAACTGTCTGGATAATCAATTCTGGGCCTAGCATCTTTCACTCCCCGATATCATCCCATGCTAGTGGCGACCTATACTTCTTACCATATAGTGCTTCAAATGGCGCCATCTGGATACTGGCTTGATAACTGTTGTTGTATGAGAACTCGACTAAGTGCAGGTGATTCTCCCAAGATCCTCCAAAATCTAGAGTGCAAGCTCGTAACATATCTTCTAAAGTCTGAATTGTTCTTTCTGATTGCCCGTCTGTCTGTGGATGGTAAGCCGTACTAAATCTTAATTTGGTACCCAGACTATAATGTAAGCTCTTCCAGAAATATGATGTAAAATGGGTATCTCTATCTGACATAATACTGATAGGGACTCCATGCTGCCTGACTATCTGTTGCATATACAACTCTGCCAACTTTTCTGTAGATTGCCCTACTCTGAAAGGAAGAAAGTGTGCTACCTTTGTAAGTCGATCTACTATCACCCAAATAGCATCTTTACCACTTGGCGATCTCGGTAAACCGGTCACAAAGTCCATTGTAATATGTTCTCACTTCCATTCCGGGATAGAAAGCGGTTGCAATAATCCAGCTGGCCTCTGCTGTTCTGCCTTCACTTGCTGATATATCAAGCAACGGGAACTAATCCAGCTATCTCCCTTCATTCCGTTCCACCAGAAGTGCTGCTTGATATCTTGGTACATCTTGATCCCTCCAGGGTGTATAGAATACTGAGAACTGTGAGCTTCTGTCATAATCTCCTGCCTGATATCTCCACTAGGCACACATAGGCGTGATCGAAACCTAAGTGTTCCATCTTCATGAATCTTCATCTCCTTTCTGAGTCCTCACTCACATTCTGTCCTAAGCTTCTGAATCCTTAGTGTCACGACCCGATCCCAAATTATTGGGTCAAACCGGATCATGCCCAGCCTGCACCGTTGTAAGACGGCGGCAGTAAGCTGTTCTATATGCAGGTATTCACAACAACATCTATACATTTGTCACAACTTGAATATACAAAAATTTTAAAAACTTTTATTCAACAATTGAAAAGTACAAATGGAAATAAAAGAACTGAAATAAAGTGTTGATTTCAAATCTACAAAACTCCAAAACAATAAAACTAGCTAACTGGAAAACAACTAGTTAAATGGTCGGCTCGTCGGCCTCAGGTCCTGCGTCCTCCAAGGGGGACTCCGGCAACACCACAGGGTACAAAACCGGGTCATAGTAGCTATTGTACAATAGCTCAGCATCCTCAATGTCACCTAAAAATGTGGTCTCCAGTCAGGAGGGAGCAAGTACGAATATGTATCTCATATTTTAAGTAATAATGGTAAAGTGCAGGCTAAACAGTTGAAACAATATTTTTCAGCAATTTAACAATTAAAAACAATGTGATTTGAATGTGTAATCGTCTATGACCGGCTTGGGTTATGCAATAGCATCCTAGCGACGCGATACGACTTATCCCCATGTGTAAGAGGGGTAAGCTCGCACAATATGCAATATGAGGGGTATTGGCCATAAATGTTACACTATTCCCCCAATCCCCATAATCAATATCAATCAATATTTGAACCCTAGGAGAGGGTTCCGTGTAGCAATGTGGTTTAACATGCAGCTTGACAATTACTAAATAAAATACAAGAAAATATAACTGTAATTTGCCTCTGTTAATTGACTGGATCGGGAGTGTCGGTACCGAGGAGAAAGTCAAGTACGTCTCCGAGATCCTACAGTTGAGAACCTTGACTTAGAGCCATAATGAAACCATTCTAGGTGTGCTAGTTACAATATCTAGAAGCAGACCCTAGTCAGGTTTTAAGTTATTTAGTTAATCTACCGAAAATGTCTAACGTCGCAATCTACGTTCGTTATTATTTTAATTAAATAAGTCGGTTACTGATTAATTGGGAAAAATAGCAATTACCGGTTAATTTGGCAAAACTTTGTATTTTAAATATGTATATATAAAACTAGGCTTTTTCTTTTAAATGAGAAAATATGTGAATTACTAGATTATTAATTATGAGAAAACTTTTTAATTTTTTTTATAAAATAATTATCCATTTTTTATATTCTACGCGTTTAATGGCAAAAACAACATTCCAGAAAAATAAGAAAAAGTGGTTGACACAATACAGGGTCACAGAGAAATAAAAAAAAAAACTGGGCTTATGCCCTTTACAAATTATTTACATAAATTAATTAATCCTAAGGCGAGCTCTGAGTGCCGCGAACGGTCCAAACAGTAGGCCAAGGTCCTGCACCATAAATACTAAGAGCAGTACCAGTTCTAAAAATAAATTATAATTAAATTAAAAATAAAAGAGTCTCAGACTTGGTCGTGCAATCTCATGTTGCTGGCTAACGCCTCAACGTACAGGAAACCCTGTAGCGTTTGCGTTTCGCCGAGGCTCATTCGACCGATATGGTTGTCGCCTAACTGGGGATACAACTCACAAAAATTCACGTTTAAAACCAACAAAAATTTGTAAATCGTTTTCAAGGACCGAATTTAAAAATAGATTTTTATTTACCAATTTACTAAATTTAATTAAATACTTTTATTTTGAAAACCTTTCCGAAAATTTTGGCAGTATCTCATCTGTAACTGGGACAACCCAATCAGGGGAGGATGCCAATCCGCAACACAAATAAATATCCCAAACCAAGGATCACTAATTACCAACCCAAAATGAATATCCAACCCAAAAACCAACCACAGCACAAATAACCAAAATAGAAAATACGTCGCAACGTAACCGATACTCTACGTATCACCCAAAGCAACCATATTCAAAATACCGAATCCCAAAACGGGATCGGGATCGCGTCATCACAGACTATCTACGGGAGGGATACGGGGACACGAAGTTATACCTCAATTGCTCGGCTAGAGCTCTCAGATGTAAGTATTAGAAGAATGAATTTCGCGGACAGCAGGAAACCAGCCCGGAAAAATGCACAGGAGGCGCGGACAGCGGACCGGGCCGCAAGGAATGTGCTGGACAGCGTCCAAACAATGGACAGTGCCCGGGGACAGCAGGTCGGACAGATCCGGTCGGCCTGGATGGACGACGACAAAGCGATTGGGGCTCGGAATGAGCTGGGGCACAATGACACGTGGCCGTCGGGGCAGCACACGGGACAGCGCCGAACGGGGTCGGGGGCGCTGGAAGGGTACGACCGGCGGGAGACGGACGCACGGGCGACGCTCGAGTCGGAGGCCGCTGGAGGTCGAGCGGGGCTAGGGCACGACGGAAGACGGGCGCCGGGGGTCGCCGGAGAGGGCGCTGGCCGGGTGGGCACCACGGAGGAGCGGCCGAGCGACTGGACTCGGGTCCGACGAGGAAGCTGTAAGCCCCCTGAATTTCTGGAATTTTTTTCGAATTTCCTAAATGATTTATTTTCGGTAATTAATTTTGATTTAATTAGTTATTATCATTTAATGCTCTTTACCGTGACTTGGAATTCTAGAGCATCAGGGATGCCAGTCTCTGGAAACTTCCTTCTTGGAGTTTGTAGTAGACGAGATTATCTTCATTTTGATATATCGTGTCCCACTCGAACTTGTTCCCTTGTATCCTTTTTGCTTCGCGCAAGTTCGGGTCAATATTAGACCATTTAATTATTAATTGAATTCCCACTTTTATTTTTGATCCTCATAAGCGCGTTACTGTGACTTTGAATTTAGGAGCACCAGACTAGCCTTTTTCTTGAAACCAACTTGTCATGCCTGATCTACTCGAGACGCTCTTCACCCATGACCATTGTGTCCCACTCAGACACTCCATTTTGTGCTCCATTTCCTTCGTACAACTTCCGGTTCAATTTAGGCCAATTAATTTTCTACCGTAAAATCTGACTTAATTTCCCATTTAATTTCGGGACCCGACATTGACCCAACCTAGTCGACCCCAAATAGGGACATGGCCCACACGAAGCCTACTACCCGCCCGCCACTTGTGTCCCATTTATTTGAGCCCCCACATGCTACTTATTTATCCATGACCATAAATACCTATTTTTAATTTAAATATTGCACCCGGTCCGATTTTGACTCGACCCGGCTCGACCAAACCCGAACCCAAGCTCCGTATTGTTCTCCCATGACTGCCCAAATACCCCACACAATATTTCTTCTTTTTCCTATTTTGAAAATATCTTCTCTCTCTATTTTTACAAATATCTCTTTTTTTTATTCTTGTATATATATATATACACGTATATATATATATGTAAATAAATAAATACCTCTCTTTCTCTCTCTTCACTATACACCACCTCATCCCATCACCCCCAGGTGGCCGAACCCCCCTCTATATTTTCTCTCTCCTCATTCTCTCAAATATCTATTCTCTCTCTCTCTCTTTTTCCATATTATATATATAATATATAACACTCTCTCTCTACCTACACTCCACTCTCTCACTTCCCTCTCACATCACCACACCCCCTCCCATCAGCCGAACACCTCCCCATCTCTTTCTCAAATATCTCCCTTTCTCTCTCCTCCCCTCTCATTTAATACACACAGCACACACATACATATTTCTCACTCTCTCTCTTCCTATTTAATATTACACACACACCCACATATCTCTCTCTCTCCAGCAAGCAGCTCCCCATTCTCTCCCCCTGTTGGCCGAGCACTCCCCTCTCTCTTCACTTCTTCTTCTTCTTCTTCTTGTTATTCCTAACTCCACACCACCACCATTATCATCATCTCTACCATTACCATCATCAACCCCATCTTCACCACCTACACCATCACCAAAAACCGCCACACTCTCCCCACTGCCGTGCCACTCGTCGCTGCCGTGCTCCGCTGGGCCGCCGCCGTGCCACGCCACCGCCACCCTGGCCTCGCGCACCGCAGCCGCGCGCAGCAGCAGCAGTGGCAGCAGTTTGAGCGGCAGCAGCAGCTGCCATAGCAGCGGTCGCGGCTGCGCCGGCGGCCACCGTCGCCGCCGTGGTCGGCGTGGACGACCCCCACGTGGCCGGGCGTACCCCCGGGGTAGGCCCCGTGGCCTCCGCTCCTCTCTCCGACGTGTATCGGAGGCGATCCGTGCGTTTTGCACGAGATCCCGCCGTGACGCGCGCGGGAACGGAACACAAAATTCGCGCCCGGGACAGCAACTTCGCGCCGGTTTTCTGGACAATCCGGCCGTTGGATCGGCGATCTCTTTGCTCCGTCTCAATCTCGGTATATCCCTCTTCACCTCTGTCAAATTTCACCCGTTAATTTCGTCGTTTGATACATCAAAACCGGCCACCAAGTTGACATTTTAATTTGTACTGTTTTTGGACAGTTTTGCGACGCCAACTTCGCGGGTTCGTATCTTCTCCATCGCAGCTCCGTTTTGCGCGCCACTAGTTCCGGTGCACAGCTGGTATAACCCTCTTCCTGCCCCCTTTAGATTTCATTTCAGTTTGAGCTTGTTAGGTCGGTCGAATTCGACGCCAAAGTTGGCCGTTCGAATTCTTTAATTTGCACTAGTTAAATTCCATTTTTGAATCCGGGACTCCGGATTCGAATTCTGACACCACCAGTAGACTCGTGGCGTCGTTCTGGCCTGTTTTCATATAAAGTTTGCCTGATTTGGAGAACGTGGGCCCGGGCACGCATTTCGGTGCAAAACGGGTCCCACTTTCTGAGTCAATGGGACTTTTTGACGCCGGCTCATCGGAATCCAATTCCGGATATACCGTTGAGTTCGTATCGTCATTCTGGACTCGTTGACATATAATTTGCTAGGTTTTAGTGGACATTGGTTCCGGCACGCATTTCGGTGCAAGTCGGATACGAACATCCGGGTCAACGGGTCATTTTGAGTTCGGCTCATCGGAATCCAATTCCGGATATACCGTTGGGTTCGTATCTTCATTCTGGATTCGTGGACATATAATTTGTTAGGTTTTGAGCACTTTTATTTCGGCACATTTTTCGGTGCAAAGTGTGCCCAACGGCGGACATCATTTTGGCCCGAAATTACCGTTTTGCTCCTGTGTCCAAATTAGACTTTTGGACAGGCAATCCTAGCTGATTTGACCATTCTGGACACGTTGGTGATGTTAGTTTCATCATCCGACAACATCTGTAGATTTCTTTCCTTTTTGTGTCACCCTATTATTATAATATTTTCTCCTTTTGGTTGTTTTAGAGACCCGTCGATTTCAGTGATTTCTAAATCATTGAAATTCATAAGTTGACCTTGTAGATGTTATAGAGACTAGCTTGACCATGGTTGACTACTTTGACTAGATGTCGAAGTAGAGTCAACAGTTGACCTAGGTTTGATCAGATTTGACCAACGTTGACTTTTTGACCAAAGTCAACTGTAGGTCAACCATTGACCTATTTAACCTAGATTAGACTTAGGGTTGACCAGAGTTGACCAGTTGACCAAAGTCAACTGTACGTCAACCTTGACCCAGTTTGTCTTAGTTTGACTTAGTTTGACCTAGATGTTTAGTATGTCTTTTGACCCTGATCAGCTCTTGTGTTATTTTATCTTTAGGTCTGTGGCTTTACTCTGAACCCTGATTCATATTGACAGCAGGACCCCAGGCGAGTACATTCTCTGATAACTTATTCACAATTTATGATAACTGTTATGATTCATGTACTTAGTGTTGATATGCTTATTCCCGACACATGGTTCTCACGGATTGGTATTCTTGGATCCCGACGAGAGATGTCTCTCCTTCTTAGGTTGGGATGTATTGTGCAAGCACCCTTGTAGCTCTTGCTCGATATATGGTCACTGATTCTAGAGCAGGTTCGCGACCTTCTCAGTAGAATCCCGTGCAGTGACGTGTCCTGTTTGGATCCATTCTACCAGTTGGGGTAGGGGGAGTAGTAGCGTATGCCTGTGATCAGATCCATCCCGATTCCCGAACAGTGTGAGTCATATACCGCACTTATGACTTGCCAGGCCGATTCTTGACAGGTACCCAAGCCGATCACAAGCTGAAACTACTACTCACACACATTGGATATATATAGCTTACCTTGATTCGTGTACATGCCATGATCCCGTTCTATTTTCTTGTTCTAGCTCTAGCTTTACAGCTTACCATGCCATGATACATATATGTACACTCCATGATTTCATTGTATATGCTCTATTTACAGTCTTATAGCTTTTATTCTATCTTGAGATCTGTTATGAGATATATGTACTCGTTCCGCTCCTGACCGGATACGTTATGAAAATTTTAGGAGTAGTTGTGCCCTCATTATTGGACTTCTTGATGTTGCTAGCTGAGGTGGATCTCACTATTCTTCTATGTGAGTTGCCTGGTAGTTATTCTTAGTTAGTCTTATTGTTCCTTCTTTATCTTTCATGTCTTATGATCATTGTAGATTCTAGTTGTTCTAGTGATATTGTTATTATTTCTTGTCTTATCTTCCTTAGTTTTCGTGATGTGACATGAGTACATTTCTAGTTATGGATTATTAGATGTTGTAGTTAGTATAGTATACTTGACAGCGTTCTACCGCCGATACCGCGGCGTAGGCTGGGCGTGGCCCACGTATTCGTACCCGTATATCCGGGTGCGAGTCGTGACACGTTTTTAGTGGTGGCCCATGCAGGTCAGTCTTTGCAATTAATGCGAAGTCGTGGTAGTACTTGAGCTTTTCTGTACTACTGCGAGCCTGCCCTAGGATTAAGGTTGAGACATGGAATATTTTAGGATTTGGTACTCAGTCACGTATTAGGAACTCTTGGTAGATTCAAGGGATGACCCCTGGGAATCTTATTTCAAACTTTCGAAACTTTTTCTATTTGTTCCTGTTCGTCCTGATTTCTGAAATAACTGTCCGTATCAAACTTTATTCCTTCTTGGGATGAGTTTGTGGACCCCCGAGGGAAGTTATAAGTTGGATTTGTATATCATCTAGGTTGGGGAGAGAATGTGATTTATCAACCTCGTATCATGGTCGAGGTTTGTTTTAGATTATATTCTACCATTTCCTATCTTGACCTAGGTAGTACCCTCGGGACTTTCCCTGAGATTTTCCTCTGAATCCTATATCGGAAGTTATTTCCGTTGTTTCTATTAACTTACCCTTGACTTGTTGTTGAATTTAATCTTAATATTTGTTGTTGACCTTTAATTTTGTTTTGGATAATTCTTTTAAGAATTGAGTTAAGATATCCTGATAAACATATTTTGGACAAGGACGATGAGAACGGTAAGTGTCTACTTTATTTATGGAGTTTAGAATTCATTGCAGTCATATTAGCTAGCGAGACATGGACATGGAGCCTGATTTTGGATATACTATCCTAGTTATGTCATTTAGGTTCTCTTGCAGCCATACCGGGTGGCGTGGTAAGGAATCTAGATGACATAATTATAGGGTGTATACCATAGTTATGGACTTTATTGTTTATTATCGCTATGTTTACTGGCGTGGCGAGAATTCGGGCAACATGATTTGGGATAGACGTGTATGGTTATCAGATCGTATCTTAAATCGATTCACTTGTTTTAACCTATTGGGCAAGAGCAGTTCCTACTATTACTTCTGTTTTCTCATTCTTCTCTTCCTCATCGCATGATGATTTCCTCATCTTACCCTTACTTCCTCCGTCTTGATCAAATTATGTCCTGATTCCACCAATTACCTATCTCGTATCTACTTCTGTCAGCCATACTTTGAAAACCTTGAAAATTTTAGAATTTTTATATCTTTTTATCTTGGGAGAAATCGAGGAAGTATCGTAATCATCCGTCTCGGAGTAGACATTGTTGGAAGTAGTCGAAGTAGAGCGAGATGATTACCCCGGCTTCCTCCTATGATCCCATATTCTGGTTTCTATGATAACAGAAGCAATTCAATTCTACATCCTTGATTTGTTTATTATATTTTGATATCGTGAAATTGATCCTCTCTGATTGACCAATCGATTCTGGTTGTCTAGTTTATCGTGCCAAAGGGTCTTGATTGTTGATTAAACTTAAATGGTTTCGAATTCTATTGTGATATGATTTCCTTCTTAGATGCTCGTGTCCAGACTTCATAGATTTTGTTCTCTATCTTGCCCAAATTCTGATTTACTCAAAACTTGAATAATTTCAATCGTGCTGAGACTAAATTGTTTATTTTCATCATGATTGGACAATGCTATCATCACTCGTGCTTTAAACTTTCGATTTAATTCTGGCAAATGACTAAATTCTATTCCAATCACGATTAGGCTTTAGACTATCCTTGATTATGCCGGAGTCTCATTTTCTGAATCGTGTCCCAATGACTTAACTTATCTATAATCGTGCCTATATGATTCTGTTCATATTTTGATTCTATCGTGCCAAATCCCTCTTCGTGCCTGAACAGTTGTGAATCGATTATCTTAATCGTGCAAACTTGTCATTCTATGATCGTGCCCAAGTTTTTGCCTAAAACTTTCTATCTTGTTTTACCCCTACTACAACCTTAATTTCGAGGACGAAATTTCTATAAGGTGGGTAGGTTGTAAGCCCCCTGAATTTCTGGAATTTTTTTCGAATTTCCTAAATGATTTATTTTCGGTAATTAATTTTGATTTAATTAGTTATTATCATTTAATGCTCTTTACCGTGACTTGGAATTCTAGAGCATCAGGGATGCCAGTCTCTGGAAACTTCCTTCTTGGAGTTTGTAGTAGACGAGATTATCTTCATTTTGATATATCGTGTCCCACTCGAACTTGTTCCCTTGTATCCTTTTTGCTTCACGCAAGTTCGGGTCAATATTAGACCATTTAATTATTAATTGAATTCCCACTTTTATTTTTGATCCTCATAAGCGCGTTACTGTGACTTTGAATTTAGGAGCACCAGACTAGCCTTTTTCTTGAAACCAACTTGTCATGCCTGATCTACTCGAGACGCTCTTCACCCATGACCATTGTGTCCCACTCAGACACTCCATTTTGTGCTCCATTTCCTTCGTACAACTTCCGGTTCAATTTAGGCCAATTAATTTTCTACCGTAAAATCTGACTTAATTTCCCATTTAATTTCGGGACCCGACATTGACCCAACCTAGTCGACCCCAAATAGGGACATGGCCCACACGAAGCCTACTACCCGCCCGCCACTTGTGTCCCATTTATTTGAGCCCCCACATGCTACTTATTTATCCATGACCATAAATACCTATTTTTAATTCAAATATTGCACCCGGTCCGATTTTGACTCGACCCGGCTCGACCAAACCCGAACCCAAGCTCCGTATTGTTCTCCCATGACTGCCCAAATATCCCACACAATATTTCTTCTTTTTCCTATTTTGAAAATATCTTCTCTCTCTATTTTTACAAATATCTCTTTTTTTTATTCTTGTATATATATATATACACGTATATATATATATGTAAATAAATAAATACCTCTCTTTCTCTCTCTTCACTATACACCACCTCATCCCATCACCCCCAGGTGGCCGAACCCCCCTCTATATTTTCTCTCTCCTCATTCTCTCAAATATCTATTCTCTCTCTCTCTCTTTTTCCATATTATATATATAATATATAACACTCTCTCTCTACCTACACTCCACTCTCTCACTTCCCTCTCACATCACCACACCCCCTCCCATCAGCCGAACACCTCCCCATCTCTTTCTCAAATATCTCCCTTTCTCTCTCCTCCCCTCTCATTTAATACACACAGCACACACATACATATTTCTCACTCTCTCTCTTCCTATTTAATATTACACACACACCCACATATCTCTCTCTCTCCAGCAAGCAGCTCCCCATTCTCTCCCCCTGTTGGCCGAGCACTCCCCTCTCTCTTCACTTCTTCTTCTTCTTCTTCTTGTTATTCCTAACTCCACACCACCACCATTATCATCATCTCTACCATTACCATCATCAACCCCATCTTCACCACCTACACCATCACCAAAAACCGCCACACTCTCCCCACTGCCGTGCCACTCGTCGCTGCCGTGCTCCGCTGGGCCGCCGCCGTGCCACGCCACCGCCACCCTGGCCTCGCGCACCGCAGCCGCGCGCAGCAGCAGCAGTGGCAGCAGTTTGAGCGGCAGCAGCAGCTGCCATAGCAGCGGTCGCGGCTGCGCCGGCGGCCACCGTCGCCGCCGTGGTCGGCGTGGACGACCCCCACGTGGCCGGGCGTACCCCCGGGGTAGGCCCCGTGGCCTCCGCTCCTCTCTCCGACGTGTATCGGAGGCGATCCGTGCGTTTTGCACGAGATCCCGCCGTGACGCGCGCGGGAACGGAACACAAAATTCGCGCCCGGGACAGCAACTTCGCGCCGGTTTTCTGGACAATCCGACCGTTGGATCGGCGATCTCTTTGCTCCGTCTCAATCTCGGTATATCCCTCTTCACCTCTGTCAAATTTCACCCGTTAATTTCGTCGTTTGATACATCAAAACCGGCCACCAAGTTGACATTTTAATTTGTACTGTTTTTGGACAGTTTTGCGACGCCAACTTCGCGGGTTCGTATCTTCTCCATCGCAGCTCCGTTTTGCGCGCCACCAGTTCCGGTGCACAGCTGGTATAACCCTCTTCCTGCCCCCTTTAGATTTCATTTCAGTTTGAGCTTGTTAGGTCGGTCGAATTCGACGCCAAAGTTGGCCGTTCGAATTCTTTAATTTGCACTAGTTAAATTCCATTTTTGAATCCGGGACTCCGGATTCGAATTCTGACACCACCAGTAGACTCGTGGCGTCGTTCTGGCCTGTTTTCATATAAAGTTTGCCTGATTTGGAGAACGTGGGCCCGGGCACGCATTTCGGTGCAAAACGGGTCCCACTTTCTGAGTCAATGGGACTTTTTGACGCCGGCTTATCGGAATCCAATTCCGGATATACCGTTGAGTTCGTATCGTCATTCTGGACTCGTTGACATATAATTTGCTAGGTTTTAGTGGACATTGGTTCCGGCACGCATTTCGGTGCAAGTCGGATACGAACATCCGGGTCAACGGGTCATTTTGAGTTCGGCTCATCGGAATCCAATTCCGGATATACCGTTGGGTTCGTATCTTCATTCTGGATTCGTGGACATATAATTTGTTAGGTTTTGAGCACTTTTATTTCGGCACGTTTTTCGGTGCAAAGTGTGCCCAACGGCGGACATCATTTTGGCCCGAAATTATCGTTTTGCTCCTGTGTCCAAATTAGACTTTTGGACAGGCAATCCTAGCTGATTTGACCATTCTGGACACGTTGGTGATGTTAGTTTCATCATCCGACAACATCTGTAGATTTCTTTCCTTTTTGTGTCACCCTATTATTATAATATTTTCTCCTTTTGGTTGTTTTAGAGACCCGTCGATTTCAGTGATTTCTAAATCATTGAAATTCATAAGTTGACCTTGTAGATGTTATAGAGACTAGCTTGACCATGGTTGACTACTTTGACTAGATGTCGAAGTAGAGTCAACAGTTGACCTAGGTTTGATCAGATTTGACCAACGTTGACTTTTTGACCAAAGTCAACTGTAGGTCAACCATTGACCTATTTAACCTAGATTAGACTTAGGGTTGACCAGAGTTGACCAGTTGACCAAAGTCAACTGTACGTCAACCTTGACCCAGTTTGTCTTAGTTTGACTTAGTTTGACCTAGATGTTTAGTATGTCTTTTGACCCTGATCAGCTCTTGTGTTATTTCATCTTTAGGTCTGTGGCTTTACTCTGAACCCTGATTCATATTGACAGCAGGACCCCAGGCGAGTACATTCTCTGATAACTTATTCACAATTTATGATAACTGTTATGATTCATGTACTTAGTGTTGATATGCTTATTTCCGACACATGGTTCTCACGGATTGGTATTCTTGGATCCCGACGAGAGATGTCTCTCCTTCTTAGGTTGGGATGTATTGTGCAAGCACCCTTGTAGCTCTTGCTCGATATATGGTCACTGATTCTAGAGCAGGTTCGCGACCTTCTCAGTAGAATCCCGTGCAGTGACGTGTCCTGTTTGGATCCATTCTACCAGTTGGGGTAGGGGGAGTAGTAGCGTATGCCTGTGATCAGATCCATCCCGATTCCCGAACAGTGTGAGTCATATACCGCACTTATGACTTGCCAGGCCGATTCTTGACAGGTACCCAAGCCGATCACAAGCTGAAACTACTACTCACACACATTGGATATATATAGCTTACCTTGATTCGTGTACATGCCATGATCCCGTTCTATTTTCTTGTTCTAGCTCTAGCTTTACAGCTTACCATGCCATGATACATATATGTACACTCCATGATTTCATTGTATATGCTCTATTTACAGTCTTATAGCTTTTATTCTATCTTGAGATCTGTTATGAGATATATGTACTCGTTCCGCTCCTGACCGGATACGTTATGAAAATTTTAGGAGTAGTTGTGCCCTCATTATTGGACTTCTTGATGTTGCTAGCTGAGGTGGATCTCACTATTCTTCTATGTGAGTTGCCTGGTAGTTATTCTTAGTTAGTCTTATTGTTCCTTCTTTATCTTTCATGTCTTATGATCATTGTAGATTCTAGTTGTTCTAGTGATATTGTTATTATTTCTTGTCTTATCTTCCTTAGTTTTCGTGATGTGACATGAGTACATTTCTAGTTATGGATTATTAGATGTTGTAGTTAGTATAGTATACTTGACAGCGTTCTACCGCCGATACCGCGGCGTAGGCTGGGCGTGGCCCACGTATTCGTACCCGTATATCCGGGTGCGGGTCGTGACAGAAGCAGGCGCCGGGAGTGGCCGAACGGGGTTGCGGACGGGTCGGAGGCCGCTGGGGTCGCCGGGGAAGCCGCTGGCCGGGTGGGCATGGCGGGAGACGGGCGTCGGGGGTCGCCGGAGAGGGCGCGGCAGGGCGCGGCCTCGGTCGGATGGAGGTGGCATTGGGCGGAGCTCAGATCGGGCTAGGGCACGGGAGTTTTGGGAAAAGTGAGATGGAGAAAATATTAGGATGGAAAATGAGAGTGGGGGAGAGAGGAATGAGAGGGATGCTCCTGGTGGGAGTTTTTAAGTAGAATGAGGAGAAGTAGTAGAAGGGAAGTAGGGAAAAGTGTGGAGGAGAGGGAAAGAGGGAAAGTGGTTTCTGTACGTGGGATGGGTGGGGGAGAGTTTGTTTGTTATTTTTTTTTATTTAAAGAAAATAGTTTTGGGTTTGGGTTTGTGAGGAGTTGGGTTGGGTCTTAGGGCCTGAACGAAGAAGCGATCTAATCCATCAATAATTCTAAAATAACTAAAATAATTTAATTAATCGAGCAAAAAAATAATAATAATAATAATAATAATAATAATAATAATGATAATAATAATAATAATAATAAACCTATGACTACGCTAACAACTAAAATCCGTCAATCCAAATATAATTCAGAATTTGCGGGTTTTACAACCTTTCCTCCTTAGAAAATTTCGTTCTCGAAATTTCAAGGATAAGGGCCAGGGGTACAATCAAAAATCATTTTGGGCACGAGAAAATCTAGGTACAATTATGATCAAAAATAGAAAAAAATGAGGTCTCGTGAAACAGACAAGGCAAGAAAGAAACGAACGTCAACAGTTTTTTTGAGAATGCAAAAAAAAATGATAAAATCTTCTGAGTTAAGGGACTGAAAATTCCAGATCACATTGGAATGGGATATAAGGTTTTATGACTAAGGAGAACTCAACAAGTTGTATGATGGAAGGATAGCGAGGATGATTAGAATAATATATCTATGATTAGAATGTAATCGGATAAGATAGTTCCATTGAGGACTGAGTGATAATCAAAGGGGATAGAAAAATATCGTATCACTATTTCAACGGATCAAAGATAGGATATGCGGGAAAAATAACTTACAAAATAACAATCTTATTAATACCCCATGCAAAAATCCAATTTCTAACTTGCTAAACTAGTTGATCTCTAAGTATATACAGAAAACTAAGGCAGCCGCCAAGGTATTAGAACTACTCTATTTGGAATCATAAATCACCTAAATCAAATTTTCTTCCGTCGTTGTATGTAACTCGTATGCCAAATGTATTTCAATTTCAAGTATGTCTCTCGATCAAAACATTTTACAGACATCAACTTCCAATTGTCAGCCATTCTTCCAAAACTGACTACATCAAAATTACAATCTTTCCTTGCCATAGTAAATTCTTAGAAAATTCTTTAAGTTGATCCATGGCCTATATTCGAGAATATATAATTCTTGAAATCAATTGACAGAATTACAATCATTAATCAATTTTAATCTTTAACTATGCACCTATCAATCGTTCTCATCCAAACACATTAGCAAAATACCACAGAATCCCAATCGTTCTTACCATAACCAATATGAGCCTCCAATGTTTGGTAAAAATTACAAATTCAATTGCTCCTTTCCAAAGTTGTATGCCAATGGTCTTATCTCAATTCCTCTCTGCTTATTCCTTCTCTAGAACCTATCATTCCATTGCTCGTGTTATTCCTTCCATGGCTATATCCGTTCCTTCTAGGTATAGTAGTCATCTAATCATAAAAGTTGATCCTCGTCAAGTGTTCCTTTACTTGATCATTATATTCACATGTTTTATATATATATATAATTCAAATTCACTTCCTCTATGGAAGAACATTACCAAAACCTATACTGTCCTCGCTAACTCTACCTACGTCTTCCTTTACCTTAAATAACTCTTCCTTTAAGCATAAAACTCAAAATTGTCAAATACCATCATTTTTGAATGAGGTTAGACACTAGCGAACACTACTAACGATTCTATTCCAAATAAGTCACAAGCTAGATATACCACTCCCTCAAGGCTAGCTTACTCAAGGTATTCATCTACCTTCTCTACCCTTTAGTTATCTAATCTCATTAGAAGAATACCGATCCTCATGCTCTTACCAGAATAATATAATAAGGTTGGTAGGTAACTGTCTAGATTTTTCCCGCATATAACTATCAATCTGCTTTATATATATAGCAGCAAAAAAATATAACTATCCACAAAATATATGCAACATACTAAAAATGAACCTTGGAAGGAATTGAGGCAATACAGATTGATATGGTCCTAATAAGTTCTAGGAAAAAAATCAAGTAGAATTTCATAGGAAAACTATTCTTTCTGGTTGTGATAAGATGTTTCTGAAAATGGAGACAACCGCTAGAAATGCAAATCCTCTAATCGACAAAAATCAGAAAAAATTGATGGTGCTAACCAGGCAACCATGTTATGGATATAATCTGAATAATATTCGGAAACCAAATATATCTGAAGTCACTTTGCCTCAAATTCATGCCTCGCCAGAGTGCACCTAACTGCAGTAAATTTTGGCTACATAACTTTGAATAATGATAGGTTACCGAGTAGTTGTCACGCCCCAGAACCAGAATACTGGAGAGCGGGGGTAGACATAGCCAGCTACGTATATAGAAGTGCAACTCACCTCGCTATACGGTCACGGCTGTCTAGATACATGAGGGTTTAACTACAAGCCAACAGTCTCTTATGGTCATGAATAAGCCTAGTGTCTCAATCACAAACAAGTAAGCAAATGTTACAAGATGTAAGATCACCAAATATACAATAGTAATGCGTCCCAAACATTATATATTCAGCTGATCATAAAGCTAGTCGTTACAAAATGTGAAGACTAGCAAGAGTTTAGTCATACATGATCAACCCTAGGATCTGTCAATCATGTTACAGTCCGTAGGCAGACAGTAAGTAAAATGCAATCGAGCTAAACAGGTGCTCGTCGGCTAAACGCCTCAAAAGAATATTTTTACAAGAAAGTGGGAGATCAAAATAACCCACTCGTTGCCCTGGTTACGTCTGGTGGTCACCATCGGACTGGAAAGTCTGTAGATCCTCTGGAGCTGCTCCGAAATCTGGCCATACAAAACCAGCTGGGTCAGATCCCAGAAAGAGCAAGTGCCATAAAGGAAGCTTCACTTAGGAACTAAAACCAGCAATTAGCACAAAAGATAATAATAATATAGTAAAACTGGAGAGATATAACATCACGAGGATATACGGTAAGATAACCATGGAACCATTCAGATAACCAGGTTACAACCCTTAAACCAAACAAGGACCGAGATTGTAACCCTTCATCTGAACCGAACTTGAGTTCTCTCATTTATCAGCAAGATAATATAAGAAAATCAGGACATATAACAATCCTATACAGGATCAAGACAAGACTAGACTGATTATTCCCCATTCAACAATCACGGCCAAGAAATAAGTACGGCTTGATACTTTAACTAACTAGGGTTATCACAGGCCTAGTTACTAGCAAGATGCAATGAGATTATTCCACAGCCACAAGCCCTGCAGACCATCCAGGTTACCCAGGTCGAATATTAGGGATTGAATTCAAGTGGGTACATCGTCCAGGAAACGCATGTACCCTTAAGTGACTTAGAGGGTGCAACACATGACAGTATGCTGGAAATGTGCCCTACTCGACGGCAGGCTATAGATCCCAAGAGCGCCCAGGTAACGGGATTGCCTGTAGCTGAAAAATCTCTTCATGACTACTGTGTTATTCTAGTTATTAACCTTAGTCCCTTTCAATGGGTACCTCTGACCGTGGTACTCAGGAGACCCATCCTAAACATGATGTAAGACCAGACTGGTTTAATTGTACAAGCACAATCGCCCACGGTGTCCAGGTTATTCATACTTGTCATGTCGTGTTAGCCGTCGCAACAGCATTTCAGGTTTTTTTGTCAGGAGTGCGCCCCACTATCATGTATTATCATGTTGTGCCCATGTATCGTGTCAGGTTAATGTATCATGTCGTGTTCATGCCACAATTATCCCATATTACACTAAGGATCAAGAGAAACAACACAGATAAGGTAACAAGATTGTCATGGCAAAACAAATAGTACAAAAGATAAAAGGGGTGCCAGGGACAGCATGCACCAGCAAACAGGATGTGCCAGGACAGCATGCGCCAGCAAAACAGCATGCGCCAGCAAACAACATGGCAGCAGTATTTTGCCAGCAAACAGCATGCGCCAAGAAACAACATGCGCCAGGACAGCATGCGCCAGAAAACAGCATGCGCCAGCAAACAGCATGGCAACAGTGTTTTGCCAGCAAACAGCATGCGCCAGGAAATAACATACGCCAGGACAGCATGCGCCAGCAAAACAGCATGCACCAGCAAACAGCATGGCAACAGTATTTTGCCAGCAAATAGCATGCGCCAGAAAATAACATACGTCAGGACAGCATGTGCCAGCAAAACAGCATGCGCCAGCAAACAGCATGGCAACAGTATTTTGCCAGCAAATAGCATGCGCTAGGACAGCAATGCGTCAGCAAACAGCATGACAACAGTGTTTTACCAGCAAACAGCATGCGCCAGGAAACAGCATGCGCCCGGACAGCATGCGCCAGAAAACAGCATGCGCCAGCAAATAACATGACAACAGTATTTTACCAGCAAACAGCATGCGCCAGAAAACAGCACTGCTCATCTTGTCCAACCAGCCTCTAATGGCCATAAAAACCAATGAACCAAAAGACCATAAATCACTCAAAATAAGTCAAAATCAGGACTTCTAATAGTCTAAATTTGGTAGAATCAAATTTTTTACAACATGAAACCATCAAAACTTGAATAAGAAGGTTTGATAGATCAAAATCACGAAAATCCGAAAATAGCTAAAATCTAGATCTACAAGAAAATATACAAGAAAATGTAAAATGACAAGAACTAAGGTGGATTAGAAAGTTGCATAGAAAAGTTTAGAACAATAAAAATGGTAGGTTCCTTCATGAAGCAAGTTGCACTTGCCTAGGCTAGGGTTCTCTTGGTTGGTGGTGGAGAGTAAATGAAGAAGGAAGGAAGTAAAGAGGAGAGAGAGAAAGGGAAGGGGTTATAAATAAGGAGGGTGGTGGTAGGTAGGAGGGTTCACCTTTGGTTCATGATGAACCAAAGCAAACCAAGCCAAGCCGAACCAACCCAAGAATAAACCAATCAATGAAATGCTAGAATAAATCAAGCAGGGAGACATGCAATACGGGTCAAATTACGTATACGTATACCAAGATACGCAATACGAACCACATGCATTACAGTAGAGCAGTACCAGTTCTAAAAATAAATTATAATTAAATTAAAAATAAAAGAGTCTCAGACTTGGTCGTATAATCTCATGTTGCTGGCTAACGCCTCAACGTACAGGAAACCCTGTAGCGTTTGCATTTCGTCGAGGCTTATTCGACCGATATGGTCGTCGCCTAACTGGGGATACAACTCACAAAAATCCACGTTTAAAACCAACAAAAATTTGTAAATCGTTTTCAAGGACCGGATTTAAAAATAGATTTTTATTTACCAATTTACTAAATTTAATTAAATACTTTTATTTTGAAAACCTTTCCGAAAATTTTGGCAGTATCTCCTCTGTAACTGGGACAACCCAATCCTGGGAGGATGCCAATCCGTAACACAAATAAATATCCCAAACCAGGGATCACTAATTACCAACCTAAAATGAATATCCAACCCAAAAACCAACCACGGCTCAAATAACCAAAATAGAAAATACGTCGCGACGTAACCGATACTCTACGTATCATCCAAAGCAACCATATTCAAAATATCGAATCCCAAAACGGGATCGGGACCGCGTCATCACAGACTATCGACGGGAGGAAACGGGGACATGAAGTTATACCTCAATTGCTCGGCTAGAGCTCTCAGATGTAAGTATTAGAAGAATGAATTCCGCGGACAGCGGAAAACCAGCTCAAAAAAATGCACAGGAGGCACGGACAGCGGACCGGGCCGCAAGGAATGCGCTGGACAGCGTCCAAACAGCGGACAGTGCCCGGGGACAGCAGGTCGGACAGATCCGGTCGGCCTGGGCGGACGATGACAAAGCGATAGGGGCTCGGAATGAGCTAGGGCACAATGACACGTGGCCGTCGGGGAAGCGCACGGGGCAGCGCCGAATGGGGTCGGGGGCGCTGGAAGGGTGCGGCCGGCGGGAGACGGGCGCACGGGCGGCGCTCGAGTCGAAGGCCGTTGGAGGTCGAGCGGGGCTAGGACACGGCAGAAGATGGGCGCCAGGGGTCGCCGGAGAGGGCGCTGGCCGGGTGGGCACCACGGGGGAGCGGCCGAGCGACTGGACTCGGGTCCGACGAGGAAGCAGGCGTCGGGAGTGGCCGAACGGGGTTGCGGATGGGTAGGAGGCCGATGGGGTCGCCGGGGAAGCCGCTGGCCGGGTGGGCACGGCGGAAGACGGGCACCGGGGGTCGCCGGAGAGGGCGCGGCAGGGCGCGACCTTCGTCGGATGGAGGTGGCGCTGGGCGGAGCTCAGATCAGGCTAGGGCACGGGAGTTTTGGGGAAAGTGAGATGGAGAAAATATTAGGATGGAAAATAAGAGTGAGGGAGAGAGGAATGAGAGGGATTCTCTGGTGGGAGTTTTTAAGTAGAAGGAGGAGAAGTAGTAGAGGGGAAGTAGGGAAAAGTGTGGAGGAGAGGAAAAGAGGGGAAGGGGTTTCTGTACGTGGGATGGGTGGGGGAGAGTTTGTTTGTTATTTTTTTTAAAGAAAGTAGTTTTGGGTTTGGGTTTGTGAGGAGTTGGGTTGGGTCTTAGGACCTGAACGAAGAAGCGATCTAATCAATTAATAATTCTAAAATAACTAAAATAATTTAATTAATCGACCAAAATAATAATAATAATGATAATAATAATAATAATAATAATAACTAATAAACCTATGACTATACTAACAACTAAAATCCATCAATCCAAATATAATTTTGAATTTGCGGGTTTTACACTTGGGTCCTGTGCCTGAGCTGCCTTGATCCTGTCTACTAAGTCAGATTGAACTTGTAGACTTGCCAGAATTCCTACATCACTAGAAAGTACAACTTCGATGCCCATCTCCTAAAGGTCTTCTAAGATATATTTTTGTGTTGTCAACATAAATGTGCCGCCTCTCCTGCTGAGAGCGTCTGCTACCACATTAGCTTGTCTGGATGATACTGAAGCTCCACGTCATAATCCTTGATCAACTCCAACCATCTTCTCTGTCTCATGTTCAGTTCCTTCTGAGTAAAGATGTACTTCAGACTTTTGTGGTTTGTGTACATGTCTACTCGATCACCATATAAGTAATGCCTCCATAGCTTCAAAGCAAATACTACTGTCGCCAACTCCAAGTCATGAGTTGGATAATTTTTCTTGTGGTCCCGAAGCTGCCTAGATGCATATGCTATTACCTTCACATGCTGCATAAGGACACATCCAAGTCCCTTACCTGACGCATTACAATATACTGTAAAACCTCCGAGTCCAACTAGCAATGTAAGAATAGGCGCTGATATCAACTTCTGCTTCAAAGTCTCAAATGATGCCTGGCATTCTATCGACCAGACGAATGGCACGTCCTTCCGTGTCAAGCAGGTCATGGGTGCTGAAAGTCTTGCAAAGTCGGACACGAACCTTCTGTAATATCCTGCCAATCCTAAGAAACTCCGCACATCTGCTACGGTCTTGGGTACTGGCCAACTCTCTACTGCTTCTACCTTCTTGGGATCTACTGCTACTCCAGCTCTTGATATGATGTGCCCCAAAAATAAAATATGATCCGTCCAGAACTCACATTTGCTGAGCTTGGCATACAACTGGTTCTCTCTCAGAACCTGTAACACTTTCTGGAGGTGGTCTTCATGCTCCTCCTCACTAGCAGAGTATACGAGAATGTCGTCAAGAAACACAACGACAAATTGATCTAAGTATGGAATAAAGATGCGGTTCATCAAATCCATGAATATTGCTGGAGCATTGGTCAAACCAAACGGCATTACCAAGAATTCATAATGCCCATACTTCGACCTGAACGCTGTCTTGGGAATATCCTCCTTCCGAACCCTCACTTGATGATACCCTGAACGAAGATCTATCTTGGAAAAAACTCTAGCTCTGCTCAACTGATCAAACAAGTCGTCGATCCTGGGTAATGGGTACTTGTTCTTTACTGTTGCCGCGTTAAGCTTCTTATAGTCAATACACAATCTGGATGACCCATCCTTCTTCTCCACAAGTACTACTGGTGCTGCCCATGGTGATATGCTAGCTTGGATGAACTTCTTCTCTTTCAATTCCTCTATATGCTGGTATACCTTGGCCTGCTCTGAATCCGCCATCCTGTAAACTCGATCTGATATCGGTTTAGTTCCAGGTGTCAATTCTATACTGAACTCAATATCTCTAACCGGTGGTAGACCTGAAAGTTCTTCAGGAAATACATCTAGAAACTCTTCAACTACCTTCGTAACTAGAACTTCTTCCATTACCGTTACTACTCCCTGCTCTTGTTGAGTTGCCTCTGATCTGACTAAGGTGAACCACTTTATGCATGGAATATCAAAAGATACACTCCCTCTACGATAATCTATTATCGCATGACTGTCTTTCAGCCAGTTCATGCCTAAGATAACGTCAAAATTTCCGACAGAAAATTCTATCAACCGGGCGGGTAAGGAATGCCGGTAAACTACAATGCTACACGCTAGAATAACTCTACTAACTCCTACGAGCCCATTACCAGTGAGTATATTCAACCTCCCTGGCAATGCCTCGAACTCTATTCCTAGTCGTGTCGCAAATTGTACAGATATAAATGAGTGTGATGCTCCCGAATCAAACAATGCTACTACGGGATATGAGGCGACGAGAATATTACCTACCATAACATCTCCCGATGCCAATGCCTCTTCCAAGGACATAGTGAATGCCTGCCCTCGACCTCCTTGGTTGGTTTCCATGTTACGGCCTAGCCTGGTGCTGCTACTGTCCCCTGCCTTGGAGATGCTGGGGTGGTCTATGTTGTTGCTACATCAGCGATCCCTGCTGCCGAAACATCTGAGCCCGTGTCATGAACGGGCGCTGTGCCAACGGTCTCACTGCCACCGCTGGTCCTCGATACTGGCCTGCCCCTGGTGCTGGCAGAGCAGAAAATTGTTGTACTGGTCCTCCTGACCTCGAATTCATAGGACAGGTGGTAACCCGATGATCTGGACTTCCACATATTAAACACTGTCCGTTCAATGTCTGACACACATCTCTAGTGTGCCCTACCTTCCCATAATAAGTGCAGTCCGCTGGGAGTTGCAAGTACTTCCTCTGTTGCTGTTACTGCTACCTTGGTGGTGGTGCTGGCCCTCGCATTGCCACATCGTGAATGCGAATGCCAATGGACGGTGCTGTTGTTCGGGGCGCTACTCCTCCTCCTCCTTCAATCTGACCGTGGGATCTCTTCTGACCTCCAGTCCTTGCCGTGATCCTCTGGATCGTGATCTCATACCTCCGGGTTGCCGTCAACATTTCATCGAAAGTCTGGTAGTTGTGCCCCTCTATCAATTGCAAGAGCTCAAGATGAAACCCTTGCTGAAACCTCATAGCCCTCTGGCTCTCTGTTGCTACCATCTCTGGGGCGAACCTACTCAATCTGCAGAACTCTGCTGTATAAGCATCTACTGTCTTGCCAGCCTGCTTGAGGCTGATAAACTTCTGTTGTAGCTCAAACTGCGTCACAACTCCATAGTACTTCGTCTTGAATCTTGCATAAAAATCGTCCCAAGTAACAGGACGTCTGATGCCTACTTCCTCTTATTCCCACCAATCACGTTCGAGATCCTGAAGTAACAACTTCACTTGATCCACACGTTCTTCTGCCGGCACCTTAGCTGCTGTCAGAATAGCCTCAATATCCTTAAGCCATGCATCTGCTGAGATGGCATATTCCGTGCCCTCGAAATGGCGGGGGTTGAACTTGTAAAATCTGGTTGATGCTCCTGAATCTGGCCTCGCCCCTCTCTCCAAAGCCGTCTGCAACCTTTGGTTGAGTAGTACGTTCTGCTCCTGCAACTGACCGTGCATGCGTTGTTGGGCTAACATCTAATGTTGCTGAGTAGCCATCATCCCTCTCATGATCTCCAGAAGGGCTGGTGTGCCCACTTCCACAGGGGTAGGTGGAACTATTGGCGGTGTTGGAACCTCCGGATACTGCGGTCCAGCTGCTGGTTGTACTATCACTTCTTCTTGTATAATCTCTTGAGGTAGTACTGGCCCTTGTTGCTGACCAACCTGGTCATGTTGCCCATGTTGCCCTTGTTGTTGCTGTCTACTTCTGACAGATGCGGACGAGGTGCCCCTAAGGAAAGGGACAAGAGAGCAATCAAACGACCGGACATGAAGGATTAATGAAGTCGAAGGATACCGAAATGTCAAGCTAGAGTCGAGAGTAACGAATTATGAGATCAAGGGAAAACATGTGTGATTGAGACATCCTATAAATCAAAACACCCCATGTCACGACCCGCTCCCGAATAATCGGATACGAGTCGGACACGCCCAGCCTTCGTCGATGGACACGACGAAGTAAGCTGTACAATACTAAGAAAAACTCCAAGTCACAATATAATGTAAACAAAACACAGCTTTTATAATGTTCCCATAAATCACCAATATCCATCAAGTGTTTTAAATACAAACTCAGCCGGAGACAAATCCGGTCAAATAAAATAATATACAATAATGAATATTTAAGATACAATCTCCAGAAAAATAAACTAAAATAAAAGCTGCAATATCCAAGCAATCACCAGCTCCATGTAATCTTCCACTCACCTACAACGATCCTGTCAAGAAAAGAGCAAAGTACAACCCTGACCAGACAATATACAATGTAATCTGTAATCCAGAGTACAAGGTGAAACCAGAGTACCAGAATACTAGAACATGAAATGAAAGTGAAACTGCGGTACCAGAAATGAAATGTAAAACTGCAGGCAATAGATGACAATCAATATGCTAGACAATGAACACGGCTATCAATGTACAAGACAATGAATCACGACAATCAATATGCAATTGTGACAATTTGAAATATTAAAACTGGAGCAATCAATCAATCAATGAGGCAATGAGTCAATTCTACAAGGTCCGGCTTCATCGTACGTGAAGTGTACGATTAGGCTATCCATAATTTCCTATGTTGGGTGTGGTCACACAAAAGCTAATATTTCCTCCAATCTCCGCTATAAACAATGACGCACAAGCAATGAACAATGGTACAAGGCAATCGTGTGTAATTCGTGTCCGATATGAGAACATGGCACATGAAGGTTAAGACAGAAAATAAGGTACAAGTCAAGTCAGTGTACTTGCCTCGGTTTGTTTACACGAGAGTAGTACTGCATGGTTGTAATGAATCACCTGTTATATTTGTACAAGTTATTAGGGTTTGAAATAAAGGCATTATAGCTAACCATATAGATAATTAATTATCTATAATAATAATTATAGGCAAAACTAGCTAGCAATATTTATTTTGAAAATATATATAATAATAAAAATGATAGCAAAATGAAACTTAACAATTTCTTGTAAAAATTATGCTAACAATATTTTAACCAAAATATCTATAAAAGAACTTTATAACAATATATATATATATATATATATATATATATATATATATATATATATATATATATATATATATATATATATATATATATATATGGCAAAACTTTAATATAATAATATTAACTAAAATTATCTAGAATAACCTTTTTAAAATAATTGCTATCTAAGTATAAACATGTTCAGCCCAGTTAATAAAATCCTAAGGATTTAATCCCTTAAATTCAGAACAATCCAATCTAGTCCATTGGGCTTGAGCCCTTAACAAAGAAAACTTAAAAATTTACTCTAAAGCTTCCAGCCTATCAGCCCACAAACCCAGCCTATATGTCACCAGCCCATCTTTACTAACCAAAACCTGGCCCAGCTCTATCTCTATATTACTAAAACTTAACAATTAAACCTTAATTTTTCTTAATCAAAATAGCCCAACTCCAAGCCCGACCTTGTGGCCCGAGACCCGGCCCAATGTATCGAATATAATCCCGTTTGCCTTCTCTCTCCTCAGCCATTTCACGAATTTTCCAGAACCAGCCTCTTCGTCTCCTTCCTCTGGCTTCAGCAGACGAACAACCCACTCCCCACTTCGTCTTCTTCAACCCTGCCGAGCAACGACTTCGTCTTCCTCAACCCTGTCCAGCAACAAGCGAACCCACTCCCCACTTCGTCTTCCTCAACCCAAAACCCTAACCCTAAATATTTCCTCCCCAGCTGACTCTTCCTCTTCCTCCTCCAGTGTAACCCTAACCCTAAGTATTTCATTCACTCCGGCCGACCGACCGAAGCCTTCGACTCCATGGCCGAGTCCTTCTTCTTCCTTCTGCTGGAAAACCCTAGATTCCTAGGTCATCTTCTTCCTCCAAACAGCCAAGAGCAAACCCTAACCCTAATAGTTTCCTCCATGGCCAGCCGCTACAAACCCTAACCCTAAAGATTTTCCTCCGCCTACACTTCCACCTTCTCCATACTCGTCTTCTTCCTCTAGCCAGTCCAAAACCTAGATCTGAACTCTAGGTCTGAAACCTTAACCCTAAAATCGAAAACCCTAGCTTCTAGGTTGTCTTCCCCAATCTCCAGCCAAGAACCCTAACCCCTAATTTCTAGTACCAGAAGAGAAGAAGAAGGGGTAGAGAAAGATCGAAAGGGCTCACCGCCTGAAGAGGATGTCGATCTACGGCGCGACGGTGAGATACTGCTTCGACGGCGAAGCTCTGGAGACGACGGCTTCGGTGGTGGCTCGGCTCTCGAAGCGGCGGTGGCGGAGACTACGAGGAGGCAGTCGACGGTGGCGAGACTCCTCGGGATGGCCCCTCGGTCGCACGGGATTCGAGATGACCACTCGAGTCTCGAAAGGTCGGCGCGCTGCTCGATGACGGTGGCACGGTCTCCAAGAAGGCAGAGGCGATGGCTCTCTCTTCGAGCTGACAACACTGCAGTCGAGGCAGTGCTGTATGGCGGTGGCACAGTCCTCGAGGCGGCGCTCTACTGATGGCGGTGGCGTGAGGATCGAGGCGAAGACTATGGCGGTGGCTCAAACTTCAAAGTGGCTCACTGCTCGAGGAGCAGCGCAGCAGTCGAGGCGACGGCAAACTCGGTGGCGCTCCGGCGAGGGCGCGGTGGCGCACGGCTCGTTCAGCCTCCTCCAGAGAGGAGAGAGAAAGAGAGAGAGAGAACAGGAGAGAGAGGGAATGACATGTCAGAGAGAGAGGGAGAGTACTGTGTGGTGTCAGAATTGTCATGATTGTGCATTGGACTGTGTGTCAATTTATAATAAAATAATATTATGTGTGTGTGTGTGCAGAGATGGGAGTGGCAGGATGGTAATATAATGTAGATCTATGGGCAAACTTTATAATGGCAGAGATGTAATAAGGTTCAGATCTGGGGGCTAAATTAGAATAGTTGTAACAGAATTTCAAATTTCGAAATTGAGACAGATTTTTAAACGAAAGTTCAAAAACAGTTTTTAAATAGAAAACAGATTTTCAAATGAAAAGGCTCCAACAGATTTTCAAATGTTCAACAATCAATAGTTATTTAAAACAGCCTCCAATAACTACAAAATTAGTTATTCTTCTTAACAAGTAACCAATTATTCAAAGACTCGCTAAATAACAAATTGCAGTTAATTAATTACTGCCAGCCAAAATAATACTAACAAGAAACAATTATCGTATTATTATAATTAATAGTTAATGATTAAATACAACTTAATTAATATTGATAACAATAACAATATTGCAATTCATCTGAAATACGCAATTTGGTATTAAAAATACTTTTCAAATTGAGAAAAATCCGAAATTCATTTTAATCGAAATTAGGTTTTTGTAAGAAACAATATTTAAATTCAAGGAAAATTAGAAAAATCCTAAAATTTACCAAATATGATTTTGGGAGTTACACCCCACAAGTCTGAAATCAGACCTGTATGGACCACCACTAAAACCTTGTCACGTCCCAGAACCAGAATACTGGAGAGCGGGAGAATGACTCAGCCAGCTACGTATTATAGGTAGATGAATACCATATAATACGATCAATGCTGTCTAAAAGACGAGGGGGTGCATACTACATGAAAGTCTCACTATGGTCAATTTACATCTATTGTCTCAATCATTCAAACAAGAAACAGTAATAGAGAACATGTAAGATAAAGCAGTAAGGCATCCCAAACGCTCAGTCATGATGTTCTTGAGATCTGGCTTGACAAAACATAGCCAGATGATGTAGCAAAGTATACATAATTGTTATCATCTGTAGCCTGACTTAGTTACAATTATGTAAAAGTAAGCACAAGACGATCCGACTAACATGTCGGTACCAAACGACAAGGTATAAAGTAAGTAACAAACGAGCGGGGAAGTAAGGGACCCACTCGAGTCCTCCTGCGATCATCCCTCTAGTATTGACCATCTTGGAGGTGGAAGTAAGCTGAGTCCTCGGGGACCGGCTCTAAATCTGGCCATGCAAAACCAGAGAGGTTAGACCTCTAATAGCAAGTACCGCAAGGAAGCACGATATGAGGAATTAGAACCAGTAATAATAGAATATGATATATAGACCTCTGCTTGCTACTAGGATTCATATTACATCACGACACTTCGAACCAACTTTCCAACCAAACAAGGACAGAAGTTGACCCGTCTTGTCCTGATACTCTGATCATCTCAGTAGTCAACCGAGTAGGTACAGTACACGAACAAATCAATTTAAACGGCCATGCAACTTCTACGGCTTGCTACTGTGAGTTCCAAGTTATCTTGGAATTATGCAATAAGGATTCCTCAGTTCTTACTATGTACGAGCAAGGCTAGTCTACCCAATCAATCAATTGTGCCAATCATGAATTAGACGAGTCCCAGCGGGACGCCCGTCATCAATATACAATAATACAATAATTTAAGCAGATACCGCTCCCTGCCCGTGTGGCAGATTTGCAGTATCTGTGGAAACCAGTCGGCCTGTCGGGCACTAATAGTCCCAAAGAGGACTGCCATGTAAGAACTCGGGAATCAATTCTCTCCATGCAATCATTATTTTATTTAACTTAATAGCCTCTATGTTAAGTGAAATCCCATGCCGTGGATCATAGTCATTCAAAATGAGTACTTCCGTACAAGGTACGATATGCCCAACTCTACAACGATACCCGTACGGTTAGGTTGTAGGTCTTACATAGCGTAATACAACAATCAAAACTATCCACAGAATAATCATGTCTTGACCATAAAGTGCACATGTTGCTTCTGTAAAATAAATAAATAAATTGAATCCTGCATGTGCCTGTATGCCAATGTTCGGGATCAACCAGTCGATTTACAATAGTTCATAGTTAATATGAACGTGTCTCATTCATTCAATTTAATAAGACGACTAGCCAGTCTCTTAGTTCCAACTAGGAACGCATGATCAATTATAAATCAAGATAACAATCAATGTTAATTAATGCCAAGATAATAATCAATGTTAATTAATGTCAACTTGGGACAGAATCAGCCAAAAGGCATTATGGGCTAGAGTTTATGTGACCGAGCAATTAGGGTATCATGCGGCTCAATGACATGCGGTCAAGAATCGGGTCTCATGCAGCTCAATGCCATACGGCCAAGAAGTCACAAGTCTTATGCGGCTGGGGTTCAAGCTCAGCCATGCGGCTGAAAAAGTAACTCTCATGCGGCTCAAGATGATTAAGTCTATATGGCTAAGCTGCGGCTGCTAAGCCATGCGGTTAGAATAACATGCGGCGATGGAAGGACATGGCCTATGCGGCTCGGGTCTCATGCGGTCAGGGTCTGATCCTTATGTGGCTCAGAAACAAATTCTTATGCGGCTGGAAATGACAAGTCACATATGACTGGAAAAGATTGAAGTTCATGCGGCTGCGGCAAATCAAGTCTCATGCGGCTGTGAATGATTGAATGCATATGCGGCTGGGATAGGAACCTCATGCGGCTGAGAATCATCCAAAGCCTATGCGGCTGAGATGACATGCGACCATGCGGCTGAGATGAGCTCATGCGGCTGGAAAGGACAAATCACATGCGGCCAAAAATGACAAAGCCTATGCGGCTGAGAATGTTAGAAGTTCATGCGGCTGCGGGACTGAATGCATATGCGGCAAGCACGCTCATGCGGCCAAGACTGCTCATGCGGCCAAGGGAAAACTTGCCGCATGAAAGTGCATGCGATCAAGTATTGCTCTTCTTCTCCATTTCCGAGAACAGAACCATGGAAGCCATTTCTTCCAAGCTCTCTAAATCCTTCATTCCAAACCCAAATCTGGACTTCCATAGGTCAAAATGGGGTAGAACGAAATTCTCTATAACATGAAACCATCAAAACTTGGAAAATAACAAAGTTACTAGATCAAAACCTAAGAAATCCGAAAATGCATTAAACTTAGATCTACATGAAATGAGCCATGGAAATTGCAAATACTAAATACTAAAGAGGCTTAAGATCAAGTAAGAAAGATGATGGAACAATAATACTGGGGTTCCATCAAGAAGCAAGTTGGCACTTGCCTATGCGGCTAGGTAGGTGGGGAGAGTTATGGAGGATGAAGAAGAAGAGTAATGGTGAAGGAGAAGTAATGAAGAGAGAGAAAGGGTTTGGGGCTTTAAATGGGGGTGGTGGTAGGTGGGGAATTGTTGAACCACCCAAGGCTGGGAAATAAACTAACTTAGGCTGAACCCAAAAGCAAAGTAAAAGCAGAAAATAAAATACAGAAAAATAATTGGCGTAAAATTAAAGGAATTTAAATACAGAACAATACATGATAAAATTTAAATAAATGCATTCAAGCAGCACACGTATTTAAAATACGTATTCTGGGAACGGAAAGTGACAAAGCCTCACCCTGGATATCCGTGCGGCCACACGAACACCGTATCAGGGACTGATCAGTACGAAAAATGAAAATCATATTGCAAAGATGTCAGCCGGGTGTGATCCAATGGTTTCTCTTCCATCCCGATGCAACCTATTCTAGATATTCGGATTTCATAGAAACTATCCCTTAAACGGGAGTCTTAAAAGTCAAGTCGCATTCAAGTAATAGTTTCGTCCTTTCCGAAAACTACAAAAGTCTAAGGAGGTATTGAAACCAAGGAGAATTCCAAAGTTCTACTTGGACAATGATTTCCAAGAATCCCTCCGATATTATAGATCGGAGATGGATGGTTCCAATGATCTAGAACTTAAATCAAAAGTTTCTAAATAACCCGAATTCTCGGAAAAGACTAACTCTGGAAATTTTCAAAAATTTCGGCAGAGTCTCCTTTGTATTTACTGATCCGAAAATAAATCCGATACAGTAAATACAAACAAGATATGTATAATAGGCATGCCGTCCCCTTCGATGGAGCAACTCCCAACATCGGCTACGCAATATAAGATATCCGGGTACGTCGACCCCTTCGGTGGAGCAACTCTCAACACCGAAAAACACACATTCATTTATATATATATATGATTTAATAAACTTTATTACCATTGTAGGCAAACTAGCAAGCAAGCAAATTTATTTTGATTATGGCAATGTGCATTACCTAAAATGCAATCAAATCTCAAGAAATACACTTGTTAGTAATACGAAGATACCAAGATGTAAATTTCTCATTGATGACATAGACTAAGTAATTTGTTTACTTGTGATAATGGCTAAATTAATCTAAGAGTTCAATTTTGATTTTGCATTTGCTACAATCCACATTTAGCCTCCTAAAGATACCAAATGAGTTTTAAAATTGAGGTTAAGTAAACGTAGGGTCATCCTAACATATATATACCCCTAATGGCCATTTTTGACTAAATAATGGTGTCAAACATGTCAATTTAGCATATTTCTATAATGCGGACAGAATTGAATTATTATGCTAAATTACAACTTGTTAATCTTACATATTCAAGATTATCCTCAAATTACAATACCATATCAAGGAATTGAATTTTTTTTTGTATATATATATATATATATATATATATATATATATATATATATATATATAAAATATTCAATTTCCAATTACTCATATCCATATATTGAATTTAACCATAACTTACTTAAATTCCAGAATTAAATATCTATCATTTTAATTCATACAATTTAGGAAATTAGGTTTTTGAACAATTTCTAGGAGAAAAAGAGAGATGGAGGACTTGCCTTGTTCCTTGATTACTTTTTCTATGAAAGAAAATCCTCTTAAGACCGAAATTCAGGACCTAATACACAGAAATTGAAATTTGGGTTATTACAATAACCTAGAACAAATTTGAAATGAGTTTGGAAAAAAAGAAGAAGGAATGAAGGAATGAAGAGGATGTAGAGGAAGAAGGAGGAGGTTGGGGGGGTGGTCGACCGGCGACCGACGGTCGGCGGCGGCGCGGCCCGCAGCAGCAGTGCGGCAGCCGCCGCCGCAGTGCAGCAGCCGCAGCGCAGCGGCAGCCGCAGCAAATGCAGCAGCAGCAGCCGCAACAAGGAGGGGAGGGAAGAGGAGAAGGAGAGGAGAAGAAGATGAAGAAGAAGAAGAAGAAGAAGAAGAGAGAGAGGAAGAGGAGTGTTCACCTGGACATGGAGAAGGGGGAGAATAGGCTCTCTCTCTCACTTCCATACGGATAAATGAAGGGAGGGTATGAGGAATGACTAAATTGTCCTTTGGGCTTAGTCATTAGAGGGTTTAGCCACATGGCCTCTCCATCATGCATGGGTGCCACATTGGGAGTCATCAAAAATGCAAAATTAGCATTTTGCATGAGGGGGTAAATGAAAAAGAAATTTGATTTATGAAAAAATTAATATAATTTTTTAAAAAAGGCTTGAAATTTAATTTATATATATATATATAAATATTTAATAAAAAAATAGGTTATGACATGGTGGTAGACGGGTGCACGGTGGAGAGGTTTCGCCTACCGCCTAGACATTTGATACATTTTTAGCATTTTTACTATTTACTGTATTTTTGCATAATATGCATATTTTAAAGATGCTTTATGCATTCCTAAGTTGTAGAACAAAGATTTATGAAGTTTTCAGTTTTTTACAAGTGAACCAATGTACAATGGTTCGTAATGCTTGTCAATTATTTTGTCAAAACATCTAGTCACGTATTGTTTTGCCTAGGCGTCCGTCTACGCCGCCTCGCCTCCGCTTACAACGCTAAACCTCCGCTGGCCGTCTACTCCACCGCCAACAACAAAAGTGGTGCAAAGAGCGACCACCTAGTGCCTAAGCGCCGTTAGGCGGCTGACTCGACCGTCATTTAGAACACTGATGTAATAATATTTTTCAAGAAATACTGATGATAAATACACAATATATAACCAAAAAAATTACAATAATATATCCAATATACTATTAATATTGTTTTATTGGTCCAAGCTCTCTAGCCTAGTGGTATTAGAGCGGACACCCGGAGGGACCGAGGTCCCCCAAATTGTGTGTGTGTGTGAGATTTCAAAAAATATTGTTTTTATTGAGTTTTTTTTGGGGGGAAAACAGGTATTTCAGTTAAAGCATATGATAGATTTTGGATTTATATGCAAAAAAACCCAACATTATTTAAACCTAACACGTCCCTTCAGAGTTCAGACCGGATCAAAACCTACCCACTTCATCGCAGAGGAAAGAGAAGGAAAAAGAGAGAATCCCTAAGTAGTAAGTAGGACTTGCTTATATTATTGAAATTTCCCTCTTTTTCCCCCAATTTAGTATTGATCCAGCAGTTCCTAATTTATCATTCCACAGTAAAAATTCGATTATTTTCAGCTTATTCTACGTGGATCCCCTGAAATTTGATATGAAAGTTGTCATCTTTATCCCTAAACCGCTACTGAAAATTAGCTTTGATTTTGATGAATTGCATAGTTGCAATCTTCCACTAATTTGATTGGATAAATTGCGTCAAAATCTCAATTTTGCTGATCGATTAAGTGTGATTTTTTTTTCCATTTGATGGAATCCCCAATTGAATATTCCTACTAATTTAGTAGGAATTAGTGCTTAAAGGGTTTGAGTTCATCACTGCACAAGCAGTTTTGACGTTGATTATTAGAAAGCTATCATTTTGACATACTTTGTTAGGAAATATATGCTGCCAAAGTGTCAAGTCTTCAAAATGTGATTTCCCTCCTCAAAACTTGGCAAATATCAGCTCTTTTTCAAGAAAATTTCCTGTTTCAATTATAGTAATATATATTTTTAGATGTTTTCTTTTTTGTTTGTTATCAAAGGACTAGGAATCGACTGCGAAGGAGCTAGAGCTCATCACTGAGTTTTGGTCCAGCTGTTGCAATGAGTGTTTGTTGAATTTCCAACATGCGCGAAAGGAGGAAGAACCGTAGTGGAGAATCTTCGAAACGGGATCTCGAGGAGGAGACCTTCACTGTCGATCACGAATTCTCTCATCTTACGAAGCTCAGATCGGAACCGTGTGAGAAAACACAGAAGGGCATACAAAATGGGCGGAAGATGCCTATTCCCACTGTCAAGATGTTATCAGGAAGGGAAATTAATTGTTCTGGGAGGGGAAGGTTCTCTTCAGCGGATTGCTCTCATGTCCTTGGTCGGTATCTGCCAGTTAATGGCCCATGGTACGTCGATGAGATGGATAGTCGAGCATATGTCTCACAGTTCTCTGCCGACGGCTCACTTCTTGTTGCGGGGTTTCAGGTTTGGAATCCTTTAAACATGTAATGGATAGTTGTTAGGCTGAAGTAGAGGGAACACTCCACTTCGTTTTTTTTTAAATTTTTTGAACTAAATGTTTGTATTTCAAATTTTAACTGTCCAGCATCATGCCGCCCTCCCTTTGTTATGTCATGTCAAAATGAATTTTTTTGACAAAGAACAATTGCCGAAAGCCTTCTCTAAAATGTTTGTATTACTGTCTTATCATGAACTTGGTGCCCATTTTCTTTAGTTAAACCATTGACACACAGTCCATTTAAATTTGCAATCGGATGAAAACAAACGTTTTTCTACCTTTTGCTTTAGGATGTGTTTGGTAGGAAGGATGGAAAAGTGGACGGAAGGAAAAAGATTAGGATATATTTTCCTTCCATATGGAAAGGAAAGATCATTTCCTTCCTTTGTGTTTGGTTGGAAGGATGGAAAAGAGGAGATGCATTATTCTTTGTTTGGTATGGAAAGAAAAGTGAAAGGAAAGCAAAAAAAAAAAGGGTTTTACCAATTCTATCCACAACTAAAACACATATTTACCATTTGATTTCATTAATAGTTTTTAAATAATACAATTCATATGAGGGTACAATTGTTAATTAATATAAGTCTCCACTTTTCCTCCCACTTTTGGAGTGATTGGATTTCTTAGGTTATGAAGGAAATGCAATCCCTCCACTTTTCCTTACCCCCACTTTTTCTTCTATACCAAACAATAGAAAATTAATCATTCCCTCCACTTTTCCCTCCTCCATTTCCCTTCCTCCCACTTTTCCTTCCTACCAAACACAGCCTTAAAGTGTTACTTTCTGAACTTCAAACCTTTGCTTTAAAGTGTTTCTTAAAAAGTTAAACCGTAATTATTTTTTTCCTTCATTTTCTCCTTTGATGGTTTACTCTTTTAACAGGGAAGTGATATCAGAATATACAATGTTGACAAAGGTTTCAAGTTGAAAAAAAGTTTTATTGCCAAAAGTTTGAGATGGACAATCACCGATACATGTCTTTCGCCTGATCAGCGATATCTTGTAAGTTCTCCCTCGTTTATGGCCACCTTTACCCAGGAGCAGATTCTGATAGCATAAAGCTTAATGTTACCAACCATGCCCTGAGTTTTTAACAGTTTATCATTATTCATCCGATCTATCTATAAATTTTCGCTTATCTATGAAGGAAGCATGATTTTATCCTTTTGCACATATATTCGAAGAACTGAAGATCTGTTACCATTCACAATGAGAAGCAAATTAGTCATTATATTCAATGGTGTAGACGGAAGGGTATTGCTACAACTGTAAGTGATGCAACTGGACTTGCAAGGTTGCAACAGTAGTGGAGTTATCTCTTGATTGCTACATAGAAATGAAAAGAAAAAGGAGAAAAGAAAAGAAAAAGGAGAAAAGAAAAGAAAGTGAAACAGATTTTAGGATCTATTCGAGTTTTTTGGACTGAAAGTAGGTTGGATGGGTTGGGAGGTGCCAACAATTGTAGCTTTAGAGTACGAGGATACCTTTCCATGGAGGTTGAAGGAATTCTTTGGCACTAGTTACAGAGATATAGTATAAAGTAAGTCATGGGCATCTTCACCATCATTAACCAAGCTTTCTCCCGCCAGAACAAGGTCTGTTACGGAGCACGAGGAAGGTCTGCAAAAGAGTTGATAGAATTTATAATAAACTGATGTCAACCCTCTATGCTGGTGCTGATTTCTAGCCACGGTAGCTTTGAGCAAGAGAGGACTTTGCCATAAACCTTGATGTTCTGCTGGATGGTAGGTAGACCTACCTTTTTACTCGGACAATTCGAGCTCATGCAGCCAAGGAACGACATCTAAGTTCTCCTAAGCTAGTCTAGATGAAGGGCTAAGATGATATGATTTGCTATAGGGAATTGTATTCATATCTATGACACAAGTCAAGGAACACATAGGGATTCCCATGTGCACCCCTATGTGATATAAAAGTAAGTATGAGATATATTTTAAAGTAGGAGATCGCGAAGAAAGAGGCTGACTCGAAGAGGTTAGTATTATTATTGTCTAATTCGGATAATATCCTAAGGCAGGAGTAACACATGGTTTAGAAGAATGATTTAATAAAATCACTAAAAAACAAAAAAAGCGGAGATTAAGCAGATGAGATAATTTCCCCCCTACTGTTTTCTTCTCTTTGAAGCCAGGCTTACTCCATAACAGGGAGGAAGATATGTTTTAAGTAAAGAAAATTATGGAAAAACTGAAAAGTTGTAAGCGGACTACTAATAGGGATGCATTGATAGGGCGGTAGGATTGGAGGAAAACCAAAGCACACCAATCTTCAAACCTGAACTGGACCTGATCTTGGGTTGAATTTTACCAATACAAGCTCATCTATATGAATTGATATCCGATGATACGGTGCCAATTTTGTAGTTTTCGTGCTTCCTATATTAGATATGATATCTGAGTTCTTGGAAGCATTACTAGTAGCCTTTTCTTTGTTTCTTCATTTATGCATATTTCTTTTACCACTTGTTGAACATAATGTGCAAATGCAAGAGCTTAAATAAAAAAAGTTCCATAGTAAGTTAAGCTAGTGCATGTGGTCTTGAGTCTTGAGGCCTCTAGTTAATAACAAGCACAAGTATTGCTCCGTTCTTGTTTAGGTACCACGATTGAAAGCAATAAATATCACAGAGCATTATAGTATTACTTTTCTCATATGTGATTCTCCAACATGTGGTTGTAGGTCTAATAGATAGGCTATTGATGGAGCTCTACCATTAAAAGGGAAGTAAGATTGAACTACTAGGTGGTTTAGGGGTAAGAGGAAGCACTTGGGTGTTTTCATCTTTAGCCCTTCATTGTACATGTTTCTGGTGGTAGTTTGCTTGAGGGTGTCTTAATTAGGGATGTGAATGTCAAAACCTCTTTGATTTGTGTGGATTTCCCAGCTTAAATCACGAACATGAGATATCAGTGTTTTGTAGACAAGGATAGGGTAGAAGCAGCTCCACATGAGTTTTCCAGCTTAAATGGGGAGGGGAGGATATCTACATCCAGTGAACAAGGTGTCATGCTATGGACCCAAAGTGAGCCCATCACGGGTCAAGAGGTTGTGCAGGTCATCACTTGATATGCACAAGGCCTATAAACACAATTTCTTAATAAAGATGACAAAAATAGAACCAGTGACATTTGGTTTAAATGAGATATAAAATCTGATACATTTAGGTTGGAATTAAAATGAGATCAAGTAAGATACAAGCCAAAAATCAATGTTCTCAGAGTACATTAATACAATTTTGATGCTTCATACTGATTCCAAAATACTGAAACATAATAAATTAATAACCTGCAAGATAAGGTAACTTATTCCGGAAACTCTCAATTCCCTAGTACTCGAGGACTGAAAAGTCTAATTCTTAGTGATCCCCAGGACCTGAAATGTCGTGGGTCAGCACAGCGGCGAATAAGAAAATCTAACTCACTTATATGCCATAGTTACAAGTTATTAAGTGAATATAAGCTACAATGCCATTCTGTTCTTTCCTTTTTAGTGTCTCTAGATCAATTATAAACAGCTATATCGATTTGTGATTATAAGCATATCAAGTAAAAGTAATACATGAATATAACAAGTATTTAGAGCATACGACCATAAAAAGTTCAATTATTTCATACAAAAGCACTGTCTAACAGTAACAAGATCCACGCGAAGAAGAAAACATGCAATGCAAGAGCGAGTCACTACTCCAAACTTGAGCTTAGTGAACCTACCCTCCAAAGGAGCTCACATGCCTCCTCTAAAACAAGAGTTGCAAATTTAGTTCTTCCGCGGTCGACATGGCTTTAGTGTTTGAAAGCTCGTTCAAGGAATTTGGAGCAACATTCCTTGTGTACAATTTGTCCATGATTACTAACCGACTCAGTGCATGACACATAATATAAATTACATATGAAAAATAATACTTGTTCCATCACTTAGGTTTCCTACAAGCTTTCACCCAAATACGACTCTCGGATTAGTAATTAGATAAGATTTGCCATAATGATCACAAGAATCTGAATATGTCCGCATTCAACGCACCAACTTTCCAACTCAGGTTTCAAGCAATAAATGACGAATATCCTGAGTGTTTTGAATTAAAGTTTTAGTTCTTATTGACGTTCCTTTTGAGACGTATCCGGGACTATATAACTTTATTCAATTTGCATGTTATTAGTTCTGTTGTGTTGATATAAATATTGGAGGATAAATTTTTCATGAACTCATTATAAAACTGTCAAAAATTGAAACAGTAATTTGCAGGCATGCACTTTACTTTATCATAGCAAATAATTTCTGAGAGGAATTTAAACATGAAAGTGTAAGATACTCGAGGAAACTATTCACAACCAAAATTTTCATGCAATTTGGATTAATATAAAGCTCACTACAACAATTTTGCTGCAACAACACAAGTCTGGACCAATAGCGATGTAACTACAAGAATTCATCTAATTCAATAAATTTTTCTGTAGTAATCATCATTCTTGAAATGCCATATCTATCCTAACATGACACAGATGCTTACTAACGTTCCCTAAATGATAGGCATATGGGGGAAAGGTTTAACAAACTCATCAAATAAGGCTGGAACTTCGTTCTCACGACAGCAATGGATTGAATCTCCACTCGAACCTCCTCGATTGCAGCACTGCACCAAGAGCTATATCACCAGTCGTCTTCTTCTCACAAACACCCTCTCAAAACAATGGAATATGTTGAAGGTGAGAGGCCAAAGGGGAGTTACTTCCCTCCAATACCGTCCCTCCATAAAGGTGCATGAAAGTGGGAGACACAAATTTCCATGAATGGCACACTAATGGCTGGTCGTTCATAGAGATATGAAACCTTGGGGTTACAAAATGAATGGTTGTCTTAATAGGTTAGTGAGTTATTGGATTATTTGATCGTGTTATCCGTATTCCAAACAAATCCCACTTGTCAACCAAAGCCGAACCCAATTTCATTAAACCAATAAATCCAAAGATTCCAAACCCATTATCATGCAGAAATTTAATTATAATTATTTAGTTAAAATGTTATTCGGGAAAATAAATCTTGTTAGTGTTACAGAGAACATGGCCCTTAATAGAGCCGAATGGAAGAAGAGGATTCAAACAGCCGACCCCAAAAATTTGGGGTAAATGCTTTGTTGCTGCTGCTGCTGTTGTAATTCGGAAAAAAATGTAACATTAACCACCACTAAGAAAAAGTCTTTTCCTCAAAACTTTAGAAAAACATTAATCTAAAAAATATGCAGAAATCTGCTGAAATATCTCTCATGTCATCTTTGATTTTTCATGTCTATTTCTCGACTGCATGGTTATGCCAAATGACTCAAACTAACTCAAACTAACGACATAAGCAATTTCTCAAAACTTTGTTCTTCCGGTCCAGAATCCAGACATGACGTTCCTTAGGAGATGGGGAGTGGGAGGCAGTGGAAACCGAGAATAGTAGTTTCATCAGGTGATCGGGATGGTCCCCAATATTCAATTCTCCAATGTTGCATCAGGGACCAGGTGCATTGAGAAGATCTAGCCCCTATCCCTCCTTGGCCACTCGTGATCCCTAATCTTGCTTGATAGAGTTGGAGTTTATCTTTGTTGATATGGGACTTCCCAAGGAGGTAGCTTAAATCACCAACTTGCCCAGGATATTGAGATAAAGAGGCCCATTCAAAGGGAATTTAGTTAAATCACAGGATGGGTCCAGGTCGAGAGAGGTATATAATATGGATCTCCCATGCATAGCCTTTCGTGGAACATGTAGCACTTGGAGGTAATCATTTTGAGGGTTTCCTAAATAATTATTACTCTTTGAGGTAATCCCATGTAAGGCCGGTCCGAAGGATTAGGTTGTCCTATCCTGGAGCTAATTTTGGTGGCCTCTTGATCCTTATTATCAGCTAGCTCTGGTGATCATCCTTGATCTTGACCTTTGGTGGGATAATATTGAGCATGGGGGGTTGTCCTAGCAGAGGGGGGTTGCCCAAGCCCCAAGGCTTGTCCGGCTTACCCCAGGGCCGGCCCTGATCCCATGCAATTATTACTCTTTAGTTCTTAAAGTAAGGGTTAATTCTTGGACCTTTCATTCAATTTATCTATTGTACCAATTAATATTTTGTGTTATTTAGTTGACGCATCAGTTATTTTTTTATATATTATAACATTCAACTTTGCTTATTTTCTTAATGCAGGTCTACGCCAGCATGTCACCTATTGTACATATTGTTAACGTGGAAAGTGCTGCAGCAGAGTCGCATGCTAATATTACTGTATGTTTTAGGTTTTAAGAAATTATTTTTGAAGTTTAAGAAATAACTTAATACATAATTTGGGAAATGTTTGGTTTACAACCAAACTTTTACAACTTTCTTACAACTTACACCCATTTGCTGACATGTGGGCCAGGCCACCACCTGGCCCACATGTCAGAAAATAGGTGAGTAGTTGTAAGAAGGTTGTAAATGTTTGGTTGTAACTGTAGCATTGCTCACATAATTTAGCTACAACTTCATGTATGTGACTATTTCCTTTTAGGTTGTGTATATTTTGGATGCAATAGCCATTGACATGGATGACCATGATCCGAGCTCTCGATCTGCATTATCAACTTTTATTTTCCCACTTATCAGATGGTTATGACACATTACAATTATATATTGTGCTAAAGCACCTTTCGGTGTGATCATGAAATTTTAGGAAGCATAGACATGTGAACATCGGTAACATATTCCTCTTCAGCATGAAAACCATAAAGACCGTGTTCATCTCGTGTGGCCAAGTCCATGTCGTGTAATTAAGATGACTATCTCATGGGTTTTCTTATTGCAAGATGAGACAGGGAAAGTGTGCTATATATTGATAGATTTCAAATGTATGCAGTTATTGTTAGTGAAAACACTCGTACAAGTCTTAAAAAAACAAGTCAGAATTTGTTTTTGATTGAATTAGCAGTATGAACCGCTACAGAAAGAGTTTGTAGTAAAAAGTAAAAAGATGAGGCTAATATTAGCAGACCAGTCTGCAGTCTGCTAGGGTGTTCAGAACCACCGTTGCTAAAAGTGAGATTCGACCTCCTCCTTTTCGATTTTCTCCCTTTTGATTGCACTATTTTAGCAATCGAACTATTGGAACGCGCCTTTATATCACCTCCCTTCTTTGGACTGGAGGACCTCAATTCTAAAAGGAATGTGGTACAAGGCATTGATGTAAAAATGATTGTTGTTATTTAGTTCTTTTTGTTGTTTACCTTTTTTACTAAGTAGTAAGTGCTAGTGCTCTCCTTATATTGGGGAACCAACACTTGTCAATTACGAATCTGAACAACCTACTGTTATGAATCTGAAAGGACTTGTAACACTGGAGCAATCAATTCCGAATATGAACAAACTCAACGAGAGTAATAATGAGTCCCTTGCTATTCAGCTACCTTGGCTACCGACGGTGGCTACCATCGTAGCTACTTGCGATCTAGTGTGGCTACTGCGAGGCTACCCTGCGAAGCTACCTGCTAGGCACTATCGAGACACCAACTCTGCACCCGATGTGAACGTGTGAAGTGCAAAGTGCGTCATCAAAGCACCACTTTGCGCCCTTTGTCCGAGTTCGATATAGGCCCCTTATGACACCCTTACTGGTTGCTCCTCTCAATTTCAAGGCTATACTACGACAAAGTTCCAAAGCACGTCTCTACTTTGACCATCCACTAAATTATTCGTATGAATTCTTAGCAAAAGATCAAAAAAATCTATTGAGAACGTTCTTCCAGTCTCACCATCATGATGAATTATTCATTTCATCCTGGATAGCAAAATGATCACATGTGGGCACTTACATAGCAAACATAACTTGACTATATTGCCTTTGATGTTGGATTTATTTAAAGGTTGGTATGGTTTCATTGGAAGTATGGAATAGTAAGATTTTTTTTTTTTTGAGGAAAAGAAAAATTGGATTACTACTCAAGTTATGTGGTTCAAAGGAGATGAAAACCATCATTTTCAATTGTTGGGATTGTAAAAGAATGTTCCATCACCCTTTTACGGGGAAGGCACAATTCCTTTTAAAGGTTTGGGTGCAAGCAGGAACCTATTTTTTTTCATGATTTCTGAAAAATATGGTTCAAGAGCTTCCTCTCAAGTGAAAAAAATGTCAGCAATTCTTTTTCATGAAAAGTGTTTCTGAACCTTCTAGGCATCAGTTCAAGCTGAACATTTTTTTTATCAAACGTAGAAGGATCAGTGATAACATAATTACACTATTTGGAAATATAATAGATATCCTGCCAAGAAAAACATATGATATGATACTGCAGTTAATGAAATTTGTGCGAGTATTATGTGTCACAATGCATTTGAGATAGTGATATGTAAAGCTTCTTTTGTGATAATTTCGACTTTATGTCAAAATTATCTTCTTAGTTTATTTCATTGTGATAACCAACAGGCACTTGATACGTCATGCATTTGTTTTTTATTGTACGGGTGTAGACATTTTCTGAAACTTGTCCCTTAAAATGCAGGATATTCATGATGGATTGGATTTTTCTGCACATGAGGATGTAAGGTACTCCTTTGGAATATTTTCTGTCAAATTTTCAACTGATGGTAGGGAGCTTGTTGCTGGAACCAATGATGATGCAATATATGTTTATGACCTGGAAACGAATAGACTAACATCACGTTTTGCAGCTCATGAGGTATTGATGTGTATTTACTACTATTATAATTTTTTGATCTTCCTGGTGATATGCCTTCTTTAAGAGATCTTTGAAGATGTTTCATTCTTATCTATGAACTGATACAGTATTTGTCCACCCTGTGTAATGTTTTTCTGACAAGTCAAACATCTTTAATAATGGTGTTGGGCAATTTACAGCAGGTAAAGTTAGTATATACATGATGTTAGGGAAATATCTTAAAAATTAGAAGACCATGGAATGGAAAAGCAAAAGGACAGTTATGTAGTTTTGAAGAACCAGCAGGAATTGCATAGTAATATGTAAAATGGCGATGAAGCCTGGCTACAAATTTCCGTGGCTTCTGTTGTTCTAGGAGAACAGTGACTTGGGGAGAGATTTAGAAATTGTTCCTTAAACCCAAGAATTATAAAGAAAAAAAGAAAAGAAATATGAACAGACTACGATTCCCCAAGGTAGGTAGGTTGGTCTTTCCAATTTACTGATGTTTACTAGAAAAACCTATTGGGTCTATTTTTTTTGGAAATAAAGACAGACATAGCCCTGCAGGTATAGATTTGGGTTTCCCCATTTCCAAACAAGGATCTTTACCACCCTGGGTCATAAACAAGGAACTTTTACTTGGATGAATCATTTTTGTCAACATTTCATTGGTGCAAGATATCAAGTTAAATCATTCAAAAAACCATTGGCCAATTCAAGGTCTTCTACATGTAGGGTTTTTATCCTAAAACCAGACTCAACTGAGATCTACTTTTAGTTTCACACAAGGACAAACCCATGTGTATCTTAATACGTGATTAATATTTAATTTGATATTTCACATAAGAAGTATTGGCCTAGTGGTGAGTAGGAGTTGGGTAGGATTTGAGGCATCCAAGGTTCGAACTCCGCACCAACAGTTGGCTTTCCAGGATTTGTCGTAGTAATTGATAAACATCTGGAGTGCCTTGATCAGCTTGGGTGGCAGGAATAGATGAATGAGGATCATTTGAACTGTCCATTCCCTGATTAATTCAAAGATGAAAATTTTCAGGAAATAGTTTTGGATTGATAAAGTAGCTTTGTCAATTTAGGATTTGAGAGAGATAAAATATCATAATATCTTATGTCTCAGAGATTCAAGAATTTTCAACTTCAAGGGCACAAAATTTTTCAAAAGAGTAAAAAACAACATATTTATTTACTATTATCAAAACGATATAACACGCTGTTAGCTTCACTAGGTATTTACATACACATACTACTTATATAGTTGTCCCTCCTACACTTCTATGTACATATGTTGTTTTTACAAAATGTGGTACAACAGACAAAACATACCCTTCTATCTTCATAACACAAGGACACACTACTCTTAGTCTATGTACAAGAGCTCCCAACACAAAGAAACACACGTCCACTTTGAAGAACTGTAGCTTCTGGATAGTGTTTTTCCCAGTCATCATATGTCCTTTCGTAGCCTTCTACCTTGAGGTAAAAGTATATGTAGTTTGGATCTCGAACATATATGTAATGGATCTCCCTTACATGATATACTTCTGCCCCATCCTCTATGTCTCTTATAACAGGCCGCTGAATAGCATACTTTATCTCGTACACTGGTATATTATACCAATCCGGTAAACCCCATCGTTCCCTTACCGTTTGCTGATATAAATAAAGAGTGTAGTCACTCCCATCCCAGAGCAAGCTTGGTAGGAACAGGTCCATAACCTACACCCATCATAATCCTCAAATGTAAATTTTTTTTTTAATAACAATAAGTGCCAATGTATATATAAAATTTTGATAATGACAGGTAAAGGTAAAGAATTTTTTTTTTTAAACTTCAACCATTTTTGATACTGCCAAGTACACCCATTTTATATATACATACATTTATACATGATTACATTCTCCTTCTGATCCTTATATATACATCTGTTGTCTTACAAAAAGAGTTTTACAGCAGACAAAAACTATCTTACATCGTCACATTTTCTTCCCTAAAACATTACTTAGATCCACATTTCTTTTTTTTTTCCGATGACGGTTGCCCCTGGATGAAATTCCAGCCATTCTTCAAAAGTACCATTATAGTCATCCTTATTTGTATCTTCATATTGCCGGATTTTGATAAGTACAAAATAGTTTATCTTATTGAAAAACATCACATCCTTATCAACAACATCCGATACCACGGGATATTGGGTCTCATAGTGTACTCCGTAAGCCCTTATCATTTGCTTGGGAGCAAGTCGCCACTTTCTTTTTGCAAAACGATAGTAATCAACTAAACTGTGCATACTATTTCCCAATCTGGCACAAGGCAAAAAGCGAGGCATGATCTACACGCACGAAACTTCAAGTTAGTACCCTCTAAATAAATACCCAAAATAGGAAAGTTTAATAGACAGATCAATAACATAGTGAATAATAATAATCTAGGTAATATCTTCAGTTCCTCCTATACTTTTTCGATACTGCACGTTCTTAGGTAAATTTCAAGAAAAATTTTCTAGGGTGTAATTGAAATCAAGGTTTTATCCTATATAAATTCCTAATACCCTTTTATTAACCTTAACCTATTCCCTTATCCTAGATTTTCCGTTCTTCGACGACCTGCATGGGTCACCACTAAAAGACGTGTCACGTCCCGTCTCCAAATAACGGAAACCAGATGCATTGATACATCTTCAGGCTACGCACAAACACAACATTCACATATTAAGATTGCGATTGTCGCCTGTGAAAGCTAGGATAAGGTACAAGATATATATTACATTCTAAAAACTTCCATACATAACCTTTACATCATTTTATACAACTTGACTACAAGTTCCATCAAAACATTTAATTTACATATTTTGACAACAAAACCAACTTGTCGACATTCCGTCCAAGCTATCCGATGTTCATTCTTCTCCATCTTCATGGTACAGAGGTAGTATCTCTTCCGAACTCTCATCTTCTCCAAGTGAACAAATACTAGGTCGTTTAGAAACGACAAGCAAGTCCTCGGATCAAAGACGGTAAGAAATCATGAAATGAAATTCAAATAATTGAATAAGTATAGAAACGTAACTTAATATTTTTATTGTAAGACAACTTGATATACTATATATCCTAATCCTACCAATTATCACACAAGACCTAATCACAATGTAATCACAAACATTATTCCTCATGATTATGCAATTGTTAGAGAACACATGTGGATCACGATCATCCTCTATTTTTCCGACAATAATCCCATTTATCCGGGACCATGTGGTGTCTGTATTGGGTACGGTGTCGTAGACCCGACCCCCCCACATCTTGTGGAAACTAGTATGCATTAATTTTTAAATTTCGATTTTATTTTCGGAATTTACTGGACCGTTCTCTGTTGGTGAGCTAGGTCTCACCCCCGACATCGCAAGGTCTTACAGATGCGGGACTACTGATCAGCTTTTACTGGTGAAATTATATTGTAGGGATTTCGATGGATGTGATCCAGTTGTTCTCACACCCCATAATGCAATTATAATCATAGACAAAAGTCTATTAATTCTTAAATCTAATATTAGGTTCCAACTCGATTACCATCTTGTATAACAAGAAAAATACGCCCTACGATAATCTCTTGTTGGCGGAAGATTTATCCAACTTCTTACCATCTCATGTATTAGGACAACACGTCATATGGTAAGGTCGTTGGCAAGAAACCATTCTTTCAACTTACCTTACCATCTCGTGTATTAAAGACAACACTACATAGGGTAAAATTCTAGTTGACTAGAAACTGGATATAACTTAGATTTTTCTACTAGGTTTTCCTAATCCTAAAACTTCCAAAATTTGGCCAACTCCCGAAATTATTGAAAATTTCGGCATAATCTCTTTTGTATTTATTGACTCGGAAATTTTACAATAGATAAAAATATAATAATAGGGTACGCCGACCCCTTCGGTGGGGCAGCTCTCAACACCGGAACCACGCAATTAATATCCGGGTACGCCGACCCCTTCGGTGGAGCAACTCTCAACACCGGAACCACGCAATATATATACATGCAAACGCATTCAAATACAAATTAAATTCCTATCTCTTCAAGCTAGCAAATTGTAATAATAATAAATATATACAAGGAGTCAATCCTAAGGTCTAATAAAATTTCAAAATTGACAAAATATGTGAAAATGTTTTGAACATAACTAGGTTATCCAAGGGATTCAATTTGGTCTGTAATAATCATGAAAGTTTTATATAAATGCCTCTATGTATACGGTGTCCCAAAAGTATACTAATGAAACTAAATGGTAGTGAAAATCTCATATATTTGTACCTTAAAAAATCTGGACATAATTAATAATACATAAAAAAATATTATCAAAACCTTACTAGTTTTCTTAGTTGGTTTTCTTTTCTTTCCTCTTTTTTTTATTTTAAGAATGCCAAATACAAATATGACATGTTCTTTGGTAAAAGATTAACTAGCATACTTTATATATATATATATATATATATATATATATATATATATATAAATTCTACAATTTATTCTGTTTTATTTATTTATTAATATACTTTTTTTTTAAAAAGAACACATATAAGGGCTTAGTAATTATATTACAATTATGAATATTTCTATTCCTTCTCATAGGTATTTAGATATAAGCATGGAAATATTATTTTTCTTTTTACTATACAACCTATGGACATACGTGGTAATCTAAAAGGGTTAGTCATATGTAAAAATTTATTCCAGATTATGCTAGCAACCATGACCAAAAAATATATATAAGGTGAATCATTCTAACAAGCATTGTGTTCATACATTTGTTCTAATATGTGTCCATACACCTATGTCCTAATTTATACCAATAATTTACTTATATGAAAAATCAGGATATAAATTCAAAATTGAACTATATTATATGAATCAAGGAATAATAAAGGAATTTAAAGAAGTTTAGTTTGAGGACTTGCCTTGGTCCTGAGCAAAACTAGAATTTCTTCCCCAATTCCAAGTGAAATCTTGATTTTTCCCCTATATTCTTCCCTATTCCAGAATTTGGGAATTTAGAAACTGACATAGAGTTTTAATTTAGACAAATTGGGGAAGAGAAGGAAATATTACCTAGGTTTATGAAAGAGGAGGAGGAGTGTAGTGTCCCAAATCCGTGATACGTATTTAGTATACGTATACGTGTTTTGGACCCGTATTTTGCTTGATCATGATTAGTTAATTTTGATTAATATTGTGTAAATTGTTTAATTGGCTTGTGGTCCCCTATGGCAATTGCATTGGCTTGGTTCGGTTCGGTTGGCTTGGCTTGGTCTGGTTTTATATGTGAACCACTCCTACCTACCACCACCAACCCCTTTATTAATGCACTCTCTCATTTCTCTCTCTTCATTCATCATCATCTTCCTTCACCATTAAATTTCTCACCAACCTGTGAGTGAGAGGGAGAGCGAGAGAGCTAGGCAAGTGCATCTTGCTTCATGGAGGAACTCAAATATTATTGTTTCATTCTCTTCCTTGTAGCATTTTAACACTCTTTAGTACTTGACATTTTCCATTTCCATGGCTAGATTCTTGTAGATCTAAGTTTATTTTAATTTCGGATTTTCTGGGTTTTGATCTATTTAACATTGTTACTTTCAAGTTTTGTTGGTTCCATATTGTAGAGTAGCTCGTTCTACCCCATTTTGACCTAAGGAAGTCCAGATTTGGACTCCGGATGAGGGTTTTATGCATCATGGCAGCCATGGTTTCTTGGTGTGCTTCTTCTCGGAATTTTGGAGAAGAAGCACAGTCCTGAGCCGCATGGCAGCACTTGGCCGCATGACAAGTTCATGCGGCAAGTATTCATTCTGAGCCGCATAAGACCCTGCCCTGCCCAGCCGCATGGGAACATTCTCCCTTGGCCACATGAGACTTAATTTGTCTCAGCCGCATATGACTAATTCTCTGAGCCGCATGGAGCTCACTCCCCGCGAGCCGCATGGAGCTCACTCCCCGCGAGCCGCATAGGCTCTGTTACCCCGAGCCGCATGTGACTCATCTAAATTGGGCCGCATGGGATTTCGTCCGACCTGACCGCATGAACCCATATCAGTTGAGCCGCATGGGAAGTTATTCCCAGCCGCATAAGAATTGTTATCCCTGGCCGCATAAGACCCTGTTGTCTCAGCCGTATAGAATTCTGCCTGGACCCAGCCGCATGGACTTCCCTGTCGTGCCCTGTTACATTATTATTGCTACTATTGTTACTGTTGTTCTTTTATTATCATGTATCTTGTAACTTCAGTACAACATGAGTACGCTTTACCTCTATTAGATATTTTACGTCCATTTTATATCCTTACGCCTTTTGTCCTGAACTTGAAAATCATGAATTCATTTGATATGTTTGGAATTGATAATTGAGCATGACGTGATAGTAACCCGTAGTGGTGCACTCCTGACATGATAACATGACATGACCTGATAGTGGCCCGTCGTGGCGCACTCCTGACTAGTACACTTGATATGATAAACCTGACATGATTATCTCGAATAGCTGTTGCGATGGCTACCTGACATGACATGACTTGTATAAGTAACCTGGACACCGTGGGCGATTGTGCTTGTACAAATAATCCAGTCCTGTCTTGCATCATGTCTAGGAGGGGACTCCTGAGTACCACGGTCAGGAGTACCTACTGAAATAGACTAAGGTTAATGACTAGTATAATTCATTAGACATGAAGAGATGTTCTCCAGTTACAGGCGATCCCGTTATCCCGGCCGCAAATGTTTGGACTTGTAGCCTGCCGACGAGTAGGGCACATTTCCAGCCCACTGTCATGTGGAGCACTCTTGATTGTCACTTAAAATGATTGAACTCTCTAAATTGTCACTATAATGATTGCCTGGATAACCTGGATAGCTGCAGGGCCTGTGACTACTTGGAGCATCTCATTGCATCTTGCTAGCAACTAGGATTGTGATAACCCTAGTTAGTTAATGTAGAAAGCCGTAGGCAATGATTGGCCGTGATTGATTGGATGGAGTCTAGTCCAGTATAGTATTGTCTAGAAGTGATTGATTGCAGATTGTACCAGAATGATTGAATGATTGTCACTCCAGATTGTCACTATAATGATTGTCACTCCAGATTGTTACTATAACGATTGTACTCTATTGTCACTCTAGCGTATAGCACTCTTCATTGTCACTTTTATCATTGTACACTCTCATTTTTACCTTAATGATTGTCACCTTTAGCAATAAATGATCAGAGACTAAGTTCTGTTCAGGCGAAGGGTTACAATCTCGGTCCTTGTTTGGTTTAAGGATTGTAACCTGGCTTCCGGAATAGTACCTTCGTTTTCTCTTCATATATTGTCCAGCTATATTTTATTTAACACGATTCTCCAGTTCTTTTATGTCAATGATGTTTCTCTTAATTATTTTCTCTGATTGGGGCAAGTGCATTGGTAGTGCACAAACCTCACTCTGTGTTACTCATTGTTGTTTTCTTACATGTTGAATGCTAATGATTTGCTGGTTTTAGTTCCTAAGTGAAGCCTCCTTTGTGGCACTTGCTCTTTCTGGGGTCTGACCCAGCTGGTTTTGTATGGCCAGATACCGGAGCAGCACCAAAGGATCTTCCTGCTTTCCAGCCCGATGGTGGTCACCAGGCGTAACCAGGGCATCGAGTGGGTTTCTTTTGTTCTCCCACTGTAATATTGTAAATTATTCTTTTGAGACGTTTAGCCGACGAGCAAGTGTTAGCTCGATTTTACTTACTTACTGTCTGCCTACGGGCTGTAACATGATTGACAAGCCCCGGGGGTTGATCATGTATGACTGAACTCTTGCTAGTCCTCACATTTTGTAACGACTAGCTTCATGATCATTCCGAATATATAATGTATGGGACGCCGTACTATTGTGTATTTGGTGGTCTGATATCTTGTAACTATCATTAGTTGGTTGAGATTGAGACAATAGGCTATCTATGACCTTAAGAGACTGATGGATTGTAGTGAAACCCTCACATATCTAGACAGCCGTGACCGTATAGCGGTGTGGATTCCATTCCGTTATACGTAGCTGGCTATGTCTGTCCCCGCTCTCCAGTATTCTGGTTCTGGGGCGTGACAAGGAGGAGGTGGTGCGGTTGGCGGGACGTGGCCGACGGCGGTGGCGGTGGCAGCAACAGCGACAGCAGCGTAGTAGCAGTAGCAGCAGTAAAAGCTGTAGTAGAAGCAGCACAAGAAGGAGAGGGAGAGGAGGAGAAGAGGAAGGAATGAAGAAGAGGAGAATAATTTTCGTACAGACAACTCTCTCTCCCCCCTTTCTCATATAACATTTCAATCCCAACATAATCATTGCAAAATTTGGGTGGAATTTACCATCCCACCCTTGCATGACATCCATTGTCATGCATGAAGACACCTGGTACTTAGGTGTCAAGCTTGCAATATGCAAGTTTGTAAACATTACATGTAAGATGTTTACAAATTAATTCTCCTTTTAGTAATAAGGACGTTATTAACTAAATTTACATTATCAAATCTAATATTACCATCCCTTTAGGGTATATATATATATATATATATATATATATATATATATATATATATATATAAGGTATATATATATAAAAAAAAAATGCACGCGAGCTCGGGCGATCGGGCGACCACGACCCCCGCTAGGGTTTCCACAGCCCTGACTTCCCCTCCCCCCCGATCCGCTTGCGGGGAAGGGGCCTCGGCGGCTGGGAGGTGCGGGAGGGGGTGGACAACCCCCAGGAGGCAGTAGCAGCGTGACCCCCCCACGCGGGGGGGGGGGGGGGTCGGGAGGCGTCGGCGGGACCCCCCCAGGTGGGGGGGGGGGGGCAGGAGGCGTCGGTGGCGGGACCTAGGGGTGAGTATTCGGTTTATTTGGTTCCAACCGAACCGAATAACCGAAAACCGAATTCGACCGAAACCGAATAAGCAAAACCGAAACCGAACCGAATTGGTCAATAATCGAACCGAACTGAACAGAATTAAATCGGTTCGGTTTTCGGTTTATTCGGTTTATTCGGTTTTTTTGGGTTTATTTGTGTTTTTTTTGTTAATATATATAATAACTAAATATACCTAGATATATTTATTATATACCTATAGTATATACCTCTATATATATATATATACCTATAGTATATACCTATAATTAATATATATATATATATATATCTTATACAAAACACAAAGGTTTTTGAATCCTAGGGCTGACTGTGCCAAGATAAAGAGTGGTTGGGATTTAATCTTGGTGAATCAACGGTTGTGGAATTTTATGGGAAATCCAAAGAGTGGGGTTTGCACTCATAATGATTGTGGATGAGCATTATTGAGAGTGAGGTTTTATGGAGAATGAGCATTATTGAGAGTGGGGTTTTATGGGAAATCCAAAGAGTGAGGTTTGCACTCATAATGGTTGTGGATGAGCATTCTTGAGAGTGGGGTTTTATGGGAAATCCAAAGAAAATTCACATCCAGCAGTGGTTGGGATTTAATATTTTGATGGGGGCCTCATAATTATTATTGTTCGTTTAAAATTGGGGGTCCAAGATTTTGAGGGGGAATACCTTAAATGAACCATGCCCTATGGGCACGGGTTATGACTAGTATATATATAAACTAAAAATATATATATATATATATATATATATATATATATATATATATATATATATATATATATAAACTAAAATTTCTTATTCGGTTTTCGGTTTTGGACCGAAACCGAAACTCAAAACCGAAACCGAAACCGAATAAGAAAATTTAGTATTTTCAAAACCGAAACCGAACCGATTTTTTTCAAAAACCGAACCGAATCTCTTATTCGGTTCGGTTCGGTTTTCGGTTCGAAACCGAATAATGCTCACCCCTAGCGGGACCCCCCCAGGCGGGGGGGGGGGGGGTCGGGAGGCGTCGGCGGCGGGACCCCCCTAGGCGGGGGGGGGGGGGGGGGTTGGGAGGCGTCGGCGGGACCCCCCTAGGCCGGGGGGGGGGGTCGGGTGGCAATGGGGGCAGCGGTCCTCGGCCTGGTGGCGGCGGCGGGACCCCCCCACGCGGGGGGGGGGGGGGGGGACGGGTGGAGGCGGCGGCGACACTTCCGGAAAAGCTCCCATATTCGAGTTCGGTTCCGGAGGGGACAACAATGGGGATGCCGGCTGGCAGACCGTGACGAGACGATGGACTGGAGGACGGAGAGGGGCACTGCCCCAAGTTTCGGGAAGGGCAGGGCCAGGGAATTATGGGAATCGACCCGTGATCGGCGCTATGGATTTCCGGCGCCGTGGGGGAGGCACGGTGCGATCTGTCTCGGGTTGGAGGCCTAAGGCGACGGCGGCCGAGAAGGCTAAGGGTATTGCGACTGATACCGGCAGGCCTGGCCAGGGTCCTTTAAATCCCCCGATCAGGACGCACGTTGAGGAGCAGAGGCATCGGTCATGGAAAGAGGTCTGCACGCCGGTGGTTGCGAAAAGCCCAATGTCGATGGAGTTTGTCCCACCGATGTCAGTTGGAGGAGGGCTCCGGGCGTACTTTCCCGCTGAAGAAATAGCGGTGGTGTCCGAATTCTGGAAGAACACCCTGGTGCTCTATGTGTTAGGGAACAAGCCGTTCTATGGCCAAATTCGGGGCTATGCGGAGCGGGTCTGGAGACCCAAGGTAGCATGGAATTCTTCTCGCGGAAGAACGGATTATATTATGTCAAATTTGGGTTAGCGGAGGATGTGTCCAGGATCTTACAGGGAGGGCCTTGGTCATTTGATGGGAGGCTTATTATCCTGAAGGAGTGGACGCCGGAGCTACGATGTGAGAAGGAGGTGCTAAACGCCATCCCCATATGGGTCAGATTCCCTGAGTTCCCTGTACAATATTGGAGTATCCCGCTCCTCATGAGACTCGCCAGTCTTGTGGGGAAGCCGATCAAAGCTGACGAGGCCACCACTTTTCGCACCAGACTGATGTATGCTCGGGTCTTCGTGGAGATAAAGGCGGGCTCGGAGCTGCCGAGTATGCTTGAGTATCAGGTACCGTCAGGGGAGGTACTGACACAGGCGGTGGAGTATGATTGGGTCCCCCCCATATGTTCTCGGTGTGAGTGCTTTGGGCACACTACCAGTGCGTGCAAGTGCAAGGGGAAGGAGACTGCCAGGCCACAGGTGGCTCGGACGGAAGCACCTGGGACATCGTCGGCACCCAGTCACTTGCCTGGAGAGACGGAGACAGTCAGACATATGGAGGAGGACACAGGGATGGAGGTTGATAGGAGGCTGGAGTCAGGATCACCGATGAGACAGGAGAGCACGCAGGGGGCGTTGGTCCCGTTCAGGTCACAGAGGGCCATTGTGACCAGGGGTTTGAGCGAGGCTGGTAGCGGTCAGAGGGGGATGGAGACACCCCAGGCGATCCAGGTGTACAGCAGCAGGAAGAGACACGCTCCGGCTACACGGGAGGATATCCCTCAGGCGAGGGATATGGACGACCAGTCCGAAGACAATCCTGACTGGACTCTTACTCTTAGCAGGATCCAGGCCCATCTTGCCCCTTCCTCCATGATAGATGCAGTCATTGATAAGGCGGATGAGACACTTCCCTCGAGTGTCGATCCAGACGAGTTCCAGAGGGACCCCTCCTCTTTTATTTAGATGTCGGTCCTAGCATGGAACATTGGGGGGGTGTTCCATTGGGCGATGGAGGGAGATTGGAGGGGTTCTGAGAAGGGAGTCGTGTGACATTGCTATCCTGCTGGAGACGAAGATTATAGGGGCCGCTATGCTCTCGCGTAGGACTCCGGCAGACTGGGATCATATTCATAACTTAGATCTTTGTGATATGGCAAGGATCTGGGTTAGGTGGAACAAAGGTAGCTGGGAGGGGGTGCAGATCCACAAATCAGAACAACTCATCGGCGTCACCTTCGAGAACAAAGGGGGGTTCCGTTTCATCCTGGGTGCTGTGTATGGACATAATGATCGGAGACTCCGGGAGGCTTTATGGGAGGATATTGTGCATCTGGATCTTCTGGCGGACAACATGCATCTTCCTCTGCTCATCATGGGGGACTTCAATGCTATGCTGTTCCGTCAAGAGAAGGTGGGTGGTCGTCCTATTCCGGACCCGATCTTATATGACTTCCAGAGGTGTCTGCTTAGGTCAGGGATGCGAGAGCTGGAGCGAACTGGACATATATGGACCTGGCACAACAAGGCTACACATAACCGGATTGCTTGTCAGCTGGATCGGGCCTTGGGCAATAGTGAGTGGTTCAGGTGCTTCCCGAACTCGGTGGCGGAAGGCCTTGCGGCGGGTACTAGCGATCATTCCCCTATCCGGGTTGGCCTCTGTGAGAGACCCATTCAGAGGGCGAGGCCATTTCGGTATAACAACAGCTGGTACTTGTCGGCTGGTTATGAGGAGGCGGTTATGGGAGAGATGGAACACTTCCCGGAAGGCACGGCTCAGTTCCGTATGGTACACAAACTTAAGCAACTCAAGCGGACCATCAGGGGATGGGTGAAGACGAGACCGCGGACCTCCCTGGCGGATAAGGAAGCCGAGCTTCGGGACATCCAGGTGGCACTCCAAGCTGACATTATGAACGGGGAGCTGGCGGCTAAGGAGAAGATCTTGATCGAGGAGGTCAGCACCGTGAGACTGCAGGAGGAGATCAGTGCGGCTCAGAGGGCCAAATGTACCTGGCTCAAAGATGGAGATCGCTGCACCAAATTCTTCTACGATGTGATCCGCACCCGTCAGCACCGGAACAGTATCCCCAGACTTCTGAATGCTGAGGGACGCCTTGTTGGGAATCCGGTGGAGATTCAGGAGGAGGCCGTCAGATTTTACACTGACTTATATCAGCAGACGGACTATACCAGCACGTTCCCAGCCCTTGTCACGAAGAGACTGGTGACCCGTCATGGTAATAGTCTGCTCTTGGCTCCTGTGAGGGTGGAGGAGGTTGAAGACATTGTGATGAAGGCTAATCCTCATAAAGCTCCTGGGCCTGATGGCTTCTCTTTTGGGTTCTTTAAGAGGCACTGGGGGGTGCTTAAGGCCCCGGTTCTGGCGGCAGTTCAGGAGTTCTTTGCGACGGGCAAGCTCCTGAAGGAGATGAACCACACATTCTTGACGCTGGCTCCTAAGAAGGAGGGAGCGGCCTCACTTGCCGATTTTTGGCCCATTGCTTGCTGCAATTTTCTTTACAAGATTATCACTCACCTTATGTGCAGGCGTATGGAGGTGATTATGCAGGGATTGGTGTCCCGGAATCAAGCAGCATTCATCAAGGGCCGGTCGATAGCGGAGCACAGCCTACTTGCTCATGAGATGGTGAGGGAGTTCAGCAAACCTGGGGGGATGAAGGCTTGTGTGAAACTTGACCTTCGGAAAGCCTATGATACTGTCAACCGGGACTTCCTGTGTCACTTGATGCTTGCTATGGGGTTCGACGAGAGGTGGGTTGAGAGGGTGAGGGAGTGCATCTGCTCCCCTACATTCTCTGTCCTCATCCAGGGCATGCCGCATGGCTACTTCAGGAGCAACATGGGGTTGAGGCAGGGTGACCCACTCTCACCGTACCTTTTTACCCTGGTGATGGAGTACTTTACATGTTTGATGGATATGGCAGTGCATAGCAAAAGGATCGTCCCACTTTTCCGCTTGGTGAGTCCGGTTGTATCCCACTTGATCTATGCTGACGACTTATTGGTGCTGCTTCAGCCTTCCATGCGGGGAATGAGAGCGCTCTCTGACATTATGGAGGAGTTCGGACGGTTATCTGGGCTCCAGTTGAACAGGGAGAAAAGCCGAGTCTATTTCAGCTCCCGGTGTACACAGCAGGAGGTGAGGGCCTTCGCCTTGGGCGTGGACAGAGGCGAGCTCCCAGTGAAATATCTGGGGGTCCCGCTGACAGTCAACTATGCCAGAGAGCAGGATTGCCACAGCTTGGTGGATTTTGCTCAGAGGAGAGTGGAAGGATGGCAAGCTGCGGGTCTATCTTTCGGAGGCCGGATAGAGTTGGTGCGTTCGGTTATTGCTGGCATCACGATGTTCTGGTTCCAGTCTATCCAGATCCCCTCGGCTACTATTCGTAAAGTGGAGGCCATTTGTGCTGACTTCATCTGGAGGGGAGGGATGCATGCGATATCCTGGGACCAACTATGTCGGCCACGGGAGGAAGGAGGGGTGGGGTTGAGGCCTCTTCATACTGTCAGGAAGGCAGCTTGTGTGAAGATGGCCTGGAGATTCATCAAGGGGGGATCGCTCTGGGCAGATTGGATGGCGAGCAGATACCTGAGGATGACCAATTTCTGGGCTTGCAGGATAGACAACAATTTTTCGGTCACGTTCAAGGCCATCCTGGGGTGTAGGCCGGTGCTCCAGAGCGCTATTTGCAGGCATATGAAGGATGGGATGACTACAGACCTCTGGCTGGACCCTTGGTTGGGTTCCAGATCCTTGCTCGAGCTTCTGGGAGGGCAGCTGGACAGAGAAGCGGGCAGGGGGCTCACCTGCAGTCGGATCATCAGAGATGGAGTTTGGAGGCCAGAGGGATATACAGCGCAGCTAGCCGAGGAGATCCGCCTTATTATTATCGACGCTAGCCAGGCTGAGGATACATGGAGCTGGGCAGTACCAGGTGCGGGAGGCGGGTCAGATCATTTCTGCTTTCGTAGCTGCTAAGATTTGGTTCGGACCCACCACGACCAGGCTGAGGAGGTGGACTTCATCTGGGGCAAGGGCGTAGCTCGGAAAATGCAACTTTGTGCATATCGCCTTCTCCGGGGTAGACTGATGACGAGAGACAGACTACTCCGATTTGGGATGCAGATCCCGGATGTCAAATGTGTGCTATGCAATGAGGAAGATGAATCTATGGGGCATCTCTTCTTTGGTTGCCCGGTGACTTGGCACATTTGGACTGAGCAGTGTGCACAGCTGAGAGGAGGAGTTGGGATAGATCGAGACATCCGGAGCATTCTCAGCTGGATCCGAGATCACAGTGGCCGGGATCCGGGGTGGGCTAGAAGAGCCAGAGTTCGTCTTGCTGCGTCTGTTTGGCACATCTGGAAGGAGCGGAACAGACGTATCTTTGAGGGCTTGACTACCCCCCTATTGGAATTCTACATAATATAGAATTCGATGTAACTGTAATGGCCCCATAATAGTATTTTGGGGCATGGAAAGTTGTGATGTTGTACTTTAATACCTTTTCCGCTATATGCGAGGAATAAATTCACCCTTATTCCAAAAATATATATATATATATAAGGTTGACAAAATTATCATTTGTCATTAGTTTAATTATTAGGAAAAATTTATTTGGGCATAACAAGAACCTTTAAATGTTGAGATAATTTCTTGCATTTATACATGAGCACCATATTGTTGGTTAGTAAAAATCCAAGCAACATAGTAACATAGTCTTAGTCTTACTTATTCCAGTTACCAGTTTGTAATTGTTTTATTTTCTTTTAGTAATTCACATGTCTACCATATTATTCTGGTTAAATTACATAACTTCATATGCGCTCAGTAGCTCTGTCACCGATAACTATTGTCCATTTTTTGTCTCCTTTCCCAGTCTGATGTCAACACTGTGACCTTTGCTGATGAAACTGGTCAACTCATATATTCAGGGAGTGATGATGGTTTTTGTAAGGTATCTTTATATTTCTCCTGTTTGTTATCTGAAAATGAGCTGTACTTCAAAGTTGAAATTGGTTTATCACTTTATCACAAGGATGAACTTTTGTGTAACTTCCGATCTTATGCATAGTTGCTGTTAGTATTTTTTGGATCTGTTAAATTTATTTTCTCAAGAATGTGCATTACACTATAGAATTTTATACATTAAAATATAGGATAAGAAACGAACGTATCGGTGGGAAGTTAGAGGTGGCACCAGTTGATGGCACGATGACAAAAAATCATCTTAGGTGGTTTGGACATGTGCCAAAATAGATGCTCTAATAAGGAGTGATAATATAGTAGTTAAAAAGGAGTCGCTAGGACTAGAGGTAGGCCTAAACGAACTTGGATTGAAGTTTTAAAGAAGGAAATGGTTGACATGGCCCTTAACCTTAACAGAGCAATGGAAGAAAAAGGATCCAAACAACCGACCCCAAATATTTTGGATTAAGACTTTGTTTTAGTTGTTGTAGTAAGAAAGTTGGTGTCAGCAAAATATAAAGTAATGAATGTTTTTGAAGATGCTTTAGGGAAGAAAAACATAATTGAGGAATCAAATCTTGAACAAAACACACAATAGTAGAAATAATAATCAATTTTTGTTCTCCTTGAGAAATGAAAAATCTTGTATTTTAAACTTCTTAGTTTCAGGTGGGGCCTTTTTCTGGATTTCCCGCTTTCAACATACCAATTATTTCCATAAACTTCTCAGCATACATAATTTCCGCAGATATATACTCTCAGTCTCTTAATATCATACATAATTTCCGCAGATATATACTCTCAGTCTCTTAATATCATACCCCATCAAGCATCCTGAAATATTACTTATAAACTTACTCTCAAACTGGTCAACTGATAACTCATATGTGATCTTCTAATTTTTGGACACAAACGTTTTTTGTTTGTTTGAGTGAACAGGATGGAATGAAAAATATTTTAGCTGAGATTGCACTGAAGTATAATATAGACACACGCCCCCCCCCCCCCCCCCCCCCCCCCCCCCCCACCCCACAAAAAAAAAAAAAAAAAAACACACGTTGGTCTCCAGCAACTCTTGATAGCTTCCCCTGTCCAAAATGTAGATATAAAAACAACAGTAGAGATAATGGATGGGAGTTCTTGATTAGAAAGCTAATCATTTCTCTTGCAGGATGCCACTTTCTAGGATCCAAATAGTTCTTGTAAGTCAGAATGCAAGCTAAGAAGGCCAGTGTTGTTTTCAGAGCACCCCAAATGCGTGTAGCAAAGTGACAAGTCAAGAAAATATTATTCACCAATTCCTCTTCTATCTCATGCGTACAACAGAGAGTTTAGCACTTTCGTAAAGTAATTCACTTCTTAATTTTGGTTGTCTTTTATAATATGAGGAAAGTTAGGGCTCCGTGTCCAAAGCTCATTAATATATTCCCTTGATCTGCCACAACATTTTTTTCCCCGTCCGATATTACAGAGAGGAAACACCGACTATATTAGGGCATATTAGGGCTAAAGCATGAAAAGGGTTCAAAATTCTGTTAAATATATTGAAGCCCCTTAGTTCTGATGTCTATAGCAAACATATTATATTGTATGGATTAAGGAGGTGTCTTGTCTCTCATCTTTCTTTCACTACCATTTGGCCTTACTTACCATAAACTGAAGATTTGCATATATCTTTGATTTTACATACACAGACACAAATAGTTTAAGGATGAATCAAGCAACTATTGTGTTCACAATGTTGGTGACCGTTCCAAACAAATTACTTTCTGTACCATCCATAAAATAGCTGTTTTAAATTTGTCTTGCTTCTGAAAACATTATGTTGAGATGATGAATGAAAAAAAAATTACTATTCAGATATGGGACAGACGCTGCATCGTAACAGAAGGAAAACCCTCAGGAGTGCTGTCAGGCCACTTGGAAGGTATTACATTTATTGATAGCCGACGAGATGGCCGTTATTTCATCTCCAATGGTAAAGATCAGACTATTAAACTTTGGGACATCCGGAGAATGTCTGCAGATCCTAACTAGTAGGTGCTGCTTTCCAGTTCCTTATTTTCTTGTTTGCACCTGATCATATTCGGTAGTGAACCACAGTGCGTGACATTGTTACTTGTTATGAAATTAAGGTTTAACATATGTACTGTTAAGGTTTCGTCCACTAGGTACTTGTCAGCTGCATTTATATAATATTTTAGAATTAGGACCTAATTGAGTCTTTTTGATGAGTAGATTAAAAAAATTAAAAACTCATGGGATTGAGTATTTCAAGTTTAAATTGTTTCTTTAAATTTATACTAGATCTTTCTTTTCTTGAGAGCTAATGGCTGAGTGTTCAGGGTGAGTACTCAGCAGAGGATGAAATATTAGGATCTTGTAAGCATGAAACATGGGAAGGTATTCATCATGCAGAGGTCATAATGATATCTTCCTGTTTGCGTCTGAAGCTTGGCCAAAGGGCGAAAGAGAGTCTCCTTAGCTGCAAGAAGTCTACAATCTCCAGGCTATAAGTGTAGCCCGACCGGAGTTATCAAATGCCTAAAGTGAGTCGTTCAAGCTATTTTGATCCACTCTTGCCAAACAAGGGTTGCTATTGAGTCCCCATGAAGCTTCAGAGGAGATTCCAAATCTTCCACCTTCAATTGATCTGCTCTGGCATCCACCTTTTTCTTGCTTAATTCAATCACTCATATATTGCAGTATGGGGAACCTCTTGGGTAAGAGAAGGATATAGGTCCAGTGATTTCCAAATTTCCCAGAGCAAGTAGGCACCTATAGTTTGAGATAACCGATATGCTGCCTTTGGCTGCTTATTGCTATTTGGTGCTATAGGTTACTCGATAAATCGTAGCATCTTGATGCAGAACGGGTCTTATAGGATGTTTAGATACGACGGGGTCTAACCACAATAGTCACACAAACTATAGCGGAAGCAGTTAACTAAGAAGTACTTATTAATATCTAAACAAACTAACTTAACCAGATCACAAAGCAATTACAGATTAGAAACAAAATCAAGGATAAATTACCAGAGACGTAAATAACCCGCCAATTGCAGCACACACAAAGTAAACTAAGGATTTTCAAAGAAAAAAAAGATAAACTCTAATTTATTCTCGATCTCTTTATAATACTCTGTTGTACATGTGAAATAATAGGGGGGGGGGGGGGGGGGGGGGGGGGGGGGACTATGCTAACTATGACTCAAGATTAGGCCCATAAATAAAATCTGTCCTACTAGAACTCAACCAAAACAAACTAACCAAAATAAACAAAACCATAACCCAATTCGACTAGGACCCGAACTCGACTCAAACTTGGACCCAACGGATGATCCCCCGTCACATCTGCACACAAATTCTGCTACTGTGTGCTCAGATGTTGTGAGAATTGAGGCTGTTCACCAAACACTGATTAGCATCTTCCATGCTGTGAGGTAACAGAAGACAATGGGATTCATGCGATCAGTAGCGGAGGAGTGTCCACTGGGTATTATCCCCAAGCTAACTTCCAAAGGAAACCTTGACCTGTGGGCTCATTCAGGACTGAAAAATTCAGTGGAGGGGCGTTCTCTGTTGGTGGAAGATCGGAGAGTTCCTAATAGCTAGCTTCATCAATCACCAATTTGCAGTTACCATGTTCCCCCAGCCGCACAGGAGCCTCGCTGATGTAGCCGTCGGAATAGAGGTGGCGGTTCAGTTAATTTCTCAGGGAATTGGCTCATATTTCTGGCCTTGTCACAGTTCCTAACCTGGGTGATAAGAGGAGAGAATTTCCTAGGTGCATCACATTTCCAGCACCTGACATCATCTTTACAGTGGACGCAGTCATGGATCAGTACAGTTGCAGACTTGAGTCCCAGCTAGTAACCAATTTAAGGTTGCACACTGCTTTCCACACCCCGAGAACACCTCCTCAGGTGCAGTATTATACTAGTCGCAATCATAGCTTAAGCAAGCATGCTCCATTGGGAATGCATTGGACCACAGGCCGCACAATGTTTGCACTCATAAGAGCCGTCTTTCAAATACAAAAGTTTCTCAATCCCAGCCATGTTGTTCTGTTATAAATATCTGGATCCAGCAGTTTAACTGTAGGAATATGGGCTAACAGGTGGGATTTTTAGAAGTAAAATAATGCCATGAAAACGGCTTGTTGTCTATTGATCTTCTCAAATGTTCAAATTCAAATGCCGTGAAACAACATATGTTTTTTCAAGGAAGTCCTCAAGAGCTAGGGTAGTAGGTGCAATCATTTCAAATTATCTTTTATATCACAGAATGCTTTATGTCCTTGAGCATCCCTTCGTGTCATTTTTCTCGTTATTCAGTATCAACTAATGTAAACAAGTTTTTAGTATGTATATGTGCATTGATAGTTTATGAAGAGAATAAACTAGTTCGTATATGCCTCCTAGTATGGCAATATCATACTAGCAAGATATGTATAAATTGACTAACCACCTTTTTGTAGCCTTTTCTGTGTACTTAGTTCAATACAAAGTCCTAACAGTTGAATATGTTCCTTGTTTTCTCATCGCCGGCACGACGTCCATGGTATGGGTACTATATGTCCTTTTTAGCTTGGGTTGAACCATTTTCATGAGCGTTCGTAGGACATGAGAATATTAACAGCAATTCCAAATTCCAATCTACATTTTTATGTGAGGATGAGCTAAATTACCTTCTTTTGTTGGTGCAGTGTTAGACCAAGAACTTCTGATTGGGATTACAGGTGGACTAAATATCCTTCCAAAGATAAATATTTGAAACATCCAGGCGATCAATCTTTAGCTACTTACAGAGGTCACTCAGTCCTGTGTACTCTAATACGGTGCTATTTTTCGCCTGCATATAGGTTGGTGGTATTTCTTGTTTCATTCTTACAAAGGTCTATTTATATTCTTACAAATTCTTTGATTGATCTCGTCGTAATGGTAACTGGTTTGGCAATAGTTTACTTGATAAACTAAGTTTGGTAATTGCCTACATATGCCTGAGCTTATCTAACCTTCAACTTTACAATTGTAAGAATCACATTTACAGGAAATAAGCTGCTATAGCCTATAGCATTGTTTATTCTTTACCCGTTTTGACAAATAGCAATAACTTTGAGCCTAGAAAGTTAACCGGTTTCCATGACTGACCAACAAAAGTTTTATTGAAGGATATGTTGCAAGTATGACTAACATGCTTTTATCTTCATCAATTGTTCAGCACGGGCCAGAGGTACATCTACACGGGATCTAGCGACAAGTGCATTTATGTCTATGATGTGGTAAGTTATCTTTTGATGTATTGAATTTCTTTATGCTCTCATGAGAGAGAGCATCCCAATGTAACCTTTGTCCTGAAGTGGCACCCTTTCTTGTCATTTTTCTTACAAGATTCAAGCTCCATCCGAAAATCTTATTTATGAACAGGTCTCATAAACATTTTTGTGGCCGATCTTGTTTTGTAACTTTGCAGTACGTTTGGTTTTTAGGCTATAAGCCTATATGCAAAAGTGAAACCCGCTGGTGGAGATGCATGCTGATTCCATCTTTTTTATTGGAAGTATCACCATTTTAAAAACTAGAAATCAGTTACGGTTTAACTCTTCATGTTTGCAATTTTCAGGTGACTGGAGTGCAAGTTGCAAGGCTTGCCTTTCATAGCTCAATAATTAGAGACTGTAGTTGGCACCCATACTACCCCATGCTTGTCAGCTCTTCCTGGGACTGTCAAATTGCTAGATGGGAATACTCCGACAATGATGTAGATCCTAGCTTTGTTAAGAAGAAACGAAGATGTATAGATTGAAGTACCAATTTGCAGGTATCCGTTTGAAAATTTGAAGTTCTTGTCATGCATGATATTTGTAAATTACAGTGAAGACTAGCTTAGTCCCAAGTTTCATTTGCTCGATATATAATCTGTAAATTATGAAAGATAAATGATGGTGTTCACATTCAGTATACTAGTAATCTGGTCCTTTTTGTTTAGAATACTTGTACTCGTCATAATAAAACATGGTAGACAGCAGAAATATCCTGATCTGTTTACAAGATCCCATTTTGTGTATAAATTGTCAAACCTTCCTTTGTGATAGTTATTTGGTTGCATTTCTGGGAGTCTGGCAGAACCCATATTCCAACTGGTTGCAGCTTGCATAATCGCATTATGCGTGTCAGATTGAGTAGATTTCCTTCTTCTTTTTTCTTCTAGTTGTATTGACAGGTTGCTTCTTAAAAAAACAAAGAAGATTGGTAAGTTACTGCATATGAAATTCTAGGAGCATAATCCCTGAATGGAGATGGATCAACCAAGACTTTGGCATGGCTGTTCTTCATGACTGACACTACTTTGCAATCAAATGTAGGTAGAGAACAAGTCTGTTGATGGCACTTAGTTATGTCATCATGTTCAGGAAATATTTTCAATTTGTAGCTTATTTACTCTGCTATTCCACAGTTGGTGCTATGGGGGCAGGTTCGAGAGTAGGAGAAATTATACAGTGGGACGAGCTCACCATGTGGTAGTGTTAAATGGCGAGTCCGTCCAATGACACATGTTAATAATGTACTATTTTTTGTAATTCTATTTTAATGATATTTGACAATTGTTTGATTAGTTTCTTTTTTTGGTTTTTGATATTACTGTCATTATGCCATTTGACGGACTCACCATTCACTACCACGTGTGGTGAGCCCGTCCCACTGAATAATTTCACGTCCCACTGAATAATTTCTCGAGAGTACGGGAATAAGGGAATTTGTCAGTTATATATAATCTTCTGCTCCTTGTAGTGCTAATTGAACAGCGTAGATTCCATTGAGAAGTTCTTTCGATTTGACTGGTATCAACTTACACCTGGAGAATTTTGAATAAATAAGGTTGTGTTGTCTACATTTGCAAAGCACATTGTGAGACCCAAGGATTGACATAATTGATGTGCATCAGCCACATTTTTAGTGGACTTAGTTTCATTTCCAAAGGTAAAGGATAACAATATATTTTGATCTCGGTCGCCAGCATCCGATCACAGTTACCTAATGCTTGCTTTACTAATAAGGGTTTTTTACTGTTCCATTTGTATACTTTTCTCCATTAACATTTGGAAAAATGGGGACAAAATTTTCATGATTTTTAATGATAGTCATAGATAACAAGTGATGAAGTAATTAAGAAAATTAACATATTTTATTGAGGAATTTTACATTAACAAATTCAAAGTGTTTGATTTTCTCAATTACTTAAAAAGAATTTATTTGTAGAAAAGATACAAAATCCATCTTCAATTTATTTAAGGATTAATGTTATACTTGAAATTTTGTTTTCGGTCTTAGATCTTCGATTACTTCAGGATTCCAGCTTCCTTTGACGACGATTGTCGATATATTCAAATTTTAGATCTTAACAGAAATGGATCTTGGTTACGTTTAAGCTTCTAGTGTATTTGATAATTATATCGAGTGCGTGAAAGTCTAGTTCTGCAACGGTGGCATTTTCATCTCTCAAGTACTGCAACCATTATTTTGCAGGAATCCAATCTTGTATGCAAATACATGCTTCCAAAAGTTTTAATAACATTTTGCTCTTCTTAGTTAGCATTCTTAAACCTACATTAAAACAAGACTATGATGTTATCGTACATATCAGGTGTTGAGAATCAATAAGGGACTTTTAGTCCCACATCGGAATATGTAGTATGTAGAGGAGCTAGACTCCCTATAAGTAGTGAAGTAGTCCATCAATAAAATTATCCAACCATTATTTTCTACATGGTAGCGCATTCGTAAAGTCTGTGGCGTCGAAGAAGACGACGAAGACGACGAAGACAAAGAAGACGACGAAGTTGGAAAAGTTGCCGACTCCGACGTCGAAGACGCCGAATAGGGTTCACAGTTGAAGAAGCCATGGATTCGATCAGTAGCAAACTGACGGCCGAAGAGATGAAGGTCTTGGTTGATGATATCTTATCAAAGAGATTAACCGAGGCAACCCCACGTGTGATCCATACTGATGTGGATCCGTCACCTTACAAAATGGGGAAATTGGAGAAGCTGGAGACGAAGTTGGAAGGAACGTCCAACTACTTGAAGTGGTCGCGGCAGGCGATGCGGACGCTGAAGGGACGTGGCTTGGTTGGCTATGTCACTGGCCAAGCCAAGGCGCCAGCCGATCACTCCGCAAAGGAGTTTGCTGTTTGGGAGATTGTCAACAACGTAGTGGCTGGGTGGTTGACTGCCTCATTAACCGACCAGGTGTCGGGAAATGTCGAGGCAATGGAGGCTGCTGCTGATATATGGCGAACTCTAAAAGATATGTACTCCGGCTCAGGCAACCCTATGCGAGTCTTTCAACTGCAAGATGAACTCGATAGGGTGGCCCAAGACGAACGTACCATCTCTGAGTACGCAGCCCTGTTGAAGAAGTACTGGTCTGATCTGGATCATTATGATCCTCTTGGGATGGAAGATGCACAAGTCGAACCGACATTCGCGAAGTACTTTCAGACGTTCCTGGCTTATATTTCGCGGCAGCGTATGATGAAATTCCTGAAGGGACTACACCCTGTATTTGAGCAGAGACGGAATATCCTCCTATCCCAACCCACGCTTCCGACCTTGGAAGAAGCTATAGCCGTCATGACACAGGAAGAAGCTCGACTGAAGTTGATGCCCAACAAGGGCTCCTACCAGGGGGAGCAAGCCGCGGTTGAAAAGTCTGCCCTTGCTGCCTTCAATCAACCTCCATCTGTGGGTGGTGTTTGCCACAATTGTGGTGACTCCGGACATTACATCCGATTTTGTCCAAAATCCTTGCGCAATCAGTCTAATGATCGAGGACGGGGTCGTGGAGGCCGACGTGGTAGTAGAGGAGGATATGCTGGTAGAAGGGGCAGACATAAAGCAAATCTGGCGGAGGAAGGGGGAGAGAATCAACTAGCTGAAATAACGCCGCTTGAGCGGGAGTTCCTTGAGAAGTTGCGAGGCACAAAGCTGGGTTCGGCCGACAGTCCTGGGGCGTCTTCTACCTCGGGAGATCACATCACTTGCTTTGCCCAAACCAGCACCGGTAATTCTGCACGTGCTCTTGCATCTGTCCATCAGCCAGGATGGATTATGGACTCTGGGGCATCTCGCCATGTCACGGGATCCCGTGGTGCGTTTCAGGACTATACTCACCTACCATTGCCAGAGAGTATTCAGACCGCTGATGGTACATCCAGCTCTGTAATGGGTAAAGGCACTGTCGCATGCACCCCTTCCATCACTCTAACCAATGTCTTACATGCTCCGTCTTTTCCTGTCAATCTTCTATCAATTAGTGCCATTATACTTGATCTTAACTGTACTGTTTCCTTTGACATTCCTACGGTGACTTTTCAGGAGAAAGGGACAGGACGACGACTTGGGACTGGCACATGGCATAAGGGGCTGTGGTATTTAGACAGGACTGGACTGGACAATGCATTGGCATCCTTGGTAGCAGACGCACCACCAGAAGCTTCCTGTCGAAGTGTTGAAGCCGACTTGCTACTCCACCACCAGCGTGTCAGTCATTTCTCCTTTAAAGTTATTAGTCGAATGTATCCGTCCTTATATCAAAGGGCTAATAAAGAGAAGTTATTTTGTAATGCTTGTGAGTTGGAAAAACATACCAGAAGCTCGTATGTGAGCTCGGGGAATAGGAGTTCAGCTGCTTTTGACATGATACATTCGGACGTATGGGGCCTTTGTCCTACAACCGGAATTAACGACTTTCGATGGTTCGTCACCTTTATTGACTGTTATACCCGCGTGACATGGGTCTACCTTATGAAGAATAAAAGTGACGTCTTTGAGGCCTTTCGGGACTTTCATCGACGGGTGGAAACACAATATGGCGCTAAAATTAAGTGTTTCCGGTCTGACAATGGGACGGAGTATACTAATATGCGGATTGCTGAGTATTTTTCAACTCATGGAATACTACATCAAACTTCATGTGCTTATACTCCGGCACAAAATGGTGTGGCTGAACGAAAGAACAGACACATGCTGGAAGTCGTACGGACGATGATGCTGGCTATGAATGTCCCGAAACACTTATGGGAGCAGGCTATATTGACGGCCTCTTATCTCATCAATAGAATGCCATCTCAAGTATTGGACTAGAAGACACCGTTGGAGATGCTTGTCACGCCCCGATCCGGGAAATCGCTCGTCCTCGCTAGATTTTACCCGAATCATTGTCCTCGCTGGGGCGTGATGCCGCACGAGCCTAGAGTTGCGCTCGTGCAAGGCAAGATAACAGTTCACATAGTGATTATCTCAAATTCGTAACATAAGCAGCGGAAGGAAATAAAGTATAACACAAGAATCTCTTTTATTCATAATGAACTGAAGATTACAAAGGCTCTGAATAGCCCAACTTAACATGCCAATTGGCTACAACGCTCATGATCTCTCTAGCTCACAAAGGATTACATTGTTCCATACATTATGCCTCTTTATAGCCACCAAGTAGTCTTCGGCCGAACATCTCCATGTCTCAAGTCCGAACGCCTATGCGGAAGCTCCTCTTGAGAGCCAAGGACTCCATGCCTCGGCATGTCCAAGCCAAGCTCCGTCCCGAGCCGATCATAACCTGAGCCTGCACACGAACTAGTGGGGGATTAGTGCTTTCGTCCTCGCTTCGCACTGATCAAGACCCGCTCGCACCCAAACCAAACACTTAATATCTTTAGTAAACATGCATCTTAATTTGTGATCTTTCTATTTAGCCTTAGGATCAGTTTCATGGCAAAACGTAAACATAGCACATTATCATAAATGTGTCCCAAACCGTGTTCCTGCAGCAGATACAGTTAGCCATAATATGAACATAAACATAGTGCTCGTGCTCAACTCAGTCCCATATTCCCTAGCCTGCACGGGTTAGAACTTAACATAGAATCATATCATCCATGCAACCGACCAATCATAAACATAAACATATGCATAATGGGTAGCAGGCCCTGCGCCTGCACCCAGCTCTCTTCTCAGCCCACCGGCCCTAACTATATGAAGGTCACGGTGTTTCGCACCGTAATGGACTTGGCATCTCATATGTGTAAGCCTACAATCACTTCGATACGGGTTGCTAGTCCAGTATCCGAAGGATCCCAAACTTACGGATATCATAGCTTATCACAGCACTGGACGGTCGCAATCCGTCCGAATGTTGTGCACCATAAATACCACACATAATTCCCTCCTAGGCCGAACGGTCCCGGCGCCCGGCGTAACCGTTCGAGGGAAGCCGTACCCGTGCACGGGCCATCCGAGTCCATTGACCATGCAATACGTGCCATAGCAAACACACATAACATTCCAACCAAATCCTCCGTTTCATAAACATAGTCTCGATCCATAAACGGTTTCCCGTGCCATAAACGGTTTCCCGTGCCATAAACATATTCGCGTCTCATAAACATAATCCACCATTCATATGGAGAGCTCCGTCGGCGTTATGTCCCAACACATCCATATTGCTGCACGACGCCCAACGGCTTAGTCATCTCGTACTCATAATCACACGTCCCGTTCATAATGTTATTCGCATAGCCTACTTCCGTATTTACTTAGTCATTTCATAGCATAAGTGCCCGAGGGCACGCTCAGCGCCGTAATCAATGTTCTACGCCTAGTGTTCAATGTTCTCGGAGCCGTGCACATGATGCACATCTCAATATCGTCTTTCAATGTTCTACCATCATTGCCCTACGCGACCCGTACACTTGATGCACGTCGCTTCAATTGTTCGATTGTTCAATGTTCTATCTTAGTGTTCAACACATATTTAGACACTTACTCGCCGAGCCACGCTTGCTAACTCGATAACATCTTACGCATACCATAACATATTTTATTAGACGTGAAGGATTAGGGAGAGAGAGTCAAGAACCCGCCCACCTTAAATTGCACGTCGCCTTGCCGTCTCGTCGATTGAAGCGTCTCGCTTCCATAACTCGATCGCATAGCTAACTCCCGGACTTAGCCATTCCTTTGAACTACTCGGTTGATTTGGCCTATCGCGCCCATGCCACAGTCCGTAATCCAGCATAAAGGCATAGCCTACACACCAGATCAACTAACATTAGCACTTGCTCAACGGAACTTATCCTTTGCATCGATTCGATTCATAGATTTCAACCGACTCAAAGCTTACCTTTGGCCAACGTAACACTTGCATCGATTCGCATCGATACCTCATCGGGTCAACGCAACTCTTCGAGTCAACGACTCATCGTAATGCACCGATGCGGAGCGGGGCATTACAATGTTGTCACCCTCATTTTCCGTATTTCGTATTTATACTCGTATCTGAATTTTTGGCATGTATCTTTATTTTTCTCGACTTGTAGAATTTCGGTATTTCTCGTATTTTGGGTTTTGTTCTGGCTCGATTTTAATTGGTTTTGGGTTGGTTTGGTTTGATTTAATGAGTATTGGATCACCATAGCCTATGCTCCACCCTCAACACACCACATCCCACCCTCTTTAAAACTCCACCAACATTTTCTCTCTCCTCATAACCACAATTTATTTCCTTCTTCTTCTTCTTCTCCTTCCTCTACACAACTCTCCCAACCCTAGGCAAGTGCATCTTGCCACTACATGAGAACCCTATTTTCTTGGTCCATTAGCTAGATTAGGACATGGTGATCAACATTAGTTCTTGGCTTTTTGTGATTTGGTGTCTCCATTGCTCTAGATCTAAGTTTTCCTATTTTCGAAATTTACATGGTTTGATCTATTTTAGTTGGATGTTTATGGGTTTTGATGTTTCCATGTGGAAGAGCATTCAGTTTCACTCCAGTTGGAGTCTTGAAAATCCGGATTTGGAGTTCGGATGGCTAAGTTATGATGCTGTGTAGCTTTGGGTTCACCATGGTGTTCTTGCTGTTTGGAGAAGACAGTGAGCAGTGTGCAGAGCTTCTTAGCTTACGCCACTGAGCCTTGGATACGCTTCCTGTTGGAAGCGTGTCTCCTGCGTGCGTGCTTTTGTGCGTACGCAGACTTGAGCGTGCGTGACTTTTCATGTACGCTGCTCCCTTGAGCGTGCGTGACTTTTCATGTACGCTGCCCCCTTGAGCGTGCATGACTTTTCATGTACGCTGTCCCCTTGAGCGTGCGTGACTTTTCATGTACGCTGCCCCCTTGAGCGTGCGTGACTTTTCATGTACGCTGCTCCCTGGAGCGTGCGTGACTTTTCATGTACGCTGCTCCCTTGAGCGTGCGTGACTTTTCATGTACGCTGCTCCCTTGAGCGTGCGTGACTTTTCATGTACGCTGCTCCCTTGAGCGTGCGTGACTTTTCATGTACGCTGCTTCCCTGGAGCGTGCGTGACTTTTCATGTACGCTGCTCCCCCTGAGCGTGCGTGACTTTTCGCGTACGCTACTCTCAGCGTGCGTGACTTTTCGTACGCTGCTTCCCTGACCCCCTTGCTTAACCCATTGGCTCTTGGAGTTTTGGTCTTATTTCTTTAAGCTTGGCTTTTCTATTGTCCTGTATATTGATATTTTATTAGATATTTTATGCCCATTTTATATCCTGCCCATTTTATATCCTTACGCCTTTTGTCCTGAACTTGATAATCACGAATTTACTGGATATGTTTGGAATTGATAATTGAGCATGACCTGATAAGTGGCCCGTCGTGGCGCACTCCTGACTAGTACACTTGATATGATAACCTGACCTGATATATCTTGAATAGCTGTTGCGACGGCTACCTGATATGACATGACATGTATAATTAATCCTGACACCGTGGGCGATTGTGCTTGTACAAATAATCCAGTCATGTCTTGCATCATGTCTAGGAGGAGACTCCTGAGTACCACGGTCAGGAGTACCTACGAAATTGGACTAAGGTTAATAATTAGTATAATTCACTAGTCATGAAGAGATGTTCCCCAGTTATAGGCGATCCCGTTATCCCGGCCGCAAATGATTGGACTTGTAGCCTGCCGACGAGTAGGGCACATTTCCAGCCCACTGTTATGTGGGGCACTCTTGATTGTCACTTTAATGATTGAACTCTATTGTCACTCTAATGCATTGAACTCTCCAGATTGTCACTATAATGATTGCCTGGATAACCTGGATAGCTGCAGGGCCTGTGACTACTTGGAGCATCTCATTGCATCTTGCTAGTAACTAGGATTATGATAACCCTAGTTAGTTCATGTAGAAAGCCGTAGGCAATGATTGGCCGTGATTGCTTGGATGGAGTCTGGTCCAGTATAGTATTGTCTAGAATTGATTGATTGTAAGATTGTACCAGAATGATTGAAGGATTGTCACTCCAGATTGTCACTATAATGATTGTCACTCCAGATTGTCACTATAATGATTGTCACTCCAGATTGTTACTTGACCTGATTTCTTATATTTATCTTGCCGATAAATGGTGAGAGAAACCAAGTTCCGTTCAGACGAAGGGTTACAACCCCGGTCCTTGTTTGGTTTACGGGTTGTAACCTAGCCATCTGAATAGTCCCATGGTTATCTCATCGTATATCATCCTGTCATGCTTTTCCATATGTCCTGTCTTTTAGTGATTCTATGCAAGATTGTCTTTTATAATTACCCATCATGCTTTTTCTTAAATTACTGTCTCTTATTATGTAATTATATTATTGTGCTAATTTGCTGGCTTTGGTTCTTATTTTTGTGGCCTCCTTTGTGGCACTTGCTCTTTCTGGGGTCTGACCCAGCTGGTTTTGTATGGCCAGATACCGGAGCAGCAGCAAAGGATCTACCTGTCTTCCAGCCCGATGGTGGTCACCAGGCGTAACCAGGGCTTCGAGTGGGTTTCTTTTGTTCTCCCACTGTAATATTGTAAATTATTCTTTTGAGACGTTTAGCCGACGAGCAAGTGTTAGCTCGATTGTACTTACTTACTGTCTGCCTACGGGCTGTAACATGATTGACAAGCCCCGGGGGTTGATCATGTATGACTGAACTCTTGCTAGTCCTCACATTTTGTAACGACTAGCTTCATGATCATCTGGATATGTAATGTTTGGGACGTCTTACAATTGTGTATTTGGAGATCTGATATCTTGTGATTATTATTAGTTGGTTGAGATTGAGACAATAGGCTATTTTATGACCTTAAGAGACTGATGGATTGTAGTGAAACCCTCACATATCTAGACAGCCGTGACCGTATAGCGGTGTGGATTCCATTCCGTTATACGTAGCTGGCTATGTCTGCCCCCGCTCTCCAGTATTCTGGTTCTGGGGCGTGACAAATGCTTACTGGGGCAACTACATACACTGTTCCACCGAAAGTTTTTGGGTGTGTGTGCTTTGTCCAAGATAATAGGCCAGGCGTTGGCAAACTGGATCCTAGGGCAGTTAAATGTGTCTTTGTCGGTTACACGACGACTCAGAAGGGATATGTCTGTTGGAGTCCAGTCGAGCGGAGGATGTTTGTAAGCATGGACGTTACATTTAGAGAACTCGAACCATACTATGGTTCGGATGAAGGTTCAGCATTTGGTGACACAGCTAACACAGATGGTGTTAGATATGAGGGGGAGATAATAAGCCCAAATGTGGTCGTCGGATTGGTTCCGTGTCCGGTTGTAGAAAACTGGACGAAAGGGGGAGAGCACAGTGACTCAGATACAGAGAATGAAGAAGAAGATACATATGTTTCGCAGGGGGAGCAGCAGACAAGGGAAAATGAGCTCCAAGTCTACAGAAATAGACAACAGAAGTCCAGTATTGTGCCTATGCCGTGCCCTGTGCCTACTGTACCAAGTCCCTCGTCTACTCCTGCTCCAACTCCTGAAGATGTTGCCCCCGCACTGAATCACTCGGATTCTGATACGGATCTCTCCGACTCGGATGGTATAATCTCTCCACCACCTATTGCTCCCTTAAGGAGATCTTCTCGCATCAATGCGGGTAAGGCTCCTGCTCGTTTTGATGATTACAAACATGACATTGCCAACTTCTTGTCTTATTCTAACATTTCTTCGAATTATCGAGCCTTCATTGCATCGTTAGACTCTACTTCGTTGCCCAAGTGTTGGCAGGAAGCAAAGAAAGATCCAAGGTGGAAAGCTGCAATGATGGAAGAACTTGGGGCACTGGAGAAAAATAAGACATGGGAGCTGGTTCCATTACCCAAAGGGAAGAAAGCTGTGGGATGGAAATGGGTGTACACAGTGAAAGAGACGCCAGAAGGAAAAGTAGAGCGGTACAAGGCGAGGTTGGTTGCAAAAAGATTCACACAGTCATATGGCATAGACTACGATGAGACGTTTGCCCCAGTAGCAAAAATAAGCACCGTGAGAACTCTGGTCTCCATTGCAGCGAACTATGGGTAGAAGCTGTACCAGCTGGATGTGAAGAATGCCTTTCTTCATGGGGACCTGCAAGAAGAAGTATACATGGAGCTCCCGCCAGGGTGCTACGCGACGGAATCAGACGGAGGGACATCGCAAGGAAAGGTGTGTAAACTGAAGAAGTCGCTATACGGGCTCAAGCAATCTCCTCGAGTCTGGTTTGACAGATTCAGAAAGGCTGTTACAGGCATGGGATACCGTCAAACAAATGCAGATCATACGGTCTTCCTCCAGCATGCAAGAGGCCACATCACTATACTTCATGTATATGTGGATGATATAGTGATCACAGGTGATGATGAAGTCGAGATCACTAAGCTGAAGTCAAAACTCGCGAAGGAGTTTGAGGTGAAAGATTTAGGAGCGATGAGGTACTTTCTAGGTATCGAAGTGTGTGAAGGCGAACAGGAAATTGTTCTATCACAAAGAAAATATGCACTAGATCTGCTGAAGGAGACATGGATGCTGGGATGCAAAGCAGCCGTTACTCCAATTGACCAGAAGAGTAAGCTTGGAGCAGAAGCAGGAGAGCCTGTTGATCGTGAAAGATATCAAAGACTTGTAGGGAGATTGATTTATCTGGGACACACTCGCCCTGATATCTCATTTGCGGTGAGTGTAGTGAGTCGCTACATGCATGATCCAAGAAAGGGTCATATGGAAGCAGTATTTCAGATCTTGAGATATCTGAAAGGAACGCCGGGAAAGGGGCTATGGTTCAAGAAGAATGGACGCATAGAAGTTGAGGGATACTGTGATGCAGACTGGGCGAGCTGCATAGACGACAGAAGGTCTACCACGGGATACTGTGTTTTTGTAGGAGGAAATCTGGTCTCATGGAGAAGCAAGAAACAGTCAGTGGTAGCACGGTCGACAGCTGAAGCAGAATACAGAGCAATGGCTCTGGGAGTGTCAGAGTTGCTGTAGGTGAAAGCATTGCTGACAGAGTTGAAGCTGGATAAGGGAGCACCATTGCGTCTTCTGAGCGATAGTCAAGCTGCAATAAGTATAGCTAACAATCCAGTTCAGCACGACAGAACGAAGCACATCGAGATTGATCGATTCTTCATCAATGAGAAGCTGGAACAAGGGATACTGAAGATTGACCATGTCCGCTCAGAAGAACAAGTTGCAGACTGTCTGACTAAGGGTCTTAGTTCATTAAGTCTGTCGAAGCTATATAACAAGATGGGGATGATCAATATCTATCGCCCATCTTGAGGGGAGTGTTGAGAATCAATAAGGGACTTTTAGTCCCACATCGGAATATGTAGTATGTAGAGGAGCTAGACTCCCTATAAGTAGTGAAGTAGTCCATCAATAAAATTAACCAACCATTATTTTCTACATCAGGGGCATTAGAAGATCATGTGCCAAAGCGGAAAGTACACAAAAGTTTTTTCAAGTGTCCTCCACCAACCTAAAATATGAAAATTTGTTCCATAATCTTTGAAATAAGAGTTTAAATACGTGATAATTCTTGAGTTGGGAAGAAAAATATTTTTGTTTCTTCTTTTGTTGTATAGAACCAGAATGAGAACTTAGAACAGAAAATAGATGAGCTACTACCTCGAACGATAGTTGAACCGGGTCGGTTTGTGATAATTTTCTCTTCATATAAATTATTTAACTTCTGCTTTTTACTATATACCTCAATGTTCATAGTTTCTTGAAACTCATCTAACACATATGTATATATCTCTATGTATTACAAGTATCAAGAAAATATGTGCGAAGAAGGACGTGGAAGAGCATTAGCTGTTGGAATTATTCAATAATAGGAGCCACACATATAAAATTAATTGTGTTGGGCTATCTAAATAATTAAGCCAAATTAAAGTGGTCTATTTGAAAAATTGGCTTAAGGGTATAATTGTCATGGAAATAATGTGTAGATACCAGAGATAAATCTAATTTGATGAAGGACCAAATTAGAAATATCAAAACATATAAATATATGTATTCATTAGGATTATGGTCCCCAACTTATACGGCTACCAAGAGAGAATTTTTCTCTATTCTCTTCTGTATTCCCATCAACAAAGAGAGGAACAAAGATTTCATCTTTGTTATTAAGGACCGTAGCGGGTTGGAAGATCAAACTCCATAAAAGGACGACCACTTCAAGATCCATTAAACAATGGATTCAGGTACGCTTCCGCAATTTAGTTTATGTTCTTCATCTCATGAATCAACATGCAATAATATCTAACATTAGCCGTATCCCATTTTTGCTACCTTAATGTCTTATGTATGTTATGTACGGGTTACCAATCATAGAGCCGCACAGCATCCTCATTATCACGGTTATGGTTCCAACCCCCGGTTCGGTTCGGTTCGGTTCGGTCCGATTTTGACAACACTGAACGTAAGTGCACAGTGTAAGATCACTAGGACTTGTTCTATGGTAAGTCTGTTGGGCATGTATAGTGTAAGATCACTCCTACAGTTTGATAAGCCTATTGTTCGGATCTATACAACCAGAATTAGAACCAGAACCAGTAGCATAATATGGATCCATTATAATTAGAAAGCTAATTATTAATCTAAATACTATTAATTAAATAACTTAAACTTGATAAGTGTTTGGTAGCAAGCCTCTCTTAGAAGTAGATTATTGACCTCCCTCCCAGAGACCAGAAAGACGAAAATTCCTTCAGACCATGGACTTGAAAGCAAGATTGTAACTTGTTAAAAAAAAAGAATATTTAGTAATAGGAGCTCACATAATAGTCAAAATTAGAGTTGGAGTCTCCAAAATATCCGACGTTCGTGTTTGGATCTTAAAATTACTGTTCATGTAGACAAGTAAATATCAACTATCATGTGAGACCATGTTGCTAAATAATCCTTTAAAAAAATGAGAGAGGAAAGTGAATAGGTGGAACAGGTGTAGTGAGAATGATGAATTTGTGTCCGTTTTATAACATTCTAGGTGTGAGTGTATATTTAATAACTTCCAAACCCGTTATCTTCCACTATATAATGAGACTTCAAAACGGCTCACTTTTGAGCCATTTAAGCCGTCATTATATTACGGTCTATTTTATTTAATAAAAAAATTAAATTGCGAAAAAAATTGTTAAAAAAAGTTAAAATTTGTCAACAAGAGGAATTGAACTCAACCAAACAAGAAAAATATCTCAAACCTTAACCACATGAGCTATAAGATATATTTGACTATAATTGAATAATATTTTTATTATACATTATTACACGTGCAAAGCACGTGCATTTACTTGTATAATTAATTGTTGGGAGATTATTTAGGTTATTTTAGGTTTAAGGTTAGACTAGGTATTGCACAGTGCCACAGTGGCCCGGTCCTACACCTGCATGCATCACTAAACCTAGCTAGCACACCCTACAAATGTAGGAAATTAATAGAAAGCTAACGGACTACAATTTCTTCCTTGTAGATACTCCATCATCAAAATGTTTGGTAGACTAACTAAGCACTGTGAGGCGCTTGAGAAGGCATTAGAGCGGCTACATCATTACAATTTACAACAATAAGGTGGTTCACTAGCGAGGGCAATTTCTCTGAACTCGACAGAGTTTTTTTTTTTTTTTTTCCGGCACAAAAGCGGATTTGGGAATTTAAAAACAACCACGGACAGGGATGAAAATTTAAAAAAAAAAAAAATCAAAATCAGTAGGGTTCGGGGCCATATATGACAGATCCAGAAACATGAACTGAAATGGGCTACGTGGATTGGGATATGCTAACTCCTAAAAAAAAACTATATTTTGGTGGGCTGGAATCCACAAAACGCCATACCTGAATCCGCCCCTGAATATTGATATAGTACTCCCCACATCGTTAAATTTCGTATCATGATTATCCGTATGTGTAACCCATTGGTATGGTTTCATGATCTATCTAATAGTATTTTTTTTTTAATAAAAATAAGGTTTTATTAACCTAGACGGGACGGAGAAACCCGGTCCCGAAAATATTAACGGGATGGAGATAGGACGGGAACGGGGACTGTATTGTTTAACGGGGACGAAAATGGTGGTAAAAAATTGAACCAGACTGGAAACGGAGACGGATATTCAAACACTACTTGAAAACGGAGATGGGGGGTACAATCCCGACTCCTACATGTCCCATTGTCATCCTTAGGTTTAGGACCGACCCTGGCCCAGGGCAGGCAAGACAACCGCCCAAGGCACACTGAATATGAGGGTCTAAAAAATTAATTTAAACATATATATATACTAATAATCTTCTATCTCCAATAGAACTAATATGTACCATGACCCTTTTTAATACAAAACAATTGTGGTGTAGTGGTTATTATGTTAGATTTACAATCTAGAAGTCCAAGGTTATATTCTTAATGGCAACGTTTTTTTAATTTACTTTTATTTCAATTTTTTATTTTTTTAATATATTATATATGGGCCTCCATAAACTCATGACCGCCCTGCTTAGGTTTCACATTAAAAAAATTGTTCCAAAAATGCTCTTATTTATTCTTATATATTTACCAAATAAAATTTTTCAATAAATTTAACATTAATATTTAAATAATTAAGAATACAAAATAAATGAGACTGTTATTTGTTATTCTCAAGTAGTAAAAAAAATTAAAAATATTATTTATCCTTTTCAAGTAATATAAAATGCGTACCAGGCACATCATATATACTAGTGTCTCTTATTAGAAAACTTTAAAAGACTGTTGGAATTTTTGCTTCTGTAATTGAAAACAAAAATAACTGTAACAAATGTTGCTAAGTATCGATGGGCATATATTAAAAAACTTGTTTTATTAAAATTTCATTAATAGTCAACTAAACATTCTAATTGATGTAAATACGATAACAAATGTTGTAGTCACATTTATAAACAACTAAACAACCTCCGAGTAATATATCATAATAAGTGTGTTGATTCATCTTACTGAACAAAAATCTGCCAAATACTGTTTAATCCAAACCTTAAAAAGCTGATTCTAAATGACGATATTGGTATTGATTTTTTATCGATTAAAATATATGAAAAATTGATTAAATACCGGCCAAATTATACCGACACTCACCCCTAATCAATTGTATAAACATAGGCAGATTATGAAACACTGTTAGAGCATCTCCAACCCTATTGTGAGTTTGAAAAAAATGGTTGCCATATAGGAATGACAACCATTTTTTCCAAAAGTACTTCTCCAATGCAAATGTGAAATAAAATGTGGAGTTGACATGGCAATGACATGGCAAAGACAATGTGAAGTTGGTTGTCTAGATCTAGACAATGCACTTCACAATGTCTTTATGTCCACATCATCATTTGTGAATAAAAATATTTATAAAAAAGAAGCAGAAGAGTAAAAGTTGTCTTGGAAGTTGTAAAAAATTATTTGTATCGTCTTCTCAATACTTTTGCATTGGAGATGACTTTTTAAATCCATTGTCATTTGTGAATATAACCTTGCCACCTATACAAGACATTGTCTTGTCCCTCATGCCACATAGGATTCACAACACAAAACAAGACAATAGGGTTGGAGATGCTCTTAACTAGACATGCATACTAGCCTTGATGTGCTACAAAGAAGTTGACTCACCTAGGTCCATGGACCTGGGTATCACTTCCCAATAAATCCCAAAAATAATTGACAAACATTAACCAGACCATGTTTTGATGCAAACATGGCTTAATAAACTCACAATTACACAAAATTTTCAGTTTTTTTTTTCAATTTGTTTTTCTACAGATACAACAAACAAATGCTGTTTCTGTCCAAAGAGACTGAAATTCCAATAATAACAAGATCAGAAAATTCACTGTACAATAACGAATTTTCAATAAATTCCGGATAGGATAACAAGTTTAGGAAAATTTTTTGTAGGAATACATTCCGACAGAGGGTCTGGCGGAAATTGGGCGCGCCCGATTTCCGCCAGACCATCTGTCGGAAATCAAGCATATATGATTTGCTGGCGCGCGGGGGGCAGCGTTCACATGATTCATTGCTTTCTTTACAGGGGGCAGCATTGGGGGCAGCATTCGCAGCATTGGAGACCCCCAATATTTGTTTGTATGTGTTTGAATGGATGGGTGAAAGAGTAAGCTTTATTGAAAAACGAAAAAGTTGAACACGTTGAAAAAATCAGATGAAAGAGATGGGACAGAAAAATTGTGTTATAAAGGATGTTCGTTTCTTCTCCAGGAACACATTCAGAAGAAGGAGAAGTAGAAGAGAAACAGAAGAGAAGAGAGAAGAACAAGCAAGAAGAGGAGAAGCAGAGAGACTAGGTAACATTTAGAGAGGTAAAAATATTCAAAAAAAATTTATTTTAAATTTAATTTGTTTGTGTTTATTATCTTAGAATTTGGTATTAATAACAGATGGATCGTCGAAATGACGGACTTATTCCGGGAGGACCCACTACAGACGAGATTATCCAGCAACGTTTGAGTCATATCTCAAGATTAGTATTTTCTGGAAAGGTATACTTAATTTGAAATAAAAATTTATTATTTTGTATATTTTTATTATTTTATAGTAATAATGATAATTTTGTAGTAACTCAATTTTTTCTATAGTTATATGATTATCCTGGCGATATTCGAATGCGAGAGCATGGGACATGGCGGTATGAACCGAACGTTGGGTGTTGGAATTTAACTAGCGAACAATATGCTATGTTGGTCGTATTCGGATTTAAATACGTTGACGAGATACAGTTTTTACGTCATGATAGAGATTTAATTTTAAGCCTAGTGGAACGTTGGTGGCCTGGCCGAAATACATTTCAATTACCAGTTGGTGAAATGACTGTTACTTTAGCTGATGTAGCAAATATTATAGGATTACCTATTACGGGTGAACCTATAATATTTAATGAGTCATTTTCAGCTGAGAATGCAATTATGGAGTATCTAGGTGTGGAGCCACCAAAATTAAAAGGAAAAAGCTTAGTCTCATTTTCCTGGCTCCGTCGCAATTTTATGCATCTAGATCATATCGATGATGACGAAGAGGTATCTGTTGATGAAAATCGGGTATGTATCACCGATATTATTAATATTTCTCTCGTATTGCTGCAGCTAGTTTAGCACATATTAATTTTTGCCATTTTTTTCATATATGTTTAGGTGATTTCTTGCACAAGGGCCTACTTACTCGGCTTAATAAGTGCGATTGTCTTTCCCGACTCATCAGATATGGTGAACTTACGTTATCTACCATTCTTGGAAGACTTGACCGCACCTACAAGTCATGCATGTGGAGCATCAATGTTGGCATATTTATACGCCTCCATGTCAGATTTTGTACGCGTGCTGGGAGATAATAAAATTATGAAAAATTTAAATGGATGCATGACTTTAATACAGGTATACAAATTATTACTCATTTCATTTAAAGTTATAATTTGTAGAATTGTATCAAGTTATTCTTTTGTTTAATAGGTCTGGTCCTACGAACATTTTCATATCGGGAGACCAGTTACCGGTATTGATTCCAATGCTGGTAAATTTCCGGTAGCTTTACGATGGATTACAGATGTAGTAGATCCAGCTCATTGTGTTCACTCGAACGCCCCCCTATATCGGGGGCAGTTTGATACTCTAAAGCATACAGAGGTAAAATACGTTAATTAGTCATTAAATATTTCAACATTTTTAATCTATTACTTATACTTTTTCCGAAACCGAATAGGTTATATGGCTACCTTATGTGCATGAGCAGTATGAATATGTTCCAGAAATACAAAGAACAGCTTATACCATGAGTCTTCATAGATATTATATAATATATCATGGTGACATCATGTTTCATCCCGCCGATCGGGTTCTGCGGCAGTTTAGGATGAAACAGATTATCCCAGATGATCCACCATGTTTGACTCGTGGTAGAGCTAGTGCAGCTGTAAGAGCTAGAAAAATGATTCCCGGATGGAATTCTAGATTTGAGACACATGGTGTGGCAGAACTATCTGGACCGATGTTAGAGTATGAAGATGGTTAGTTTTCATCTCCTATTTGATTAAAATTATTATTGAATTATATGCTCATATTTGTTGAATTGGTGCAGCACTTGGGAGTAATGCATATAGAACTTGGTGGGGAGCCCCTCGTATAAGTAACAAGTTATACTATCATGAGGAGCCTCGATTCCAACCACGAGCTCTAGACGATTCTAGTTTGCGTGAATTTTATCACCATATGATTGGGATGGTACGTATTGCTTTCTGCTTATCAAATCGTATATTTTAAGTTTTTTTTGGTCTGCACGTTTATAGTACTTACTTATGGACTAGCAAATCTTATATTTCAGGCTCCAAGTATTAAGCAAGCAATCGATAATCCAAATCCTGAAACATGGAGAACAAAACTTATTGAAATTTGGAATTATATGCAAGCGGATCCGTCTCCCTCGAACCCTTCTATACTTATCCCTGACGTCTATCCTGTAGAAGAGGTTGGCATTGTTAGACAGCGACATGCACGTCCCCGACGGGATAGACACAATGTCACGCAACCTGAAGACCTCCCTGATAGTCCACCTCGACATGCTTACGAGGTCCCGCATCAACAGGCCGAGAAGAGCTCGGCTCAATGGGGTGGCCAAGGGACATCTCAATGGGGTGGCCAAGGGACATCTCAATGGGCCGACGTAGGGACTTCTCAATGGGGTGGACAAGGGACTTCTCAATGGGGTGGACAAGGGACTTCTCAATGGGGACCAGAACCTACCTCTCAATGGGGTGGCCAAGGGACTTATGAATGGGAGAACATATTTGCCCCTCCAAATCTTAATTATACACAGATCATGACCACTCCATCAGCACCAATGCCTACTCAGGAAGAAGGACGTGATGTACCTCCGGAGAATACGGCTGAAAGGAGAGGTCGCCTCAATCTTAGAGAAGTTGAGCGTAGAAATTATCGACGGGATGCCACGGGAGGTAGATGAAATTGTAACAAGATGAAATTATGATAAATTGTAACAAGATTATTAGTACATTTTCTTCTATTATGTCGTAACAAGATAAAATTATTCTCTTGGCTGATTAGTACATTTTCTTCTATTATGTCCTAATCCATTACAATTGCTACATCGAAGATTTCTTGTCTCTGAATCATTGGCAATGATGCGGTTCTTCTTGGGTCTTCCAGCTTTGCGCCGTAATTCTGGTACTCCAATTTCTCCTCTAACCAGGACACTTTGAAGATTGTAGGGAACTGGAATTGGCTCCAAGTGTGACTCGTATACGCTTCTCAATGCTTCTTTAGAAAAACAGCAGGGTAATATTGTTCAATATTAATTTTTGAAAAATTACACGCAAAACATGCATGTACACATGGAATGCAAGTATGATACCACCTTAAACATGAACAATATTTATCTTCTAAACGAACAACATATGTTCTATGTGTTTCATGATCTGCTATTTCAAATATATAACTATCAATACTCAGGACTTGCAAGTAGTGATGTTCTCTGTTCATACGAGCCATTGTTTTTAACATCTTCGGACAATAATCTGTTTCAAGCGATTCAGCATGTTTCCGATTTTTGTCCTGAAGTGTTATAATCTTGGCACGGATACCATCAAGTAATGTTGTTATTGGTTTATCACGCAGATTTTTTATCCAGTTATTGAAGCATTCAGCAAGGTTAGATGTGTTAATATCTAATCTAGGACAAGGTGCATAAGCCGTTATCCAGTGTGCTAGAACACGTGTTTCATCACCTTCTACTCCAATGATCCATTTATACACATCAAAATTTTCAGCTTTAATTCTTTCAAAACAATAATTTGCATCAACTTCATTATAACATCTTGCAAGAGAATCTAATCTACATCGAAAATGTTTTAATCTATCTACTGATTTCAAGTTTTGTTTAAAATGTTGAATGCAGAAAAAATGAGACGATTCTGGAAAAGTGGCACGCATAGCATTTATCAACCCTTTCTGCTTATCAGAAATAAAAGAAATTCTATTCCATTCATCAAAATACTGATCAAAAGATGTTCTAAAACAACCTAAAAACCAGCTCCAAGAATCAGTGCTTTCACTTTCAGCCACGGCATAAGCAATTGGATATAATTGATAGTTAGGATCATGAGCACAAGCAATAAATAAGATGCCCGATATTTAGATGAGAGAAAAGTGGCATCAGTACTAATCACAGGTAAACATCCCTTTAAAAATCCATCAATGCATGCCTTAAAACATATAAAAATTCTTTCGAAACTATTGCGTTCATTAGTCTTTATAAAACATCTGCTACCTGGATTTGTCTCGATAATTGTGGAAGCATATCGTTCAAGACCACCGTAAGCATCAATATAACTACCATTTATTTCAGATAAAGCAATTTCTCTAGCTTTCCAAGCTTTCGAATATTTGATACGTATTCGATGTTCTCTGTATATATCCTTCACAACATGCGATGGACTGTACGACTGGTCATCTCTAATTTTATTAAAAATTTTATTCTTAATCCAAGAAGTAGTAGCTAATGGATGACTACCGGTTGTAAGTCCACATAAGCAAGTATGTCAATTTTCTAACGTAGTAATAACAAATGTCTCGCTATTACCAATAGATTTAGCGTATACCCTCCAATTACAACTAGATTCATTACATTTATATATAATCTTGTGAGCATTATTCAAAGTAGCCGAACAAACAAAATTATGCTTAATTGCTATGTCACTAATTAAACTTCTAAATTGAATACGATTTTCAAATTGTCTGCCAACAAATAATTCCGGAGTATCAACATTATCATCAACATTATCAAATACATCACCTACATTTTCAACTAAATCATCGCTACTGGAATCATTGTCATTACCTTCATCTACTCTATTTTCTTCTTCAGTGGCCAAAATAACTTGATGAGATGAACTAGGACCCGGACCCAAATTAGTAGTTTCATTATTAGGAGCACGTCTACTACTTATATGAGGGGGTGCTGGAGTAACAAAAATACTAATATACGGTGATGATACATTAATTTGAAGAATAAATGCCCATGCATGATCACTGTTTAAATTTATACAATTAGAAGCAAAAATATGCACTAATATAAATTGATCAAAATCAATAGAAAATTGTTCAGTCAATAAATTAAGTAAACTACTAAACGTAATATTTCTATCCACTATAACAACTTCAGTTAAACCCCCTTCATAAGCTAACCCATTTAGGAAGCCTCCAAGCGAGCATAGAAGAGTTATACTTTGACTCATGTTGGTAGGAAATGAGCTTTCTACTTCTTCCGAAAGAAATGGGAAATAGAAGAGGAAGATAAGAGCCTTCTGCTTCTGAACTGCTTCTAAAAGAAATGAGAGAAGATGAAGAGGAATGTGAAAAAAATGATGGAACGACTATCAATTTATATGTGTAAAAGCCGTTGCAAAAGTTATGACCGTTGAAGTAAAATCGGAGTAAAATTTATAGCGTTAGAATAAAGTTTATAGCCGTTTATATCCGTTGGGTGTTTATTTGGACACTGAATAAAATTTACTGCTTCTAAACTGCCCCCCGCGCGCCTGCAAATCATACATGCTTGATTTCCGACAGTTGGTCTGGCGGAAATCGGGCGCGCCCAATTTCCGCCAGACCCTCTGTCGGAATGTATTCCTACAAGAAATTTTCCTAAACTTGTTATCCTATCCGGAATTTATTGAAAATTCGTTATTGTTATCCTATCCGGAATGTAACTTCAATCCAAACTGTACCAAATAAAATTTGGGATGAAACATGTGTACGTACCAAATAGAATTTGGGACGGACGAAACGTAGCTACAATCCAAACTGATCGGAAGATGAATGCAAGAATGCTCATGACCACTCCTCCCCCTACCCTTTCTTCCACCACCGCCTGCACTCCCCCGGCGGCCGCCTCCTCCAGCTCCCGGCCCTCGCCGGACACACCATCCCCGCCGGCGGGGCCACGCAGTTGTACTGCACGCACAGCGAGACGCTCCTCGGCACCTCCCTCCCTCTCCCCGCCAGGCCCCCCAGCCCGGTGAGGTAGTTGTGCTGCAGGTACAGCACCCTGATCCCGGCGGCCGCCACCCTCTCCGCGAACCTCCCGGGGACGTCCCCGACGAACCTGTTGCTGTTGAGGTAGACCCTCTCCGCGTCGGCCAGCTCGGCGGGCAGCGTGCCGCCGAGGCGGTTGTAGCTGAGGTCGACCGCCTCCATCCGGACGGGGCCCCGGACCGTGAGGCGGCCGGAGAAGTAGTTCCTCTGGAGGTAGAGGTCGGATATGGGGAAGGAGAAGAGGGAGGGCGGTAGGGGTCCGGTGAACATGTTGAAGCTGAGGTCCAGGTAGTTGAGGGCGGAGAGGGGGCGGAGGAAGGAGGCGGCTCCGGTGAGGCGGTTGGTGGAGAGGGAGAGGTAGCGGAGGGAGCGGGGGAGGGGGCTGGGGACGGGGCCGGTGAGGTTGTTGCGGTGGAGGTCGAGGCGGACGAGGGAGGGGGGGAGGGGGGGGAGGGGGCCGGAGAGGCGGTTGTGGGAGAGGATGAGGTTGGAGAGGGAGAGGAGGGCGGCGGGGGGAGGGATGGCGGCGGAGAGGAGGTTGAAGCTGAGGTCGAGGGTCTTGAGGCGGCGGAGGCGGGAGAAGGAGGGGGGGATGGGGCCGGAGAGGAAGTTGCGGGAGAGGGCGAGGAAGCGGAGGGCGGAGCAGCGGGAGAGGGAGGGGGGGATGGGGCCGTAGACGCGGCCGGGGACGAGGGAGAGCTGGAGGAGGGAGGGGAGGCGGCCGAGGGCGGGGGAGAGGCGGCCGGTGAGCCCGGGGGAGCCGGCGCGGGGGTCGCCGAGGGAGAGGGAGACCACGCGGTCGCCGGAGCAGGTGACGCCGGAGAAGGCGGCGCAGGGGTCGGCGGTGAAGTCCCACGAGGAGAAGAAGGCGGAGCCGGGGAGGTCCGACAGGGACTTGCGGATGGACTGGAGGGCTAGGTACTCCTTCGGGTCCAGAATGGAAAGAGTCGGCCTCAAATAGAAGAAGAAGATGATGATGCAGAGAGTAGTTGTGCTGCTGCTTCTTCTTCTTCTTGAGGATGATGATGATAAATTTAGTACCATTTTTTTCTTTTTTTAGCAATTTTTTTTTTTTTGAGGTTCAGGTTTTGAAAGGGTTTTAAAGAGGAGAGAAGAAGAGTGCTTGAGAAGCTGTGCTCTCTCTCTTTTTGTTTGTACGAGTGAGTGTGTCGTCTTCTTAATGATTTTGGCTTGGGCTTGAAGATACTGCTGGGCTGTACATTTTAGTACTCAAAGAAGCAAAACAAAGCAAAGTAGAGAGGGTTGTTATTAATTGCTTGTTTCTTTATTTATTATTGTGGTGTCAGGAAATAGATTGTTTCATAATAGAAGTATTTAATTCAAGGATTTAATGCAGCAGTGCATGTCTTGCCTTGGATGTCCCATTGGCTCGAGGGTTGTAATGGACCGGGCAGCCCTCAACCAATGTTTTAAAAATCGGACCGGTGGTTGATCCGGCCAAGATACTGGATCGGATCAAATTGGTTCAACCAGTGGTTCAACCACTGGGTTAATTTAATTGGTCCAAATTAATCTCTTATGGCCATTAATTTTTATAAAAATACTAACTTTTAAACAAATCGGATTAATACTGAACCGGACCAGAAAAACGACCGGTTCACGGGTGAACCAGTTGAACCGGCCGGTCCGATCCGATTTTTAAAACATTGCCCTCAACCCTACCCGGTCTGGGCACGATCGACGGATCGGTCCCGTCCGGCCATGGGTCTAATCTGCATCTGATGATGCAGTCTGATAACCCGATTTGGTTAAAAATTAACCGGTTCAGTCGTAGAAATTCGGTCGACCCAGCCCGGTCCAGCAACCCTGTCTAGACCGGGCATAGGTATTTTAGGTATTGTGAACCCGATTAGATCCTCCACGGATCCACTATGTAAACTTTTTTCATATAAGAAGGAAGCAGTGTATATATATATATATATATATATATATATATATATATATATATATATATATATATATATATATATATATATATATATATATATATATATAATAAGGGAGGTAGGGTGGCACCTCACGGGGGGTGTCTACTTGTCACCCCCCATGCTATCATCATACACATGGGTGCATGATGATAGCATGTGGGGGCTGACAAGTAGACACCCTCCATAGGGTGGCACCTCACCTCCCTCATCCTATATATATATATATATATATATATATATATATATATATATATATATAGAGAGAGAGAGAGAGAGAGAGAGAGAGAGAGAGAGATATCTGGAACTAATCTATGTTGTACATGTTGGATTTGAATCGCATGGTTGAAATTAAATGACTTAAAAAGGTGGTGGGGTCTACATCTTTTAATCTCAACCACTAAATTTTAATCTAACCCATAGAACATAAGATGGTTCTATAATACAAAATCAACCGACTTGTTTTGGAGCATATATATATATATATATATATATATATATATATATATATATATATATATATATATATATATAACAAAAACATGTCTCGGCTAGGGTTTGCTCTGCTTGGTTCTCCTCCTGGTGAAATTCTCGTCGGAGAGGGCTCCCAGCCTGGACACAAGACGGCGGTGATCGGAGAAGAGGGGTCGGACAAAGATGATGAAGAGGACACTCGAAAAAGCGAAGTGGCGGGGGGTTGGACTACAGTGGAACGGCGACGAAAGCCTAAAGCAGTTTCGCCACATGATAGAGAAGTCAGAAGCCAGGTGGGGGGACCTCGCCGTCCGCCAAGGGATGATCAGAGATCATCAGGCCGGGCAATGGCCAATCGGAGAGAGGCCCCTATGTCCGGAGTTAGACGGGAATCGGGAGAGAAGATCATAGGCAGAGGAAAAGGGAAAGAAGTTCCACCGGAGATGAGACAAACGCACAGGGGGCCATCAACGCGAGATAGGAGCTCCACCTCAACGGGAACATAGGCGAAACCAGTGTCCTGGGCGGAGATTTGCAGGCCGGGTGACGGTTCAGGAGGAAGTAGATCTACAATACGTAGAACCGAGCGTCATTAACGAAGTTAGGGTGGCCGAGATAACTGCAGATGATATTCAGGAGACGACATAATATTGGAAAAACACGTTGGTGCTTTACGTGATGGGTAATAGGCCATTCTACGGTCAAATTCGGGCGTTCGCGAATAGAGTGTGGAAGCCTAAGGGAGATATGGAGATATTCTCACGAGAGAACGGATTCTACTTCATCAAATTTGCTCTTCTCGAAGACTTGGAGCGTATTCTTGAAGGTGGCCCGTGGACTTTCGACGGCAGACTGGTGGTCTTGAAGAGGTGGTTTCCTGAGTTAAATTTTGAAAATGATAGATTATCGAAGGTTTCAATATGGATCAGACTTCCATGGCTCTCGTCACAGCTATGGAGTGTCCCGTCCATTATGAAACTGGCCAGCATGGTGGGGGTCCCTACCAGAACAGATATTCCGACAGCAAGAAGGCAGCGTTTGGCATACGCTAGAATTTTCGTCGAAATCTCGGCGTCCGACGCCCTACCAAGGAAAATTGACCTTGTTCTTCCGAACGGTGAGTGGCTCTCTCAGGATGTGGATTACGAATGGGTCCCCCCGTCATGCTCTCTTTGTAAGTGCTTCGGGCACACCAAGGTGCAATGCAGAGACCCCCATGAGGAGGAAGAGAAGGGTGTAGATCAACCTGAACAAGCAGTTTCGGGTGGCCTACAAAGCGACCTGCAGGAGTCGATGCTTAACCCGATGGATTCTAGCCAAGGGGTAGGGGATGAGCATATGATAACGGACCAAAACAAGATGGATGTGGTTGTGGATGAGGGAGGAGAGGAAAATCAAAGCGCCTCCGTTCTCGGCAAGAGGCAAGGGATGGAACTCCCAGCCCACACGGTGGAAGGAAGCACCCTGGCTATGGTGCTGGTAGGGGATAACAATTCAAGGGCGGCTCTTGGTCAGACTCAACGGGACTTGGAAGAAGGAGCTATTACTAGAGCAGCAAAGCGGGCGTCCCTCCATGGCGAGGTTAAGGACAGAGATGGGATGGCACCGAGATGGATCGACAGAAGGGAAGATGAATTAGACTTGACAAGGGAGAATCCGAGGTGGACGTTGCTAGTACGAAAAGCCTCTACACAAGCAGCTACTGTCACAGGTGCAGCGGATGGGCAAAGTCTCAGCGGTGAAGTGAACGCTTCTCCTAGTCGTCCGAGGGAGCGCGTGAAGAATCAAAAGGACACCCCCCCCAATCTGAATTAATGTCTCTAATTACTTGGAACGGCCGGGGAGTGAACTCGATCGGTAGATGGAAGGAGGTGCAGAATTTGATTAGAACGCACAAGTGTTCGATAGTAGCCATTCTGGAGAGCAAGATCAAAGTTGTAGAGAGGATAACCAAGAGGACCCCACCTTCTTGGTCATCTATTCATAACAGGGAGTTATGCGATTCGTCCCGCATCTGGCTCATGTGGGATACGCGAACTTGGTTTGGTCATGTACGCTTTATGTCCGATCAACTAATTCTCATGGATTTTACTAATAAAGGTGGTTTCCAGTTGCAATTTGGAGCTGTCTATGGTCATAATGATCGCAGACAACGCTTCCAATTATGGAAGGATATTATACAGGTGGCTAGCCAGAATGATGGTCAGGTCCCACTGCTGATGAGTGGGAATTTCAATGCTATGATGGCTGAGGAGGAGAAGTGGGGAGGTCGACCGGTCCCGGAGTTAATTCTTGCTGATTTTCGGGACTGTTTACTTGCCTCTGGCCTTTCCAGTCTGGAGAGATCTGGCCAAGTATGGACTTGGAGCAATAGCTCATCGACCAATCGAGTTGCTTGCATCCTTGACAAAGCTCTATGTAATGGCAAATGGTTGGAGCTGTTCCCTGCTAGCAAGGCGGAGGCTTTACCTTGCGGTACCAGCGATCACTCACCAATCTTGATCCGATTGGTCTCCGCCGTCACTCCTCGACGTCGGCCGTTCCGTTATAACAATGCCTGGCCACTACTTGCTGGGTACCAGGAGGCGATCACGAGTGGATTCATATGCGCAATCAACGGCAATCCGCAGTTTCGGCTTACGAGGCGACTGAAGCAAGTTAAAAGTATGCTGAAGAATTGGAACCGAACTAGACCGCGTGAGGATCTTCAAGTTCAGGCCGCTGAACTCCAGGAGGTTCAGAAGCGTGTTCAGCTGGATCCGAACAACTCGGCTCTCATCGAGGAAGAGCTACGGTTACAAGAGGTGGTGCGGCGTCTTCGGTTTCTTGAAGAGGTTCAATTACAACAAAGGGCCAAGTGCAGCTGGCTTAAAGATGGGGATCGCGGGTCCAAGTTCTTCCATGCCAGGGTTCGGTCCCGAAGTCATCGAAACAATTTTGGACCGCTCATGGACGAAACTGGAAGGGTATTATCTGCGGATAGTGAGCTACAGGAAGAAGCCATACAATTCTTCACTTCTCTCTACAATCAAAATGGGTACTTGACAGAATTCCCGCTTCTTATCTGCAAAAGAATTGTTAATGAAGAAGGTAATAATCTGATTAAGAAAGTAGTCTCCATGGAGGAGGTTGAACATATAGTGAAGGAGGCCGATCCCAATAAGGCTCCTGGGCCAGATGGGTTCAATTCGACCTTCTACAAAACCCATTGGGATCAGCTGAAAGAGCTTGTGCTGCAAGTCATCCAGGATTTCTTCAGCTCGGGCAAACTTCTGAAAGAAATTAATCACACATTTCTTACTCTTATTCCAAAAAAGGAGGGAGCCACGTCTTTGAGCGATTTCAGACCAATAGCATGCTGTAATTTTATTTATAAAATTATTTCCCATCTTATGTGTAGCAGGATGCAGGGCATTATGAGGGGGCTGATTTCCACCAACCAGTCGACATTCATTAAAGGCAGATCCATCACTGAGAACTGTCTTCTGGCTCACGAACTGGTTCGGGACTTCAATAAAGTTGGAGGTCGGAAAGGGTGCATAAAACTGGATCTTCGAAAAGCGTACGACATGGTCAATCGTGACTTTGTTTGTGCAATCCTGCGGAGTATGGGGTTTGAGGAGTGGTGGGTGGACCGGATCCGAGAGTGTATCTCCACACCTACGTTCTCTATTCTCATACAGGGTCAGCCTTATGGGTACTTTGGGAGTAATAGGGGTCTGAGGCAGGGGACCCGCTCTCTCCCTACTTATTCACCATTGTGATGGAGTACTATACTTGTATGATGGATATTGCAGTGTACAGGAAGCAGTTTGTTCCTCTATTTCGGCAAGTAGAACCCATTGTCTCCCATCTCATATACGCTGATGACTTATTAGTGTTTCTCGAGCCGTCCAGGAGGAGTATCGACACACTTAATAAGATTTTAGAGGAGTTTGCCCTGCTGTCCGGGCTACAAATCAATCGGGACAAGAGCCAGGTTTACTTCAACAAAGATTGCCAGAAGAAGGAATTGTGGTCTAATCTACTTAGTATCGAGCAAGGTCAGTTCCCAGTCAGGTATCTCGGTCTCCCTCTCTCGATCAACTACGCAAGAGATGCAGATTGTGAAGGATTGATTCAATATGTACAAGGTAGACTTGAGGGGTGGCAAGCCCAATTACTATCCTTCGGGGGACGAATTGAACTTGTGCGCTCTGTTATTCTTGCTATTGTTGCTTATTGGTTGCAGGCCATCCACATTCCAGATAAGACTGTTATGAAAATTGAACGTCTTTGTGCAAATTTCGTGTGGAAAGGAGGATATCATTCCATCGCTTGGGATGAGTTGTGTCGGCCTAAGACGGAGGGCGAAATCGGACTCCGTTCCTTGAGAGTACTCCGGGAAGTAGCCCTTCAAAAACAACTCTGGAATTTCCTTGAAGGCAAATCTTTATGGGCAAGATGGACGTACAATAGATACGTGCGCACTGGGAACTTCTGGATTCTGAATATAGACAACAACTTTTCGGTGACCTTCAAAAATATGTTACGTATTCGGCATTCTCTGAAATCTAACATCAATAGGGTCATACATGATGGGAGTTCGACTAATTTATGGTTCGACCCTTGGTTAAAACACCAGAGTCTTGTTGATAGATTCGGTGTCACGACCCGCACACGGATATACGGGTACGAATACGTGGGCCACGCCCAGCCTACGCCGCAGTATCGGCGGTAGAGCGCTGTCAAGTACACTAAACTAACTATAACATCTAATGATCCATAACTAGAAATGTACTCATGTCACATCACGAAAACTAAGGAAGATAAGACAAGAAATAATAAGAATATCACTAGAACAACTAGAATCTATAATGATCATAAGACTGGAAAATAAAGAAGGAACAACAAGACTAACTAAGGATAACTACCAGGAAACTCACATAGAAGAATAGTAAGATCCACCTCAGCTAGAATCAATGACCATATATTGAGCAAGAGCTACAAGGGAGCTTGCACAATACATCCCAACCTAAGAAGGAGAAACATCTCTCGTCGGGATCCAAGAATACCAATCCGTGAGAACCATGTGTCAGGTATAAGCATATCAACACTAAGTACATGAATCATAACAGTTATCATAAATTGAAAATAAGTTATCAGAGAATGTACTCGCCTGGGGTCCTGCTGTCAATATGAATCAGGGTTCAGAGTAAAGCCACAGACCTAAAGATGAAATAATATAAGAGCTGATCAGGGTCAAAAGACATACTAACATCTAGGTCAAACTAAGACAAACTGGGTCAAGGTTGACGTACAGTTGACTTTGGTCAACTGGTCAACTCCGGTCAATTCTAAGTCTAATCTAGGTTAGATAGGTCAATGGTTGACTTACAGTTGACTTTGGTCAACTGGTCAACTTCGGTCCAGTTCTAGTCAATTTTAGGCTACGATTGACTTCCGGTTGACTTTGGTCAAAATAGTCAACTGTGGTCAACCAGGGTCAAAACTAGTCTAACCTAGGTCAAATGTTGACTCTACTTCGACGTCTAGTCAAAGTAGTCAACCATGGTCAATCTAGTCTCTATAAACATCTACAAGGTCAACTTATAAATTTCAATGATTTAGAAATCACTGAAATCGACGGGTCTCTAAAACAACCAAAAGAAGAAAATATTATAATAATAGGACGACACAAAAAGGGAAGAAATCTACAAATGTTGTCGAATGATAAAACTAACATCACCAACGTGTCCAGAATAGTCAAATCAGCTAGGATAGCCTGTCAAAAAGTCCAATTTGGACACAGGGGCAAAACGGTAATTTCGGGCCAAGATGATGTCCGCCGTTGGACACACTTTGCACCGAAAAATGTGCCGAAATAAACACAAAACCTAACAAATTATATGTCCACGAATCCAGAATGACGATACGAACCCAACGGTATATCCAGAATTGGATTCCGTTGATCCGATCTCAAATTGGTCCGTTGACCGGGACATTGAAATTCCGATTTGCACGAAAAAGCGTGTCGGAGCCAATGTCCTCCAAACTCAGCAAATTATATGTCAACGAGTCCAGAATGATGATACGAACTCAACGGTATATCCGGAATTGTATTCCGATGAGCCGATCTCAAAATGACCCGTTGGCCCGGATATTGATATCCGACTTGCACCGAAATACGTGTCGGAACCAATGTCCACTAAAACCAAGCAAATTATATGTCAACGAGTCCAAAATGACGATACAAACTCAACGGTATATCCGGAATTGGATTCCGACGAGCCGGCGTCAAAAAGTCCCTTTGACTAAGAAAGTGGGATCCGCTTTGCACCGAAATGTGTGCAAGGGCCCACGTTCTCCAAATCAAGCAAACTTTATATGAAAACATGCCAGAAAGATGCCACGAGTCTACTTGTGGTGTCAGAAATTGAATCCGGAGTCCCGGGTTCAAAAATGGAATTTTACAAGTGCAACACTAAGAATTCGAACGGCCAACTTTGGCGTCGAATTCGACCGACCTAACAAGCTCAAACGGAAATGAAATCTGAAGGGGGCAGGAAGAGGGTTATACCAGCTGTGCACCGGAACTGGTGGCGTGCAAAACGGAGCTGCGACGGAGGAGATACGAGTCGACGAAGTCGGCTCCACAAAACTGTCCAAAATAACACAATTTAAAGTGTCAACTTAGTGGCCGGTTTTGATGTATCAAACGACGAAATTAATGGGTAAAATTTGACAGAGGTGAAGAGGGATATACCGAGATTGTAACGGAGCGAAGAAATTGCCGATCCAACAGTCGAATTTCTCGAAAAATGTGCACAAAGTTGCTGCCCCGAGACGTAAATTCTGAAATTTCAAAGTCGCTCGTCACGTCGGGATTTCGACTCCGAAGTCGAAATCGAGTCCTGCGATCGCCGGGGAGAGCGGGAACACGCCAAGGTGGAGCGCTGGAGGGTGCGCCAGCTCGCGCGCGGCCGTCGGGGGGCTCGCCGGCGGCGGCGGTGGCCGGGGCGGCGCGCGGCCAGCTGGTGCGCGCGCGCACAGCATGTTGATGCTGCTGCTGCTGCGAACGCTGTCGCGGCTGCTGCGCGGGGTGGTCGCCGGCCTGGCGCGACGGCGGAGGAAGGCTCGCCGGCCTGTGGTGGCGCGCGGCGCAGCCTCGGTGGCGGAGGCGTACGGTTTGAAGGAGGAGAAGTGAAGATGATGGTGATGGTGTTTATGGTGGAGGTGAGAATGGTTTTGATGATGGAGGAGGAAGGAAGAGAGTGTGGTGGAGAGATAGTGATGGGGTGGTGGAGCTCGGCATGGGGGCTCGGCCATGGCTGCTGTGTGGAGCTCGGGTGGAGTGGTGTTGATGGGTAGTGATGGTGATGGCAATGATGAAGAGTGGTGGTGGTGTTCTTCTTTAAAGAAGAAGAAGACTAAGAAGAAGGAGTTGAGGAAGAAGAAGGAGAAGTGAGAAGGAAAGAGATGATGATGATGTAGAGGAAAGGGGGGGGGGGCTGTACCAGTACGGGAGAGAGAGAGGGATGATGTGAGGGGGGTGAGAGTAAGAGAGTTATGTGTGGGTATATATATATATATATATATATATATATATATATATATATATAATATATATATATATATATATATATATATATATATATATATATATAATATATATATATATATATATATAAAGAGAGCGGGTGAGAATAGAGAGAGAGAAAGATATTTAGAGAGAGAGAGAAAGTAGAGAGAGGGGAGGTCGGCTGTGAGGGGAGTGGGGTGTGTTTGTGTTAGTAAGGAGAGAGAGAGTGTTTAAATGAAGAGAGAGGGAGAGATATTATTATATATTATATATATATATATATATATATATATATATATATATATATATATATATATATATATATATATATATGTATATATATATACAAGGAGAGAGAAATAGATATTTTTACATAAAGAGAGATATTTAGGGTAGAGAAAAAAATATCAGTAGGGTGTGGGCAGTCATGATAGAGGGCAATATGGAGCTGAGGTTGGGTTCAGTGGAGCCGGGTCGGCCAAAATCGGACAAGGGGCAATATTCGAATTAAAATGGGTATTTATAATCATGGACAAATAAATAACATGCGGGAACTCAAATAAATGGGACACAAGTGTCAGGCGGGTAGTAGGCTCAATGTGGACCATGTCCATATTTGGGGTCGACTAGGTTGGGTCGATGTCGGGTCCCGAAATTAAATTAGAAATTAAATCGGGTTCTACGGTAGATAATTAATTGGCCTAAATTGACCCGAAAGTTGTGCGAAGAAAATGGAGCACAAAATGGAGTGTCTGAGTGGGACACGAAGGTCATGGGTGAAGAGCGTCTCGAGTAGATCAAACATGACAAGTTGGTTTTGAGAAAATGACTAGTCTGGTGCTCCTAAATTAAAAGTCATGGTAACGCGCATATGATGATCAAGGAAAAGAGTGAGAATTCAATTAATAATTAAATGGTCTAATATTGATCCGAACTTGCGCGAAGCAAAAAGAGCACAAGGGAATGAGTTCAAGTAGGACAGGATATATCAAAATAAAGATAATCTCGTCTACTACAAACTCCAAGAAGGAAGTTTCCAGAGACTGGCATCCCTGATGCTCTAGAATTCCAAGTCACGGTAAAGAGCATTAAATTAAATAATAATAATCAATTAATAATATCTGTTCAAAATAATTGATTTATAAAATTGAAAAAATAAGCCCAAAATTCAGGGGCTTACATTCGGGTGGCCCTTGTACGAGCTATACGGGAAGTCGGAAGAGGTGGCCGTACTGATAAAGGATGGTGAATGGGAGCTCACGGCCAGACCTTTTGGTCACTGGCTGACAGAAGTACTCAGCAGCGTGCCCATTGCACGCGGGGGCGGTATCGATCCCTGGGCATGGGAGGGTTCAGTAGATGGAAACTTCTTCAGTATGGTGGCATATGAGAATGTGCGTCAGCATGGACAGGCATTGGAGTGGACGGAAGTCGTCTGGACCAAGGGTGCGGCGGTGAAATGGCAGTTATGTGCATATAAGGCGGCCCGAGATCGGCTCTTGACCAAGGATAGGCTACACAAGTTCGGCATCTCTATTCCTGATCTTGAGTGTGTGCTATGTGGAGGAGGTCGAGAGACCAGAGATCATATCTTCTTCCGTTGTAATTGGTCAGGGGCCATCTGGCAGAACTGTCAAGTCAAAATCGGCTTGCCTCCCTCTCACGCTAACGGGCTTCACGACATTATTCAGGAGATGGCCGCTCTGAAGTCTCGTGGTGTCAGCATTTACAATAAAGCTCGAATCAGGCTACTCTCGGCTGTTTGGCACGTCTGGAGGGAGCGGAATAGAAGAATTTTTGAGGGTGTGCAATCCTCTACGCATTCAGTGCTAAATAGTATAGAATGTGATATTAAGAGTTTGTAATATTGGTGAGGAGATGCATCCTGGGCTCTTGAGTAGTTGCTTGTAAATTTACCTTTAATTCCTAATATAGTACCCTTTCTTCAAAAAAATAAAATATATATGAGCCATCCCACGTGGCTTCCATGTGTACCAATAAAAATATATTGACTTGGAAGAGAAAATTTAAATAGATGGAAATAAATATCTCATAAAAGATTTGATAAATAATAATTTACCATATATTTGTTTAGAAACTTACCAAATAAGTTTGCCTAGAAAGAAATTTAAATAGGAATAATGTCATTTGTCTCTCCAAATTAAAATTAACATTAAAATTTAAATTTAAAAATAAAATTAATATTAATGCTAACATTAAAATTAAAATTAATATTAATATTATATTAATATTAATATTGACATTATAATTAATATTAACAATAATATTAACATTAATATTAACATTAAAATTAATATTAATATTAACATTAATATTAACATTAACATTAAAATTAATATTAACAATAAAATTAATATTAATATTAATATTAATATTAACATTAATATTAATATTAAAATTAACATTAATATTAATATTAAAATTAATATTAAAATTAATATTAATATTAACAATAATATTAACATTAAAATTAACGTTAAAATTAATATTAATATTAATATTAACATTATGGGACTTTTATTTTTATTTATTTAAATTTATAGGTAAACATATTTGGCAAATTCCTAGGCAAAGATATGATAAGTTATTATTTATCAAATTATTTATGAGATTTTTTTATTTTTATCTATTTAAATTTTTCTTTCCAAGTCACTATATTTTTATTGGTCCACATGGAGCAACGGGGGATGGCTCATATCCCGTTTTCCCTATATATATATATATATATATATATATATATATATATATATATATATATATATATATATATATATATATATATATATATATATATATATATTCTACTATATAATAGGAAAACTTAGATGGTGAAACTTTTGAATTCCGAAATTACCCTTACATATTTATACTAATTAAAAATAGTTTAGTAATTTTAATATGGACAACTTAGTAATTAGGAAGACTACCCTTTGGTCTTCCTAAAGAGTCTTCCTAAACTAATTAAGAAATGTTAAAATACGTGCAAGGTACGTGCACATATGCTAGTATATATATATATATATATATATATATATATATATATATATATATATATATATATATATATATATATATATATATATATATATATATATATATATATGGAAATTATTCAATACATGAGTGTATCGATACATGACAAAACAAGTGCATTGAAAAATGTAAAAGTTGTCTTTTTGACTTGGAAGTTAACTTGGTATAGCAGGTCATATTAACCTAGTAACTTATTTAAAAAAATTCCTCCTACATTACCGTAATTTGGTTGTCATTGAACATTCAATATTTTCAATAGAGGAACATTGCATTAAAGTACACAATGACCTACAATAGCAAGTTTACCAACCGGTCAAAAGGAAAACATTGTATTAAATGATGTTCCTTACTCTAATCATATTACAAAAAAGCCCTTTTATTAAGAACTATTGGATCAAAAATAAATGGTCCATATTTGTCATGTATTGATACAATAAAATAGCATTTTGTATTATAAAAAATATATATATATATATAATCCGGATCAAAAGTCCCCCAGCGGGAGCCCCATTGAAGTACCCCCCTCGTGCACCGTTGGATCGAGCGGGCTGCGTGGGGCCCGCGGACGCATCCCCTCGATCCAACGGCCAAGGATGAGAGGGCTTCGACGGGGCTCCGAAAAAGGGGTTTTCGATCCGAACATATATATATATATATATATATATATATATATATATATATATATATATATATATATATATGGTTATGATAATTTAGATTAGTATGGAAGTTTGAGTTAGTGGATGACTAAATAATTATTTATCCAAAAATAATAATACATTTAGGCAAGAAGGTGTTATCACAACAAAACTAATAACACCTCGATATGATTATACATTAGCGTATATATTACAATAAGATTTTAAAAGATCATAAAAGGATGAATTTATTTTTTATTTGGCACAATGAACTACTTAGTTAAAACTAATGTCTTAAAAATCGCATCGGACTGGCCGGTTGAACGAGTCGACCCGTGAACAAGTAGCTTTTTCGGACTAGTTTAATATCGATCCACTGTTTGTTTTCTTTTTCAAACCTCGGTCAACCCAATTGACCCAGTCGGTTAGAGTATCGAAACGTCTGACACAGTTGCATTTTGAACCGATTTGACCTAGATTGGGTCGATCAGGACTGGTTTATTCAATATAAAATTGTAAGTCTATATAATTGGTTCAATTCGAATTAACCTATTGGTTGGATCGAATTGATCCAATCCATTATATCCAAATCAATTTTTAAAACATTGATTAAAACTAACTACCATAGGAACTACAATTTGAAAAGAAGAAGAAAAAAGAGAAGAAAAATTTAATAAAAGAAAATCTTATTTGTTGCAGGAACCTAAATTTTCAGCATGGGCATCACGTGAGTAAGCTTTGAAGGTTGAGCTCGAGTACCGAAGTGGTTAGAGAGTGGTCCGAAGTGCTGAGTTGGACAGAGCCAATCGGACAGACATGTGAGCTTGGCGGGACGGATTTGTTGTTTTCCCGCCCCTAATAATCCGACCTCACCTCATCGAACTGGTCCGATGTGGGGCCCACATTGATTGTAGTGGCCCCCCTCGGTAAGAGCATCTCCAACCCTATTGTGACTTTCAAAAAAAGTTAATGCCACATATGAATGACAAAATTTTATTCAAAAGTTCTTTTTCAATGCAATTATCAAGTCAATTGTGAAGTTTATGTGACAAAAATTAAAGAAGACATTGTGAAGTTGATTGTCTTGTTAGACAATACACTTGACAATGTCTTCTCTTCCATGTCATCAATTATGAATAAAAATATTAGAAAAAAGAAAGAAGATGAGTAGTTGTCTTAAAAGTTGCCTAGGAAGTTGAAAAAAAATATATTTTTTATTGTCTTATCAATACTTTTGCATTGGAGAGAGTTTTTCTATCTCATTGTCTTTTGAGATATAATTTTGCCACATAAACAAGATAATGTCTTGTTGCTCATGCCACATAGGAGCCATCTAACAAGACAATAGGGTTGGAGATGCTCTAAGCATGAGAACTAGACATTTATTTTAGCTCTTCTTCGGAAGGTGAGGCATCTAGGCATTTATTTTTAGCTTCTTAGGAAGATGGGCCTTCTCAAAATATTTCCAAAGTTTTATGATTTTTGGGTTTTTGACATAGCCTTTTTAATAGAACAAAGTTTTATGATTTTGGTGTGCCTACAATCAAATGCTTACAATTTTTTACAACCGTCACTTGTCAAACTTCGATTGAAAAAAGGAGAAAAATAGTGGGATCGAATGGAGCCTATGGTTGTAAAAATTTAGTTTTAGACTTAGCATTTTCCAAAATTTATATATCTAATATCATCTCTCCCTCCCTCCTCCTCCTTAATTTACTTTCTTTCTCCTCTATATCTCTCTCCCCGATTAATCTATACTATACTACGTAATGAGAATAATAAACTTTATCGTAAAAAAATTATTTCAATTTTTTTTAATCTATGTTTATTAATTACAATTATTCATTAAATTTAATATATGTAGTTATGTAATTAACTATAAAAAAAAATTAAGAAAACTATTATTTGATCTTCCCAAGTATTATAAAATATGTTCAAGATAGGTGCATATGTACTAAATTTTTTAAATTAAATTACATTTAGGTCTCGTTTGGTTTACGAAATCATGTGATTGTAAAAGAAGTGTGATTACTTTCCTATGTTTGAGTGCTAAAGGAATTGAGGAAAGTAAATGATACTCAATAGGAGAAAAATTAGGAGAGAAAATAATTCCATCCATCGAAGTAAGGAATCATTTCCCACCTTAAAGTATTCATTTTTCTTTTAAATTACTTTATATTTCCAAACATTGCAAAAAAAAAATCAATAACAATTATAATTTATCAAAGAAAAAGAAATTCTAAAGAATTGATTTCCTGAACATTCCTCTCCGCGAACCAACGAGGTCTTAGGTTTCGTTTGACAAACATAAAGTAGCATAGGAAAAAAAATTATTAGAAAGTTTTTATAGTTTTGGTTGACATTTATTTATTTGTAGGAAACTAAATTTCAAAAGTTTTTCTACATAACATAGATGTAACTTATTTAATTTTCATTCAAAAATAGTAGAAACAGAAACTAGGAGGACCATATTTATTAGTATTATTTATTTAAAATAGTCCAAACCAAGAAATATGATCCATATTTATATTATTTTAATAAAAATATACAAAAATATTAGTTTGCCTTCTCTATTCTAGTTTCTAGCAAACAAACCATATTTGTAGTTTGGATTTTTTTTTTTTAATGTTTGGAAACTCATAATAAACTAAGTTTTCAACTTTCAAATAGTTTTTGGTTGTCAAATATGTCTTTATTTAATGTCATTTTAACATATAACTCTAAGGCTGGGTTTGGGATTTCTTATGGTTGGTTGTTGCTTATTTTTTTTCTTGAAAGTTGTTCAAGTTGTATGTAACAACCACCTACCACTTTTTAAAAGTTTGTTCACGTTTTGAGTTGATTTTAAATAAAATGTGTCACATCTCGCTCTCAGAATACGACTAAATGAGTACATGACAACATCCTAGGCAAAACGATCAACAAATACACAAATATCGGTAAAGAATAAGGCAAATAACAACACATGCAAAATACATCCCCACGACAACTTAACTAGATTTATAAAGATAAATGAAGAAATTATACAAGTCTTCTAATAACATTCTTTCCATACAAGACATTACATATCATAGTTACAAAAAGAAATACAGACTAAGCCATTTTACATCTATATTCTACAAAAGTAGTGCATTCAAAATATAGAACAAACATAAGTATTATACTCTTGGTCTTCATCCTCGTTTTCTTCGTATAGAGATAAATCAGAACCAACGTTAGCGTCAAGAGCTTAGAGGAAAGAGACATCTGTCAAGACAAGCCAACAAGTGCTCAAAGTAAAAGGATCGGAATGTACAATATGAGCATGTGTAATGTGTGCAAATATGTCCGAGCTCTCTAGTCTAGTGGTATTAGAACGGACATCCGGAGGGGCCGGCAAGGTTCGAACCTCCCAATTGTGTCTGTGCATGTGATTTAAAAAAATATATATGTGCAAATATATATATATAAAGTGATGATCATAAGCATTATTAATATTTCTCCAAACTCAATTTTTTCGTAAATTTCCAATTATTCTCAATTTTTTCGTAAATTTCCAATTATTATTCCAAGCTTAGGGATAGGAAATAAAAGATATAAAGGCAAATAATTAAATAAAATAGCTAGAACTTCTAGGCAGTGGGTTGATAAGTTTAAAGGGAAAATATATAATTAGAGTAACAATAGATAAATATTAAATTTTCCATCTTAATAGGTTATTGAGATAACAAATACTTATTCTTAATAAATAGAATTTCTGGAAATAGAAACTAAGAATAATAATGATAATAATAAACAAAGAAAATAATAGCAAAATAAATATAAAGCTACGAACACAATGATTCAGTTAATAAACGTATTGTAGAAAACATATAAAAATTATAGTACCAAAATACCTAGCGTTCAGTTTATTCGATTTCAACCGAACCGAATTAGCCAAAACCGAAAAAATCGAAATTCGAAAAATTCAAAAACGCAACCGAACTAAATTAGCCAAAATCGAAACCGAACCGAACCGAACAATAAATTCGGTTTACTCGGTTCGAATTAATGAGTCGGACCCAAAGTTGGAATGTAGTTACATTATATTAAAAATTATAATTTTTATACACATATTTGTTGAATTTTGAAGTTACGTATAAAGTTAGACTAGTTGTTAAATTATCAACGTTAGAATTCAAAACACATACATAGAATTGTTGTTTTCAAAATATACACATTTTTAAATTGAGAATATTTACATAATTGTATATTCTTATTCGGTTTTTTGGTTTTGGACCGAAACCAAAACCTAAAACCGAATAAAGAATTTCTGTATTTTGAAAACGAAACCGAACCAAATATTTTTGAAACCGAACCGAATCTCTTATTCTGTTTGATTTTGTTCGATTTTCGGTCCAAAACCGAATAACGCTCACACCTAATACCTAGTAAAAAAAGGCTATTTGGCTCCCAAAATATTTGGGTGATGCTATCTTCCATTATGTGGTATTATAGCTGTCAAAATGGGCTAAGCCCGTTGGGCCGGCCCGCCCCGCCTGTCACCCTCACTTTTCCCAGTTAGGGGTAAAATGGTAATTTTCCATTTATAATATTTTTGGGAATTTTATTTCATGAATATTATTATTTAAATATATTAGGAGTCGGGTTCGAATTTTATCGCATTCCGAGTTAATTCGGGACCCCGGTGAATTTCGACTTGAGTCGCAATTAGCCTGTTATTTAACCATGGCCCACCACACTAAACTTTTAGGTTTAGGAGTTTGGACTAGTCCCCCATGAGTAATTAAGTTTAATTATGATTTTTATTTATTTTTAGCAACTTCCGAAACCAGTTTTGGGACTTAGCCTAGAAGCAAGGGAGGGGCAAACTTGTAATTTCAAGTGCCCCTACCCTCCCTTACATGGCTGGTCATATAGGCACCCCCTCCACCTCTCATTTCTTCTTCACTAAGTCTTCTTCCTCTCTCTTCATTCTTTCTTTCCAACTCCTTCTTCTTCCTCTTCCAAATCTACAATTAGGTATGTTAATTAAACCCTCTTAATTCCTCCTTTTGCATTTATTCCTTCACATAAATTAGAGAGGGAACCATTCTCTACATGTTGACCCTAGATTTTTGTAGGTTTCCTTAAATTCTAGTTTAAGGATTTATCATGGTTTTATTCTTTTTAGAGTGGTATATACATGTGTATTTATGTGTGTGTATTTATATATGTATTTGTGTGTGTGTAGAGGAGAGTGATAGTTGTGTCATGAGAGTGTGTCCATGTGTGGGTGAGAGTGTGTCCATGTGTGTGTGTGAGTGTCCATATATATATATATATATATATATATATATATATATATATATATATATATATATATATATATATATATGTGTGTGTGTGTGTGTAAAAAATATATATATATATATATATATATATATATATATATATATATATATATATATATATATATATATATATATATGTGTGTGTGTGTGAGTGTGTCTATATATATATACATTTTTATATATATAGATATGTATAGATGTATATACGTGTGTGTGGTCATACATATATAGGTGTGTGTTTTTGTGTGTGTAGAGAGGGGAAGAGAATGGGAATAAGGATATGTATGTGAGTATGTATATATATGTGAGAAAGATTAGAGAGGGATTAGAAGAGATTAGGGAGGTTTTTAGAGTGATTTAGCTAGAGAGGGAAATAGAGGGGGAATGATGGAGAATTTGTGGAGGGGAAAGGGGGAGCACCCACAGCAGCTAGGGGGCTGTTTTCCCACCTAAACAGCCCCCTAACAGCAACAAGAACAGCAGCAGTAGCAGGCAACAGTAGCAGCAACAATAGGCTTAAAAAACCCCCCTTTTTACCCCCTATTCGACCCCGTATATACCCCACTATATACCTATATGTATATACATATATATACCCTATTATTAGCTCTATATAACCCTAATAAACACACTAGAATAGCCCCCTAAGTTGGTCCTAAGAGGGTGTGAAAAGTGAGAGTTGAATGAGTGAATGAGAGGGTAAAAGGTTAAGTTAGGATTTTGGTTTAAGGGGTGAAATTGAGTTCCGTGATTCGGAACGCGTTGAAACTTGGAGGGGACTTAGGTAATGTGATTTAGATTTTGTGGGTAGGCTTCAGAGTTGAAATCGGGGTTGCGTGTGGGCTTGGGGAGACGGTATCGCACCGCACCATCCCGTATCTTGAAATGTTCAAGATAACGGGTAAACGGGCGATTCGGACCGTAAGATGGACTGGATGTCCACTTACCCTAGAAAACTTGGTAGGTAATGGTTGTATAGGCTAGTACCCTACTACCCTAGGAAGCACGGAGTGGAATTTCTAAGGGAAGGCCACTTGGCGTCAAGTTAGAGCAGTTTAAGGGTAAATGTTAAGGGGTAATCGGGTAATTTCGAGATACGGAGTTCGGGTAGTCGGATTGACTTGAAACTTGGGTGGCATGTTGGGTACACCCTACAAATGTCATATTTGAGCCGACTTTGGCTCGGTTGACCCAGAGTTGACTTTTTACCCAAAAGTCAACCGTGAGTCAACACTTTGTCTAGATTTGACCAAATCCAAACTAGAGTTGACCAGTTGACCAAAAGTCAACTGTTGATCAACATTTGACCAGTTTGACCTAGGGTTGACTTAGAGTTGACCAGAGTTGACCAGGATTGACCAGTTGACCAAAAGTCAACTGTAGGCCAACTCTTGACCCCGTTTGACTTTCTTCGACTTGTTTTAACCTGTGATGACTGGTATGACCTAGGGCTGACTTGGTCTGGCTTAGATTGACTTGATATAACTTGATTTGACCTAGATTTGACTTGACATGACTTAGTGTGACTCAGTGAGACCTAGTTTGACCTAGATTGCATATCATTCATTGTGAATCATTCTTAAACTTGTTTAAACCTAAATTAACATACAGTATTTCATACTTAGGTCTTCTGATACCGCTCTGAGCATTGATATATCCTACAGCTCAGGACAGCAGGCGAGTACATTCACTGATAGTTTTTATTGTCATGATATCTACTATATCCGATTCAGTTGTAGTGTCTTACTTGATTCTCGACACGATAGTTCACGGACTAGTATTATCGGATTTCGGTCATGAGATGTCATTCCTGGATTTCTTGGGATACTGGTACTTGCTTGGTCTTGATTCTTGTACTTGTATTGACGCCGATTCCTGAAGAGGACTTGCTCCCCTCTTAAGGAATCCCGCGTCATGACGTGCTATGTCCGGATCCGTATACTATTCGGGGATGGGGGAATTATTAGGGGTTATGTGATCAAAGCCCCATGTCCTTATTTTGCTAGCTCCACCCTCACCTCACGTAGGGTGTAGCAGACACCCCTTGCCGGGTTATCCAGGTTGGCCGGCATGACCCTTTCTAGAGATTTCCTGTGATTGTCGGGCCAAGTGGATAACCCTATCCTGACTCCCTAGCCGATCACATATCGCTCTAATAATTCAAATCACATTTTACATTTATTATCGTATCTTATATTTCAGTTCATTTTTACTTTCTGTACTTCTCACCATGCTATGATTTCATTTACTCACATGCTCTACCTGCCTTATACTGTACTATGATTTGAGACTAAGTCATGTTTGAAAGAAGGGTTACAACCCCAGTCCTTGTTTGGTTTAAGGGTTGTAACTCGGCTTTCGAATGGTTCCCAAGTCGCCTATATCTTTGTCTTGTATTTCATTATACTGTCTCTTATAGTATTTGTCAATTCACATGGAACTGCTGTTGGTGTTTGTACTTGCTCATTTTCCTGACAGGATACCGTTGACAAATTTTACAGATGTTTCTGAGACAGATGGAGACTCAGGCCAGGGCAGTGGCCTGATAGATTGGCCACTAGATTTTATACTCCCTGAGTAGTTAGCACTTGTTAGGCTTGACTGGACTGCGATCCAGCTTTGGATTTTAGAATGTAGTATTATATATTATTCTGTGATGTTACGTTTAGTTTTGGACTTGTGTGGATCTCGAACTTATTTCTTGCTTCATCTATCATATTTCCTTTCCATGCTATCTACCTTAGTTTTACATTTGTGATTGAGACTGTATTGCTAGGTCACCTCCATTCGGAGTGTATATACTGTACAGGTACCTTTATCTGTTTAGTTGTAGTATTCTAGATGACCTAGACAGCGTTCTACCGCCGATGATGCGGCGTAGGCTGGACGTACCCACTTCTCGTTCCCCTAATCAGGGTACGGGTCGTGACACGTTTTTGTGGTGGCCCACGTAGGTCTCGTGTCGCAATTAATGCGATCTTGTAATGGTGCTCGACTTAGAGTACTAAATACGAGCCTGCGATTAGGACGTAGGACCTAGGATATGATAGGAGTTTCTCAATCACACCTAGGAAAACTTTCGATCTTTTGATTATCATGATTACTCCCCTTGTATTAAATTAACTGTCCTCCTTTGATAATATCTTATCTTGTGCCATATTGATCTCTTGGGTTCAATTCGTCTTCAGGATGACAGTGACTCGTTCTCGAGCAGCAGGGCCTAGTGCCCCAGAGAGGTCAGATCCGGGAGGTCTTCCACCTCCGGCTGCGGGAGCTACAGTTGAGAGAGCTGCCACCTCAGTCCCTGCCCTTCAGGCAGGAGCAGCAGCGACGGTTCCAGGAGGTCTTCCACCTCCAGCAGCGGGACTGTCCATGATCGTTCCTGATATTCTTCCACCGTCGCCTCCGCTACCGACAGATACTCAGGGGATGATGGCCCTTCTGCAGCGAATATTGCAGACTCAGAGCACGCAGGCAGATCTGTTGCGACGGAGCATGGAGAACTTCCATCAGCTGGCGATGGCAGCACTTGAGAGGGTTGTACCGAGTACAGTTCAGGATACCCCAGTTCAGCACCAGGCACCAGGCCAGAGGCAGGCTACTCGGTGCGCTTTCTGCAGGAGGCCAGGGCACACTAGAGGGGCTTGTAGGAAGAGGTTGGGCGTCTGCCTATACTGTGGGGCGCCCGATCACCAGCTGGAGGATTGCCACGCTAGTGGAATCCGAAGAGACCAGGACAGAGTACATCAGGCACCAGCACGTGACGACCAGCAGCAGGGTCAGGGCAAGAGGCAGGCCGTCCAGTGTACTTTTTGCAAGAAGATGGGGCATACCCGGGATGTTTGTAGGATGAAGCTGGGAGTTTGTTTATTTTGTGGAGCTCCAGACCACCAGATGAAGAACTGTGCAGCCCGTGCAGCCAGACAGGCAGGCCAGGACAGAGTGTGGCAGGCTAGAGGAGGCCACCAGGGGCGAGCTTTCGCCATTACAGTTGAGCCCACTCAGGCAGTAGCAGAGCAGATAGCAGGTTCCAATCTTTCGATCTCATTTCCGCATTTGCTTCCTTATAAACTGTCTTGAACTTCGATTCTATCTGTTCCTTGATCTTTGGATGAAATTTTGTCCTTGTGATGTAATATTCTTCTGAGATAAGTCGTATGGGCTAGGTCGCCTTGTTTATGAGATTTTAGAATTCTCTAGGGTCATGCTAGCAGGCAGAGTAAGGACATATAGTCGAACTATGGACGTATTTTTCGGGTGTGGGAATTTAAGGTTTTCGCTGCCAAGCTAGCGGCAATGCGAAAATTTTAAATACCATAATTCTAGAGGTATGTACCTTAGTCAAAGACTCTGTGATTATCGTAGCCTTGCTCACTAGCATGACGGAGATTCTGAGTATCATGATGATTGGACAGACGCATACGATTATCGATTTCATGATTTTTTGTGTTTACTTGTTTTAAAATTTTGAGGATGATTTTTTTTTTTTGGGTGGATAGACTTATAGCACCCAGTTTCTATTTAAGAGTAATTTTAAATTTTATAACTTTAGTCATTTAATTCACGCTTTGATTTTTGAGATTTTAAATCATTTTAAATTTTAAGCATGATTTGTGATTTTAATGATTTGCTAGTGAAACCTTAGAGACTGTTTGACCTAGAGCCTAACCATGTGATTAGGATGTTTTCAGTATCATTTCTGGCCCAAGGGTATTTTGGTCATTGGACCTCTTTGATTTATTTTGATATTTTGCATTGGTGATTGTTGATTTGGCTTTTGATAGGTGAGATTTTGTGATGGTTTCGTGTCCGTGTCGGACACGTAACAGTTTTTATTTGCAAGTGTTGTTGTGTCTTAAGAGATTTTTATTTTTGCTGAAATTTTTGGAGGTATTCGAGAGGGATTGTTTTCTGCATGTGTTTTTCTGTGATTGCTTTGTTTTAATTTTGAGGACGAATTTTTTTAAGGTGGATAGACTTGTCACCCTCACTTTTCCCAGTTAGGGGTAAAATGGTAATTTTCCATTTTATAATATTTTTGGGAATTTTATTTCATGAATATTATTATTTAAATATATTAGGAGTCGGGTTCGAATTTCATCGCATTCCGAGTTAATTCGGGACCCCGGTGAATTTCGACTTGAGTCGCAATTAGCCTGTTATTTAACCATGGCCCACCACACTAAACTTTTAGGTTTAGGAGTTTGGACTAGTCCCCCATGAGTAATTAAGTTTAATTATGATTTTTATTTATTTTTAGCAACTTTCGAAACCAGTTTTGGGACTTAACTTAGCCTAGAAACAAGGGAGGGGCAAACTTGTAATTTCAAGTGCCCCTATCCTCCCTTACATGGCTGGTCATATAGGCACCCCCTCCACCTCTCATTTCTTCTTCACTAAGTCTTCTTCCTCTCTCTTCATTCTTTCTTTCCAACTCCTTCTTCTTCCTCTTCCAAATCTACAATTAGGTATGTTAATTAAACCCTCTTAATTCCTCCTTTTGCATTTATTCCTTCACATAAATTAGAGAGGGAACCATTCTCTACATGTTGACCCTAGATTTTTGTAGGTTTCCTTAAATTCTAGTTTAAGGATTTATCATGGTTTTATTCTTTTTAGAGTGGTATATACATGTGTATTTATGTGTGTGTATTTATATATGTATTTGTGTGTGTGTAGAGGAGAGTGATAGTTGTGTCATGAGAGTGTGTCCATGTGTGGGTGAGAGTGTGTCCATGTGTGTGTGTGAGTGTCCATATATATATATATATATATATATATATATATATATATATATATATATATATATATATATATATATAATATATATATATATATATATATATATATATATATATATATATATATATATATATATATATATATATATATATATATATATATATATATATGTGAGTGTGTCTATATATATATATACATTTTTATATATATAGATATGTATAGATGTATATACGTGTGTGTGGTCATACATATATAGGTGTGTGTTTTTGTGTGTGTAGAGAGGGGAAGAGAATGGGAATAAGGATATGTATGTGAGTATGTATATATGTGAGAAAGATGAGAGAGGGATTAGAAGAGATTAGGGAGGTTTTTAGAGTGATTTAGAGAGGGAAATAGAGGGGGAATGATGGAGGATTTGTGGAGGGAAAAGGGGGAGCACCCACAGCAGCTAGGGAGCTGTTTTCCTCCCCTAAACAGCCCCCTAACAGCAGCAAGAACAGCAGCAGTAGCAGGCAACAGTAGCAGCAACAATAGGCTTAAACCCCCCCCTTTTTACCCCCTATTCGACCCCGTATATACCCCACTATATACCTATATGTATATACATATATATACCATATTATTAGCTCTATATAACCCTAATAAACCCACTAGAATAGCCCCCTAAGTTGGTCCTAAGAGGGTGTGAAAAGTGAGAGTTGAATGAGTGAATGAGAGGGTAAAAGGTTAAGTTAGGATTTTGGTTTAAGGGATGAAATTGAGTTCCGTGATTCGGAACGCGTTGAAACTTGGAGGGGACTTAGGTAATATGATTTAGATTTTGTGGGTAGGCTTCGGAGTTGAAATCGGGGTTGCGTGTGGGCTTGGGGAGACGGTATCGTACCGCACCATCCCGTATCTTGAAATGTTCAAGATAACGGGTAAACGGGCGATTCGGACCGTAAGATGGACTGGATGTCCACTTACCCTAGAAAACTTGGTAGGTAATGGTTGTATAGGCTAGTACCCTACTACCCTAGGAAGCACGGAGTGGAATTCCTAAGGGAAGGCCACTTGGCGTCAAGTTAGAGCAGTTTAAGGGTAAATGTTAAGGGGTAATCGGGTAATTTTGAGATACGGAGTTCGGGTAGTCGGATTGACTTGAAACTTGGGTGGCATGTTGGGTACACCCTACAAATGTCATATTTGAGCCGACTTTGGCTCGGTTGACCCAGAGTTGACTTTTTATCCAAAAGTCAACCGTGAGTCAACACTTTGTCTAGATTTGACCAAATCCAAACTAGAGTTGACCAGTTGACCAAAAGTCAACTGTTGGTCAACATTTGACCAGTTTGACCTAAAGTTGACCAGAGTTGATCAGGATTGACCAGTTGACAAAAAGTCAACTGTAGGCCAACTCTTGACCCCGTTTGACTTTCTTCGACTTGTTTTGACCTGTGATGACTGGTATGACCTAGGGCTGACTTGGTCTGGCTTAGATTGACTTGATATAACTTGATTTGACCTAGATTTAACTTGACAAGACTTAGTGTGACTCAGTGAGACCTAGTTTGACCTAGATTGCATATCATTCATTGTGAATCATTCTTAAACTTGTTTAAACCTAAATTAACATACAGTATTTTATATTTAGGTCTTCTGATACCGCTCTGAGCATTGATATATCCTACAGCTCAGGACAGCAGGCGAGTACATTCACTGATAGTTTTCATTGTCTTGATATCTACTATATCCGATTCAGTTGTAGTGTCTTACTTGATTCTCGACACGATAGTTCACGGACTAGTATTATCGGATTCCGATCATGAGATGTCATTCCTGGATTTCTTGGGATACTGTACTTGCTTGGTCTTGATTCTTGTACTTGTATTGACGCCGATTCCTGAAGAGGACTTGCCCCCCTCTTAGGGAATCCCGCATCATGACGTGCTATGTCCGGATCCGTATACTATTCGGGAATGGGAGAATTATTAGGGTTATGTGATCAAAGTCCCATGTCCTTATTTTGCTAGCGCCACCCTCACCTCATGTAGGGTGTAGCAGACACCCCTTGCCGGGTTATCCAGGTTGGCCGGCATGACCCTTTCTAGAGATTTTTCTGTGATTGTCGGGCCAAGTGGATAACCCTATCCTGACTCCCTAGCCGATCACATATCGCTCTAATAATTCAAATCACATTTTACATTTATTGTCGTATCTTATATTTCAGTTCAGTTTTACTTTCTGTACTTCTCACCATGCTATGATTTCATTTACTCACATGCTCTACCTGCCTTATATTGTACTATGATTTGAGACTAAGTCCTGTTTGAAAGAAGGGTTACAACTCTGGTCCTTGTTTGGTTTAAGGGTTGTAACTCGGCTTTCGAATGGTTTCCAAGTCGCCTATATCTTTGTCTTGTATTTCATTATACTGTCTCTTATAGTATTTGTCAATTCACATGGAACTGCTGTTGGTGTTTGTACTTGCTCATTTTCCTGACAGGATACCGTTGACAAATTTTACAGATGTTTCTGAGACAGATGGAGACTCAGGCCAGGGCAGTGGCCTGATAGATTGGCCACTAGATTTTATACTCCCTGAGTAGTTAGCACTTGTTAGGCTTGACTGGACTGCGATCCAGCTTTGGATTTTAGAATGTAGTATTATATATTATTCTGTGATGTTACGTTTAGTTTTGGACTTGTGTGGATCTCGAACTTATTTATTGCTTCATCTATCATATTTCCTTTCCATGCTATCTACCTTAGTTTTACATTTGTGATTGAGACTGTATTGCTATGTCACCTCCATTCGGAGTGTATATACTGTACATGTACCTTTATCTGTTTAGTTGTAGTATTCTAGATGACCTAGACAGCGTTCTACCGTCGATGCTGCGGCGTAGGCTGGACGTACCCACTTCTCGTGCCCCTAATCAGGGTGCGGGTCGTGACACCGCCTGCCAAAAAGGTGGGTTGGGCCGAGCATTTAGCAGACCGCCAAACAGGCGGGCCTAGGTGGGCTGGCCCGCTAGTAGCCCGCCCCGCGGTGGGCTAGCCCGCGGGCCAAGTGGGTTGGCCCGCCATCTATTTTTTTATAAAATTTTTAATTTTTTTATTTAGCACACATATGAGATATGTATTATAAATGATAAATTCTCATTTAATGCAAGTAATGACGTATAAAATATTAAATTTGATCATTTATTTACATGAATGAAGGTGTTTTAAAAAAATCTACTATTATAATGTTTCTTGTATTTTACTTGTAATTTGATGCATATGAGAGTGAGTAGAAAATATTATATATATGATTTTTTTTCTTTTAAGAAACTAAACAATAATTAAAAATTTTAAAAAAATTAAGCGGGCCGGCCCGCCTAGCCCGCAGCCCGCCGGTGGGTTTGGCTGGGTTGGAATTTTTTCAGCCCGCCAAAATGGTGGGTCGGCCCGCCCCGTCCCGCCAAATGGTGGGTTATGGTGGGTTACGGGCCGGCCCGCCCCGCCGGCCCGTCTTGACTGCTCTATGTGGTATATGACATGGTTGCTGACATGACAAAATTTAACATTAACATTAAAATTTATATTAAATTAACATGATAATTGACATTAAGATTAACCTTAACATTAAAATTAACATTAACATTGAAATTAACATTAAAATTAAAATTAAATTTTTTGGGTAATTAATATTTTGGGTTAAAATTTGTCATATCAACTGTTATGTCAGCTGCCATGTCAGATACCATTCAAATATTTTGGAAGCCAAATAGCATAATTGTACCTAGTAAGTTAAAAGAAAAGTTGAAAAGGAAGGAAAAATATATATCCCATGAATAAATATATGACTACATCTAAATTTTAAGACCATCCCTACTATCCTTGCAAAACCTAGACATAGCCGACTAAAACATTCCATCCCTATCTATCAATCAATCAATATACGAGTCTTCCTCCATCTCTATGGACATCGACCACCACCAACCTTAGAGCATCTCCAACCCTATTGTGACTTTGGAAAAAAAAGTTAATGCTACATAGGAATGACAAAATTTTATTCAAAAGTTCTTCTCCAATGTAATTGTCAAGTCAATTGTGAAGCTTATGTGGCAAAAATTAAAGAAGACTTTGTGAAGTTGATTGTCTTGTTCTAGACAATGCACTTGACAATGTCTTCTCTTCCATGTCATCAATTATGAATAAAAAATATTAGAAAAAGAAAAAAGATGAGTAGTTGTCTTAAAAGTTGCCTTGGAAGTTGGAAAAAATATTTTTTATTGTCTTCTCAATACTTTTGCATTGGAGAGAGTTTTTCTATCTCAATGTCTTTTGAGATATAATTTTGCCACATAAACAAGACATTGTCTTGTGGCTCATGCCACATAGGAGCCACCTAAGACTCACAACACTTAACAAGACAATGGGTTGGAGATGCTCTTAGCTAATGACCTCGATCGTCTCCTTAAATATTTAGGTTACGTAACAGAATGACCAGAAGAAGTTAGGGGTGAGCATTCCGTTTATTCGGTTCAAACCGAACCGAATAACCGAAAATCGAATTGGACCGAAAACCGAATAAGCAAAACCGAAACCGAACCGAATTGATCCATAACCGAATCAAACCGAACCGAATTAAATCGGTTCGGTTTTCGGTTTATTCGGTTTATTCAATTTTTCGGTTTATTTGCACTTTTTTGTTAATATATATAATAACTAAATATACCTAAATTTATTTAGTATATACCTATAGTATATACATATGTATATTCGGTATATACCTATATATATTAATACATGTGTGTGTATATATAGTATATACATATATATATAGTAACTAATTTTTCTTATTCGGTTTTCGGTTTTGGACCGAAACTGAAACCCGAAACCGAAACCGAAACCGAAAAAGAAAATTTAGTATTTTCAAAACCGAAACCAAACCGAATTTTTTTAAAATCGAACCGAATCTCTTATTCGGTTCGGTTCGGTTTTCGGTCCAAAACCGAATAATGCTCACCCCTAGAAGAAGATGTCGATAAAAAAACATTATATACTAAAAACTGTTCACGTATGATAAATGCACGTAGGTTATTTGTGGGAGAAGAAGACAGTTCAATACATTTAGGGTGCGTTTGATTGCAAGGTGAAAAATACGTGGAAAAGAAATTAATTTCATGAATTAATTTTCCTAGAAAAAAAAATTCCATGAAATTTTTTAAAAAAATCATGGAAAACTTAATCTGGGTGTTTGATTGCCATTATTTTCCACGAAAAATAGTTATTTTCCATGAAAAATGATATTTTCCTATGCGTTGGACAAGTTTCATTTTCCACCATTTTAGATGAAAATATGGAAAATGATAGTTTTTTGGAAAATAATTCCATGAAAAATATAAGCTATCAAACATTACAATTGGTGGAAAATTTATGATGGAAATATTTTCCATGGAAAAGAAGCCCAATCAAACACAGCCAAGTAAGACATTTAAATACATATATATATGTATTATTTACTAGATAGTTATAGCTAATCTAATGATGCATATAACTTATATATAAATATTATATGGTAACCATATATATATTGAATAGTTAAATAAAGTAATTAGATGAGTAGGGACTGTTAGAAATTTGTGTATCTTTAACTTCATAAAAATTTATTAACATATGGTCCATATTTTATATCATGGTTAAATTAGGTAATTGCTGAATAATAAATGTTTGATTAAATTAGAAGATTTCTACCATTTGTAACTTTGACGGACGGTTGCAAACTTTTAGTGAATGGTTGCACCTTTGATGAAAGGTTGCACGAATGTGGAAATTCGTTCCCTCTCTCTGCCTATATATATGAACCCAAATTCCATCATTTGGATCATCTCAAGAAACACAACTTATAAAATAGGCAAAGAGAGAGAAGGAGAATTTCACATCAAAATAAACGATAGATTCCGGTATGATTTTCATGATTTATAGTAACTAATTATATGATCAAGATCCTATGTCGATTTACATGTTTTAGATTTACATGTTCGAATTTAAAAATTTTATGTTTATAGGGCCGGCCCAAGGTAAGCCAGACAAGACTTTGGGCTTGGGGAACTCCCACTGTCTAGAGCAACCCCTGACTCAGTGTGACTCCATAACACTACACCAAAATAGTTTTTCCTAACGACTATAAGCGTTAGGAAAATTATTACTAACGGTTTTTTACCGTTGGATCTACGGTGTGGGAAATTTTGCTAACGGTTAAAAACCGTTAGGGAAATAACTTTACTAACGGTAAAAAACCGTTAGGAAAGCAGATTTCCTAACAGTTAAAAACCGTTGGGATTATTAATTTCCTAACGGAAAAAAAACCGTTGGAAAATTAACTTTGCAAACGATAAAAACCGTTCTAAAATTCACTCTCCTAACGGTAAAAAAACCGTTGGAATTATTAATTTCCTAACGGTGTGAAACCGTTAACAAAAACTTTCTCACGATAAAATTTGTTAGAAATAATAAATTTGATAACGGTAAAAACCCGTTGGAAAGATAATAAATTTCCTAACAATAGAGTTGCCATAAACATTTAATTCATTCCAGTTTATCCATAAACCTGTAATTCTCTCCAGATTATCAATCGTATTGTATACATCATCAAAGAAAATTAAGTTCAATATATAACTTGATTAAAATAGAACATTAAACAAATATAAATAACATAAAGTTCAATAAAGTTTGGAATAAGTGTCAAAAGAAGAAAAAAATTACATATTTTACGCAGGATACTTAGGACAAATCACTAAAGCCACTATCAGCTATATCACAAAGTTTTCAATTTCCATTTTATGGACCAAAAATCGATGCTTTCGAATCTATTATCTCCTTCACCCAAACAACATTCTCTATGTCTTGTGTGTTGCGAGATATCCCTTTACCACCTCCTCCTTCAAATTCTGTGAAAGTAACATAACATATTTGTTTCCTTTGGTAGGCGATCCAACATTGTTGGTCGGGACGACCGGGATAGCAACTTCGTCATCATGGATATCATGATCAATTGGAGTTTGCTGTGTTGGATGCAACATTTTTGTCTCTCTTACGTCGCTTCAATTAGAGCTGCATTTCCATGATAACAAAGTAACATTCAGTCCAAATTAGATAATACAAACTTAAAAATATATTAAAAAGAGAGATGTTATGCCAATAGGAAAATAATTGTTACTAATAAAAGTCTGCAATAGTTCAGATGCACACTTGTATTGGAATCAGTTTTTAGCAGTCAATAGTTTATTACCAGTGCTGGAATTCACATATTAGTAACATTGGAACAACAAAAGTATTGTATCCTCAAAGATATTCTCCTTACGAAATTTGAATAATCTCCCTACAATGATTAATTAAAGAATATTAAGAGGTTAGTAAAAACTTTTGGAACACTTGAAGCTTGGTAAAATAGTTCGAAACAAGTAAGAACATGTCAGGAGCAACATATATATAGGCAGATTTTCTTTCACATATATAAGATTTACGCGATGTGTTATGCATCATCCTCTTGATAAAATGAAGACTTTTTACATTTGTGGATCAAAGAAAAAACTACTTTTTATGCAATACTCGAAGACATTATAAGATCCTTGGCCTTCCAAAGCATAAGAACATACATAGAGATTTGTAGCTTCTATTAGAAAGGATATCGAAGACAGTATAAAGAAGTGCACCTCTCCGTGACCAGTGATAAATGCACTTGAACCTTCCAGTAACGGTTGGATGATTGACTGAACTTCATTTGGGGCTTTGTCAATATCCTCAAACACAACCCAGATTCCATTCAAGATTGCATGTCCCAGAAATATGCACAAAGGTGTTAACGTACTATCATTAGATATATCTTACTGGCATCTGCAAAAAGGTTTTAAATGAATATAAGCATATATGAAACTTCTATGAAGGCAATAATAATTCAGACCTGGGTGAGAGAACCAGGCTGCCATCTGAATTCACCAGGTCTTTCCGAGAAGATGTAACTCCCAATTAATGATTTGCTATCCATTTGTTCATCCATGTGAATGCACAGAACTGAACAACAGTTGATTATCAAAGATACTAATCAGAATCAGTAAAATATAATCTGCAGTTACCTAAGTCCAACAAAGTCAACTATCTTGGTATGGACATAACGCATCAAGAGGCATAAAAATCCTAGAACAGTAAATATAACGTTCTACAACCTATTCATGCAAGAATTGTAGTGAATACATTCATTTGCCCAGTACCAGAGCAAATAGATATACTTGAACATCCTAAATGAGATCTCCAAGAACAGCTTTATGTGACAAGTTCAAACAAATTAATTTAACCATAGGAAGCTCTATAAAGAAGAGCAGCAGAGTGAACTCCCTCCTTCACTATTTATGTGTTGTAAAAATGGTACACAAGATTATAGCAACTTCTGCGAATTAATTTGCTAAATGACCTTGACTTTTGCATAAATTTAGCCATATACTGCAATGTGTAACAATTTATGTGTTGTAATTAATGCTGAAGTTGCTTAATCTATATAGTTCAATGACGGTAATAATGGTGCACAAGATTATAGCAACTTCTGCGATAAGAACTAGATAACACTTGCTTTGTAATTGTCAAACTATGGATACAAGGACACAAACAGATAACAAATTTTATATTTGGTATCAGTAATTCCTAACGCAAAAATACTTTGTAACTTATATTGTTATATATAAGAATCATAAATAGTTCTTTGGCCACATATATAAACCTGTTATGGTTGAACCTTTTTGCATATGCTCACAAACAGACATGCAAGTTGGGGCCTCCCTTCGACACTCTTCCTTTATCTTTCTGCCTACAGTAGTTGTTACTGTGTGCTTCTTAGCCTCATGGTCACCAACAAAAGACCTATCAAATATAGGTTTGGTTTGATGTTAACAGTCTCCTCTTAGCCAAAATACATAGTTGAACCCCAGAACTCTCTAGCCAAAATACATGGTTTTAGGACTAATCATACCAAATTGCTAGTGTTTTTTCCTTGTGTTGATCCTACTTGAATAGGAACATCTCTAGCCTAAAGCCATACAAAACCATATTGATATTTCCATATCAGTTCTTACTTCTTACAAGTGCAATCACAAAGAGTAATAGATTAGTCAATCAACTAGGAAAATAAAACTCATATCCACCATTCGTGTGTGAACTTAAGGAGACTAGACCCTTGACGAAGAAATGAGTAGGGGTTCCTAGATACGCAGCAACTACAGGCTAATATGCATACATGTGCAGCAGTAGCTACAGAATACTTGTACTGCAGCAGTAGCAATTTCGGAGAATAGGGGGAATTTTGTAAGTTGTAGTAGCAACAAGGGTATGGATAGTCATTTATTCTTTAGGAAGTCATATAACAGACTCTCAAATTTGAACAAAATAGGATAATAGGCCAACACTGATTCCAAACATTCAGAGTCATCTATATGTGGATGGCCATGAATAATCTAGTTTGATGATTATATATTATTAGCAATGCCATGAACCAACTATATGAATAGAATTAAATGACACATTTTCAAATTGATTGATCATGTTCTTGCATTGAGCAAAATCATCTCATAATTAGTTAGATAATAATAACTAGTAGCTCCACACAATCAACTATCCCTTACAAAAGAAAATCGGCCATTTGCATCTAAAAGAAGGAACCAAATAAAGAAAATGGAATAGAACTTACATGGTATCCCTTATACTTTATTATCTGTTTTAACCTGTCAATAATAGAGAGGAACCTTTCTATGTCAATATAACAAAGTCACCAGTTTTCAACTACCATTCAAAATATATATCTGCAGATGTCACTTCCTTATCACTAATGAATCCTACACTAACATAATATGATAGGGAAACTATCATCTATTTAGGAAAGATAGCAGGATAAACTACTTATTTGAGCTTCTCCAAATATTATATTGTTCAAGGATCCAAATAATTTTATGAACAAACGATTCAGTATGACAAGTCATACTACAAAAATAAGTCATATCAAGGGAGAGATAAGTATGTATACTATCTGCAAGAGGCATATTTCAAATCAAGAACAATCTCTATAGAGTGTCATTCCGAAGAAGCATTTGCTGCCTCGATAGAAAAATAAAGTTAAAAAAATGAAAGATGACATGTGCACCTGTGTAGAAAAATTTGCAACATTATATGCAATATGTGACCCTTGACTTTTAAAGTCATCACCAAGGAAATCCTGGAAAACAAAATAAATTATGACTACATATACCGAGTACTAGAACTAAAAAGAAAAAAAAACAGAAAAAAGAAAAGAACTACATAATCCATAAGCGCAGATACCTGAGACATGCCAGCAATAGAAAATCCTTCAAGGAATGTTAGACTAAGACCTTAGACTAGTACATACCTATGTGAAAAGAGAAAAGTAAGCATAGATCATGATACTTCAGATTTGAGTTAAAAATTGAAACCATAGCAACAAACCTGAGTCAAAAATCTAGTTTGGCTTAATGGACCACCTGTAGTAGGGTGAGTATTAGGATTTCCTGAAGTAGGGAAATTATAAGTAGAACCAATGCTACAAACAGAGTGCTGGAAGCTCTACTCTTGCGGAAGATGACCACCAATTGTAATACCAGCATTGCCTAAGAAGTGTTTGAATGTTGTCATTCATATCCGAGCCATGCATCCATTTACCTTATAGGCTTTTACCAATCCTCCCTCAAAACTCTTAGTCAATACAAGTAATAGCATTAGCAAAAATATCAATTTGCTTTTCTACTAAAAGTGCCAAATGTCTCGATGCCCTGCTTCAAGAGAAGTCAGTTGAATCTGGGCTACAAATGTGCCCTTTTTTGTAACACTAGTTTCTTAAGCACGGATGAGGTGGAACTAGGCCACATCCGATATGTTGTCCACTTTTCCTATTTTTTGTACAATATACAAAGTTTAGGGAATGTCATACGTCTACATGCCAACGGGATACCAGGAAATCCAAATAAAAAGCTTTTTTTAATCTCGTCAAAATGTGTAAATGAATTTGATTGTGATTGTTGATCAAGATAACTTTATAGAGCATCAGTTTCTAAACATGATTGCTTGGTAAACAGTAAAACAATAAGAATTTTAAATTTTCAACATCTTTTGGGAAACTCGAAATTAGTGTATTGAACTTAGCATCTCACTGTTGCTGTTTGCACTAGAATTTCATAGTGGTTTTGTTCAGTATCCAGAGCTCCTCCAAAGTACTATAAATATTTGCAGTTGAATATTAAGTTGGGCTTCTTTTGTCAGAGAACCAACTCTCACCCGTCTTCTGCTCACCCCATCGATCGTCGGTATAAGAAAGCTGCTAACAAAGCTTCTGATACCAAAAATACTGAGGTAAAAGGCTAGGAGGTTAAAGTTATGGTTCTTGGGTTTATCACCAACATAAATATATTACTAAAGCAATAACATAATGTAATATGTGGTAGTGTGGTAGTGGAATGCAATCCATCTACATGTCTCAACTGTTGGCCATATGTGAATGTTTTATAAGATGTAGAAAGGAAAGAAGGTAGTTAACATAACATCAGTCAGAACTCATTCTAAATGATATCCAATACAAGCTCTCAAGAATGTAAAGTGCAAGCAAATAGAAATTATCTCGCATACCTACATGAAGGACAATATTTCTCCTAGCTGGCTTTGAAGTTGCTCAAAATCTAGTTCAGTCCATGGATTTTATAGTCATATGGAATACCACCTACAAGTCATTTGGTGTCTTACTGGGGGCAGTCTACTGCTGGATGATGCACAAAAACTTTTGGTCTATTCTGCAGCTCTTTGACATCACTGGACTAAACCATGTCTTACAAAACCGTAAAAGAAAAAAAATGCTTTTTGCTCTTTATTCATATATATCTTCATCTACAAGTTCTCTAAGTTTTCTATTCATATCAAGTTCTCTCTGTCTCTATTGTTATTCATACAGTATATTGGATGCCTCAATGTTTCACATCAAAAATCATGAGTCAAGTGTCAGTATAATTTTATAGAGAGAGGACCCTCCATGTACCCTGGCAATGAAATTGGCGCTCTAGATATCTAAATCTATTAGTTCTTGCATCTAAGAAGGAAATAAAATGCAAGTACTATCATCCTACCTATTATAAAGAAGTGTTTTGGCTGAGTTCTGACAGTAAATAAAATATATCAAAAAAAATGTAAAATCAATATGAGCAAGATTCCATCTTCTCCTTCAATACTTTCCAAGAATGCAAAATGAAAGTCCATTCTCCAGCATCAACATAAAACACTGTATCCATAACTTGGTGCTTAAATCATTATGCATTATGTAAAGTTCAGCTATACATGAAACACAAATTTGAAAAGATTTAATGGTTATGTCATATTTGAAACATATTATCACAAAACCAAAAGAAATATTGAGTCATTTCATTGCCACCAAATTTCCAGACTCTTACAACTAGAGGCAGTTCCTGATAGCATAACTTAATCATTTGCACTCTAATCAAACAATCAGCAGCACAGAAATTTCTATAATCCAACAAATAAAATGATTGGTCCTTCTCTAAATTACGTATACAATTGGGATAGGCCTACAAATGGCAAAAATTCTGGTGGACAAACATCAATTATACAATAGAGAACCCACAAAAATGACATATATTGATCATTGGGTCATCCAAAACTTAAACTTTGACTGGTGGGTTCATTAAAAAAAAGGATTTTTCGGATGAATCTAGAAAGAGAAAAAAAAAGAATTGATAAACTTTTGACGGAAGGAAAAAAGGGGAAGAAGAAGTCTCTTACCTCTGTTAAATGCCTTCTAAAAGGGGCAAAAGAATTGAGTCCATGTCCCAATATCATGGTCCAAATTAGAAAGTGTCGTGCCATTAAATGGTTCGAACCTGTGTGCTTATTCAGGAGTCACTAAAACAAATAGCAACAACAAAGTTTTAATCTCAAGAATCAAAACCAACCAACCAAAAGAGATATGTCAATAGAGTGAGTGAAGAACAAGAGCTGACTGACCACTCAGAGTATGTCATCTGCACGTCGATCTTGAGCGAGAGCAGGATCGTGAAGCAGAGGAGGCAGCCATGAGCCGCCATGGATCAGGCCGACTTTCCCATGCGACTCCACGTCATCGACTTCCCCATGCGAGGAGACGAGCGATGGGCGGTTTCCGGATCTGAAATGTGCTCAAGGACGAAGAAGATGAGCCTTAGGGGTTAGGGATTTCGGTAGAGGGGGAGAGGAATAGAAGATGACTGCGGGGGCTGCAGATTTTGGAGAAGGGTTAGGTCTAAGGATATAACACTTATTATGACATGTGAAACTCACGTGACATGTTCTTTCTCCTTAACAACGGTTGTAGCCGTTGGGAAAAAATAGCATATGTTACTAATATTAAATTTATTTTTTTGTCTATTTATACTAACGGTTTTTTAATTTTCTAACGATTTTTTACTGTTAGAAATTTGTAACGGTAAAAAACTGTTAGGATTTGAAAAAAATGTGTGTTAGTAAAACCTTATTTTGGTGTAGTGTAAGAGATCGGAATCGTGGGTGACCCTCTATGATCGGCCCACAATAAGGGTCAAGGAATATCATAAATTTATTCTGGATACGACAACCTAGCTCCCTGGGCGGCCCTCTATATGAGTCAAAACTTATGGTAGTTAAATATATTTAATGGGTCCAATGGATAATTATATAGGACTTGAGGATCGATCTTCAAGTTCCTGCCCTCAGCTGAGATTTGGACGAACCTACATGCAAGTACACCTTGTCTTATATACAATATATTTGCATGCTTTTTCTTTTATATATTTATTTCTTTCTGTCATATGATTACCTGCTGCTTACGCTCTTTTTTTTCCTCTGTTGTTTTCTTATTTTATGTGCGCGTGGTTTCCTTTTCGTTTTATATCACATATTGCAATATTAACATTTTTGTGTTCATATATACATCTTGTGATAGTCGTTGCTTACGCCTAGACTCTAGTTCTCTTGACTCGGCCTTGACTTGACTTGAGCTCGTAGTTCATAGACGCGAGGGAAAACCGATACTAGACGTTAGCTATATTGGGACTACTCTCGATCTTGAGTACCCATTGTGTGGCATTAGAGTTCTGTTCACCTAACCACCCTCGTTCGTGTGCTTCCATTACATTATAAAAGATACTTAATATAGTCTGGGAGCCCCATTGGTCTATTTTCTATAACAATGTCATCTCCCATTGAATTGGGATTATCTATTTCTCGTAGTCTCGTTTGGTAGCATGGTTCTCAATGCATGATATGCCTTTTTTTTTTCCTTAGTTGTTATTTTTATTATTTTTATATGTATATATATTATGTATGTTGTTATGTCCTATGAGAATCTATACTCGAAAGCTTGACAATGATCTAGCATATTATAGCATGTATATACTTAATGTTGCGAAATCGATCAGATATCACAATGATACATTATTTTTAATCAATTCGGATCTCCTACATAATTTCACGTAAATATAAAAAAAAAATTGTTACATAGCGATCAATCACACCGTCATCACGACCACCATGCACCTGCACGTAGGACAAGTCGATGCCCGTGTCAGCCACTGGTCGATGCAGACGCGGTGGAACGTGTGTCCGCACGGGTGCAGGATTCGGTACCATTCCCCTGGCTTCAGCTCTTCGATGCATATGACGCATTCGGACACGGGATCTCCCTCCTTGAACTCCAACGCGGTTAACTCCGACGCCGTTATCTTCTCTGTCTCTGCTTGATATGATGGTAGGCGGCGTTCCAAGAAATAAAGCCATGATACGTATGCAAATAAGTACAATGATACGAATGCCAAGAAGACCAAGGCCAACCCAAGAAGACAAATGGCTAGTAAGGCAAGGGGAGACAACATGGTTGTTCAAGAGGAGGATGTGGAAGATTTGAATTGTGAATTTCTTACCTACTATATATATATATATATATATATATATATATATCCCAACCGATATAGTGGTATTCATTTCTCAATCATCAATTCAATATACGTTTATCTATAGCAGTATTGGTTTTTTAAATCAACCATTAATAAAATTTGTTTCATTGGCATTGGAGTTTTGGGTTTTCATAGGAAGGCCTGTCCTTCTCCTGAAATGTGAGCTTAGCAATCAACCTAGAACAACCGAGCCAATAAATTTTATTTTAAAAAAATTTAACTTTATATTTTAGAAGCATAATTTTTTTTTAGAATATTTAAATGGCCAAAAATTTGATAGATTTAGATGTCCGAAAATTTAAAAGATTAAAAAATATTTAAAAGATCTAGCTTATTAATAATATATGGATGAGTACTAATCAAAGGCATATGATTGAGTACTTAATTTGTTGGAATCTTAAAAACAAAATAATATATCTCATACTACCGAAAAATTTAAATAACCGAAAATTTAAAAGATTTAATTAGGTTGTTCGAATATTAAAAGATTTAAATTAGGCTTCAAATTTTCTGGTTAGAGAGTATCGAAAATTTAATTGACAGATTTTTTTTTAAAAAAAACTAAATTATTTGAAATTTAAATGACCGGAAAAATTTAAATGGAACTATTTTGTTTAAAGAACGTCGAAAATTCAAAAGATTTAAATTAGGCTTCAAAATATTTTAGAGAATATCGAAAATTTAAATGATCGATTTTTTTTAAAGAAACTAAATTAGTTTTTTTAATGACCAAAATAGTTTTAGAGAATATTTTGTAAAAGAAACTAAATTAGACTTCAATATTTAAATCACCTGAACAAATTCAAAGAAACTAAATTTCATAGAAAATATCGAATATTTAACTGATTTAAATTAAGGAATTTTTTTTATACAAAATTAAATTAGGCGTCAAATGACCCAAAATTTTGTAGAGGAGAAAAAAAGATTAAAATACAGATATACATTGCTTCTCACAATTACAATAGGTACACAAATCGAAAATTTCCAAATTGACAATCCTAGAAAAGATATAAATAACTGATAAAGAAATATGAAAAGGATGGAGCCAAGTAACTTAATATATATATAAAAGGAATCCAAGATAAGGACAATCAGAAGAAGAGGAATTTCTTCAAATATTTTCCCCGTAAAAGTAATTAATGTACATAATTATTTTTCTTTGACACTTCTGCTTCATAAAAGTAAACATATATATTTTCCTTAGGTTCTCCTTTCCTAGAAATTATCCCTCCAAATTTAGATGAGTAATACTATTGGTACCTCCAAATTATCCCTCCAAACTATTTTTTCCTTATGTGACGATTGACACGACATGTTAATTAATATTATGTGTCCTATGACATGACATATGACATGACAAATTTTAACTCATAAAATTAGTTACCCAAAAAAAAAAAAATTCATGTTAATATTAATGTTAATTTATTTTTTAAGGTTAATTTTAATATTAATTTTAATGTTAATTTTGATTTTAATTATAAATTTTACTATATCAGCTGTCACATCAACATGTCAAGTCAGCTGTCACGTAAGGAGAGATAATTTGAAAGAAAAATTTGGAGGGACAAATAGTATTACTCAATTTAGATATGGGAGAACGGTTCACGCTCCAACTTAGTTAATGAATATCCCCTCTTTAATTTGGGCTCTACACTTTGGTCTACAAGTATACAACACAAATATATAACTGGTGCATCCCATTCAGTTTAGACCTTGGGCTGTGGTTCAGCCTGTCTTGTGCCAGAGCCGGACCGCTTAGCAATTGAGGGTGTAAATACAAATAACTCAATTAATTTGATACAACTAAAGTACCTGTTCATAGAAGATGGTCTTTCACAGCTTTTGTTACTATGCCTTTGTTACTATGTATGCATCTATCCCGCCATTCCCTCTCCTGCTCCACCGTCCTCCGTCGAACCGAGCACGCACGCTTGCCACACGCACGCACGTGCACCATGCGCGCGCAAAATAGCACGGTGGGGCTTTCCTTAGCAGCTATATATGCAAGCTTGCATGATGTTTTTATTGCGAAGAAGCTGCCGAAGGAATTGGCAACATCCACCAAAGCAATCAAGTATGATGTTAAAATTGCTGAAAAATGGTGAGGTAAAGTTGCATAATTTTGTAAAGTTGATACGGGAAGAATACAATGTCGTATAATTTTGTACCATCTCTACGTTGGTGCACATCTATGACATGGGTACACGTTTGGTTAGCGGAATTGGAGACTTAGAAAGAAAATTGATTTTTTTTTTCTTTTGTTTGGATGACAAAAAAATTGGGGAAGAAAAAAAATTTGATTCCTAAGAGGAGAAAAAATAGGAAAAAAAGTGGTTCCTCCCATCAATCCAATGATTCATTTTTTTCCTCTAAGGGTTCACTTCCCCTCTCAACTTTTTTCGCTTTTCCAAACACCCGAAAGAAAATTGAGTGGAATTGTAATTTTTCAATGGAAAAAATGTCACAGAATCAATTTCGTGGGACAGAATGGGACGTCCCGTGCATGAAAACTCAACGGCTAGGGACACCGCACGGACGGTCAAGGACCGGCACCATTCTACCACGAATATAAACGACGGCCGACCACGCGGCCCGTCGTGCGGCGTCCAATGGACGTCGGGAAGACGTCGTAAGGACGTCGTGCGCATAGAACGGGTGGCTGGACGGCATCGACTGTCGTAGGCGTCGTGAAGACGTCGGGGACGCCTTCGACGTCGTGGGCGAAGCGAGGCGTTGAGTTGCCGGCGTCGAAAGACGTCGGCCATCCCGTGAGGCTCGGGAGCGCGCGGAGTGCGCGAGGCGTACGTGTGGGACGATGATGAAAAAGCCAGTACGGACAAGATCCGTACGAAGAGTTCGAAGCGATATGACGACCGGCTAAAATCGTGTGCGGGAAGACACACGATTTAATTGAGCCCGCACGTGTTGGATTAAAAAAAAATACTTTCCTTTCCGCAAACCAAACGAGGACTAAAGTTGTATAATTTTGTAAATGTTATTTTGAAGGGGTGTTATTAAACGCACCCCCATATTAATTCTGTTTATCCTCTTTTTTATTTTTAGGAGGTTTGACCAGATTTACACATTGTTTAAAATTAAATTATCTGTTTGCCCTTCTCCCAACTATATTAAAAAAAAAATAAAAATCTAAACCATTATTTTAACTTTTGATTAAGTTTCTAATCGATTTTTTTTTTCTTTTTTTGAGATAATTGGACAATTTCTAGCCTTTCTTTCTTAAACAAATAGAAAAAAAAGTCTAATCTTTCTCTTTATCAAATTTTATTTGTAAAATTTTTAATAAAAAACAAAATGTCAAAACGTTCTATCCATAACGAGGATGGATGAAGGACAGTTCGAAGAAGATGGTCGAGCAATGGTTAAGATGAACAATGACTAATAGAAATTTTGGAAGTTAAAAAGATATAAAAAAAAAATAATGAACGAAGATGATGATAATAAAAAAATGTGTTAATATAATAATATAAATATTTAAGATATTTAAGAAATTAAGGAACATAGGATAAAGAGAAAGAAGGTGAACTGAAAAGTATTATAAGGTAAACTTAATAAAGCCAACAAAAGAGCTAAAGTAAATAAAAGTAGGGGTGTAGTTAACAACAATCATTTTGAAGTTGTATAATTTTTATGTGAAATCATTGGATTATATTTTTTATAATATTGTTATTCATAAAGTTTTTTCCTACTGTTTTACTGGAATGTTAATAGGTTTTTTTCTAAAAAAATTGTAAACCTGATATGAGAAGAATACAATGTTTTACTGTTTATTGGAATGCTAAATTGTTAAAAATCTTATTGGTATGTTTTTTCCCTGTAAATTTTGTGCTAAAAATTTTAGGATAAACTTTGGTCCGACCCTTTCTGTAGTACGGGCCATCAACCGAAAAATAAGGTACATTTTGGTTCAGTTCGATTTTCGTATCCAACCAGTTCAAATAGAAAAATTCGATTCGGTTCATAATTCGATTTTTCATAATTATGATTTGGTTCGATGGAACCGACCCATTGGTCACCCCTAAGTCCACCCCAAGAATTTGTTTACTAAGATTGTGGACAGTTAATTACAATCTGTATAGACTTGAAGTGTATTATAGGTCACTTCGAACAAATAGACCGTCTCTCGCCAAACAGCACACACATCAGGCTAGGGGTGAGCATTATTCGATTTTAGATCAAAAATCGAACCAAACTGAATCGAATAAGAGATTCGGTTCGGTTTAAAAAAAAATCGGTTCGATTCGATTTTGAAAATATTAAATTTTCTTATTCGATTTTGATTTCAGTTTTGGATTTCGATTTCGGTCTAAAACCGAAAACCAAATAGGCGAGCAATTCAAATAAACCGAAAATTCAAATAAATCGAATAAACCGAAAATCAAACCGATTTAATTCGGTTCGGTTTGATTCGGTTATGGACCAATTCGGTTCGATTTCGGTTTTGCTTATTCGGTTTTCGGTTATGGACCAATTCGGTTCGAGACAAATAGACCGTCTCTTGGGCTGTCAGACCTGCACCATATCCTATTTCCTCTATGCAATGTCTGACCTGCATCTTATCCTATTTTCTCTATGCAATGTCTGACCTGCATCCTATCCTAATTCCTCTATGAAATGTCTGACCTGCATCCTATCCTAATTCCTCTATGAAATGTCTGACCTGCATGCTATCCTAATTCCTCTATGAAATGTCTGACCTGCATGGGCCACCACTAAAAGACGTGTCACGTCCCGCTTTCCAGATTTATGGCGAGCCGGGTACGTAACATCATCTCCAGGCTACGCGACATACGAATACGCCAGTACCCATATTCGCGATTGTCGCCCGTAAGGTTCGTGCATAGGTAAAAACAGGTCATAACTTACATAAATTCAAGTCAGCAAAATCTAAAACTAAGATATTCTAACTAATTGAACATGAACATCACTATCTCTACCTAGTAAAATTTTGAGCCCAACTATAAATAATACAATTATACTTTAAACAAGTAGATAAAAAGAATTCTTGTACCAACTTGAACGTCTACAATGGTATCATCACGTCCTTGATCTCCAGTTGTCCTTCAGTACCTGATAGCGGCTTCACTTGGTACACTACTACAAAATCTAGTGAACAATACTAGGTCATTTAGAAACGACAAGCAAGTCCTCGGCCAAAAACGGTTAAGGAAAATATAATAAGGAATGGAACATAAAGATTTTCTATTAAAAGAATAGAAATATGCAATTTTTACATTGTTACAGTTTTTATTCATTTAAGTAGTATAAACATCCTTTTGGCTTTAATTAAAATGAGGTAATTTCCTTCTAGAATGAGATAAAATTTGAAGGACACGTTACTGTCGATGTAGATGTAAAAATTTTCGAGCTTCCCTTGAGCTTATCATAAATTTTGTCTCCCTTGGACAAAATTGAAATTGCCTCCCTTGGACAAAATTGAAATATGCCTCTCTTGGACAAAATTGAAATATGCCTCCCTTGGACTAACCCTAAAATGTAATGCAATTTGGAGAACAATTCCTGAATATTCATCTAAACATTTTCCGTCAACAATCCCGTTAACCCGGGATCAGGCTGTGAATTCGGAGCCTCCCTTGGGCTTAACAATCATCTACTCGATGTTACTGTCGAAATAGATGTAAAAATCTGGAGCCTCCCTTGGGCTTAGTTTGCCTCCCTTGAGCAAACAAAGTAAGAGCCTCCCTTGGGCTTTATTTTGCCTCCCTTGAGCAAACAAAATAAGAGCCTCCCTTGGGCTTTGTGAAACCCATGTTTTGTAATTTATTATATTAGTGTTTTGTAATAAATATTAGTATTTCTAAAAATTATTATTATTATTATTATATTATATTTTGAGTGCAAACGATTTCGAAAATAAAATAACAAGGATTTTTGGATTTCAGACCCAGACCCGAGTCCGAACTCAGACCCAGGCCTGAGCCAAACCCAATCCCTTTCTTATTTCTAAAATCTGTTTTGGTTAGTTTAAAAAAAAAAAAAAAAATTATTCTAGCTGGTCCCATAGGACCAGCAACCCACACATCCACGAATTGGTCAGCCACTCCTATTTTCCTTTCTACTTTCTTTCTCCTCCACATACGCAAACCCCCAAAACCGTCGACTTTTCCCCTCCCGAAACTCCCCGACATCTTTTCCTCTTCCGTAACACCTCCTTCTCCTTAATAACACCCCACTCTTCTCTTCACAATCAGCAGAAGTAAACTTCTCTCTCTCTTACTCTCACCAACTCTCTTCCCCACAACTCATTTTCTTTCCTCTCTTCATTCTCTGGGGAAGAAAAACCCCTCTCTTCCGAACCCCTCACCCGACTGCATCCGCCGAGCTTCCCTCGGCCAACCGCCCCGACGCCGCGGCTGTTCTCCGACCGAGCGCCCCTTCCCGTCGTCGCCACCCCTCGCGGCGACCCCCGAGCTCCCCTCGCGCCGCCCCCTGGCCGCGCGGTTCCGGCCGACCACCGGAGACCCTCTCCCCGCCGACAGCCTCGCGCCTAGCGCCGACCGCGGCGGAGCCAGCGCCGAGCGCCCCCGTGCGGCCCTGCTCCGGCGCTGCCCTCCGGCGCCACTCCTCGTGTCCAGATCCGCGCGACCCCGACCGCCGAGGCCGTCCGCGCCCCTTCCAGCGGGCCGATCCCCTCCTCTCCCGTACTTCCCGACGAAGCCTATTCCGGCCAAGCCGCGCCAGGTCCGGCCAGAACCCCGCCGAGTTTCCCGTCCGGCGCACCCCGCCGTCCAGATCTGCGGATCTCCGGCCGTACGCGCCCCTCCCGCGGGTCCAGCGCTCTCCGGCGCCCTCCTCGGCGAACCCGAGCCGATCCGTGGCCGTCCGTGTCCGGTCCAGCACCTACCCGTGCCCGATCCGCTGTCCAGACCCTTCCCGCGCGGTTCTCCTCGCTGTCCGGAGACTCTCGAGTCCATGACGGCGCGTCCCGAGTCCGAGGCCACCCTTCGGACTCCGTCATCGAGCCTCTCGGTAAATTTCTTGATAATCAGAGTAGTTCGTCCCTCCCGTGTCGAGTCCATGATGAGGATCGGTCCCCGGTTTCCCTTTGGGAAATCCGGTTAGCAGCGTAGTATTATCGTTTAGCTGCGTTAGATTATTTTCCTGTGTTGCTTTGGTGTGATTTGGTTGGATTACGAGATTCCTGGACTTTTCGGGAATTATTCGGTGGAGTTGGAATTATTTTTCTGTGGCTTGGAATCATTTTGGTGGATATTTCTGTGGATTATTTTGGGTTGGAAAAATATTTGCAGGAGTTTGTTGACGCACTTCCCAGTTCTTGGGTTTGTCCCGAAATAGAGGAAGTGCTGTCCAAATTTTTACAAAAACTATATTTAAATTGATTTTAAAATTGGTTTTCGGAAAATGAATTTAAAACTGATTTTTCGGGCGACGACCGTACCGGTCTGTGGGCCCCGGCGAAATGCAAACGCACCGGTCCGACCGGACGTTGTGGTATTAGCCGAATTTTGAGGAATGGACCGAGTCTGAGACTCTTAGCTTTCTTTTAATTATTTTAATTAATATTAGGTTATTTATTATTAGATATTTAAATTCCTGCACTTTAATTATTTAATTAAGTCTTTTTATCTTATTTGATGTAAAAGGAAATTGTACCGGGCATAAGCCCATCCTAGGACCATTAGCTGTGCCAATGTATTATGTAGCATAGTTTTATTTTATTTTTCTTTTCTGGTGGATGTGATTTGGGTGGTTTTGATTAGTCGTGTAATCGTAAATTAGAGCGCGAATTACTGATTAATTACGAATTTAATTAAATGAATAAAATATTATTAATTCACGATTTATCACTAAAAGAAATTGTATTTTTATAAAAATATTACAAAACACAAAGTTTTCCAAAGTTAAATTGATTTTCGTGTATTTCCAAATAATCCAATTAACCGGCTTAATCAACGCACGTAGATGCGACGTAACCGTTAGCTGTAGTTGAATACAACTTAAAACCTGACTAGGACATGACTACTAGAGATTGCAACTAGCACATTTAGTCTGGTTATTCAGGAATCTAAGTCGAGTTCTCAACTGTAGGAACTCGAAGTCGTACCTGACGTTCCTCCTCGGTACCGACTCGTCTATCCAGTCATTCTAAAACAAAGGCAAGTACATTTATGTTGATTACAATTATTTAATAATCACTTCACTGCAATTTTAAACCACTGTTCAAACACGAACTCCTTCGGGAGTATTGACTGTACTGTTGGGGACTGGGGGAGTAGAGTAATGTTTATGACCACATCCAAATTACTGTAACTGACTGTATTAGCTTTCCCCTCTTCACACGGGGACAAGCCATACCGTATCGCTAGATACTACTGTAACCCAAGCCGGTCATATACATTGCCTATTCACATCACTGTACTGTATTGTTTCAAAACTGTTCATCTTTAAACTGTTTAAAAGTGCATGATTTTATTGTTAAATTAATTGTCAAGATTAGCATAAATTGTACTTTGCTCCCTCCTGACTGGAGACCCAACATTTTAGGTATCACTGATGAGGCTTTGTTACGCGATCCCAAGATGAGGAATTCGAGATTGCTGAGCTGTTTGCCTAGAGTTTTCTTTTATTCATGATGTATGTAAAAAAAATGGTTTAAGTTGTATCTTTTATTTCATTGTAAAAGTTTAATAAAGTTTTATTTTCGAATTTTGAGTTGTGACAAATATAGTGTTGTTGTATGGTTATCTGCTACTGAACAGCTTACTGCTGCCGTCTCAACAACGGTGCAGGCTGGGCATGATCCGACTAGACCCAAATAGTTGGGATCGGGTCGTGACATGTTTTTAGTGGTGGCCCATGCAGGTCAGAACAACAACTTAGGAAAACATATTTAGAAACAATTAGAACACTAGAACATCAATTTGTCACAACATAGGACCGAAATATATTATAAATAAATATTTTTGTTTGATTATAGACTGGTAGGATACCTTGCTTATAAGTGCGTCATAAACCTTCCAGAGAATGACCATTGACAAGACCAAATCCTGTTGGCGATGAGGTGTTATCTCCGGATCATACCCCATCCCCTCAACCAAGCCCAGGGTCCTTTCCCTCGCGGCTGTTTGACCGTCCGCATAATGCATCCAGTGAAGTTTTTCTTACACTGGCGAATCCTACCTCATCTCAAACTGAATTGCATTTCCTTGGTGGAGTATTCATTTTTGTTGCTCCACTAGTACCAGCAATCATCTTCCAAATGGTTGTCCTATTTCAAAAAATCCTGGAGTTCCAGAAAGCTCAAGAGGAAGTCCAGCAGGAACAGATGAATATCACGAGAGAAGACATGAAGAACGTCATGATGTAGCCTTAGTTATCTCCAACCAAGTTAGAGCAGAACTTTTGTCCTAGGAAGGATACCCCTGAAGATATTTGGGTCCCATCAAATACTCTACTTCCGGCAGCCTTGTCGTAAGAAGCTATGGGCTTGTAACTACTGCAAGAGGCCTGGTCATTAGACCGTTAGTTGCCGCAAGAAATTGGGACAATGTTTGGCATGTGGATCTGCTGAACATCGGGTAAAGGACTGCCCTTATCTGTTTATCAAGCCAGAGCTCATAGACCAGCAACACCTGTTAGGCCACAATCTAAGGACCCTCTTCCTATCCAGCAGACCCTGCCCCTTACAATAAGGCATGATTCAGACTCGAAGATCATAGAAGATGAAGGACCAGATCGATGAACTGAAGGCTTTAGGATTTATTCAGAGTGGAACTTTACCTTAGGAGTACCTATCTTGTTTATGTCCAAGAAGGATGGAACAACGGATGTGCATCGATTACCAGACACTAAAGAAACAAGTACTTTCTGTCCGGGTCGAGGATCTGTTTGATCTGGTTATGTGGAGATAGAATGTTTCGAAGTTTGACTTAAGATTTGACTACCATCAAATCAAAGTCAGGAAAGAGGACATTTCCAAGACGGCGTTCAAATACCAAGTATGGGTAGTTTTCAGTGGTCAGGACGTTAGACTGGCAAATGCTTCTGCTGTGTTCATGAATCCCATGAACAGAGATTTTTATGAGTATTTGAATCGGTTTATCTTCTCCATAGATAACCTTCTGATATATTTGAAGACTGAAGAAGAGCATGAAGAACACCTGAGGAAGTTTTGGAAACTTTGAGGAAAAAGAAGTTTTATGGTAAGTTATCGGAACGTGGATCTTTGACAAGGTGGACTTTTGGCCATGTTGTCAAGAGAAGAAATTTCGATGGAAGATAGCTGTTGTTGAAGAGTGTTATACCCCAAGTTCAATTCGGAAGGTTCTTGAACTTGGCCGGCTATTATCAGAAGTTCGTGAAGTATTTCGCCAAGATTGCTGAGCCAATGACGAAGCTCACCTGGAGGAATGAAGAGTTCATCTGAACGAAAAGTTTGCCAGACGGCATTGAGGAGCTAAAGAAGAGACTTACCACTACACAAATCCTTGCGCTACCCGCAGGAACCGGTGGTTTCTCAATTTACAGTAATGTCTCTGGAAAAAAGACTGGGTTACAATCTTCAACAACATGAGGAAATAATTGCTTACAAATCTAGGCAATTACGGACTCATGAGAAGAACTATCCCACACATAATTTGGAACTTGCTGTAATGGAAGCATTATGGAAAGGGGGTGAAAATATATGTGGACTATAAAAGTCTAAAATATATCTTTACTCAGAAAGACCTGAGCGTTGGACAAAGAAGATGGTTGAGGATTTCAACATCGATTTACATTACTATCCAGGAAGAGCAAAATGTGGTAGCTAATGTACATAGTTGATACTAATGGCGAAATTCTTAAACAAGAAGCGGCACCTGCTAGAAGACATCAGAAAGTTGGACTGGAGATTATACTGCCGAGAGAAAAGAGCTGGATGTTGATTCAGTATCGATAAAATTGCAAGTGAGCTTGAGTCTGATGAAAGAAGTCAAGAAGACGCAGTTTCAAGAAGAAATATTTTGCAAATTGAGAGATCAAATGTTGGCAGGAACAATTGAGAGTTTCTCTATTGCCAATGATGAAGCTTTTGAAGAATGGTATGAGGTTATGTATCTTCTGGCGAACTAAGGAATGAACTGATGGAAGAAGCGCGCAGTCGCAGTATCTCACATATGAATCGGGATATGCGTATCATTAATTGATATTATGAAATGTAGAAGGACAAATTCCAAGTATGGGATTAGATTGGTCAACATAAGGAGTTTAGCAGAAACCAGTAAGTTTGTTGCAGCCGCTGGACATTCTAGAGTGGAAGTTGAAGCCCATGAACTTTGTATCAGGATTACCTTAATTCCAAGGAGGGAAGAACACCAATTGGACTTTGTGGATTGACTGACTAAGTCAGTTCACTTATTTCCCTACAAATTGGTTTATTCACTAAGAAGTTGACAGCATTGTATGTAAGGCAATGTAAGAGAAAGAGTACTGTTGGGTCTAGAAAAGGTGACTGACGCAGTAGAAGTAGTAAAGGTAATTAGAGACAAGCTCAGAATTGCCAAGATAGACGGAAGCATTGGGATTAAGTGTAGACGTTGATCAGTGGAGTTTGAAGAAAGAGATAGTGTCTGAAGATCTCTTCTACCAAAGGAACGATTAGTTTTGGCAGAGTTGGAGAAGTAGCATACCGGTTAGCTCTACCAGCTAATCATTGAGAGTATGTACAATGTTATTTCATAGTTCAGAAGTTGCATCTTGAATCTGAGTAATATTTTGGACAATTCAGAGCTGGAGAGTAGATCAAGCCTTACAGTGCCAGAGAAACCAGTAACAAGCGTAGTCAGAGGTGAGTAGAAGATCAGAAATTTGAGCCATCATAATTCATATTTCCTTCAAATCCTTATCTTTTTCATTTTGAACTTGACATATGTTGCTAGTTAGCCTAGTTTTGCAAGCTATTTCTTTTTCAAGCTTGATCACGACAGTATTTTACTGGGTGCACCCACTAATATATTGTCTAATCAGGACCGGTGCATGATGGTCTGATCAACCTCGTGTACTTTGGTTCGCTTTTGTATTTTTCTACATGGATGATATCATAAACCGTCTCATCCACGACTGCCTTGAAAATTCTTATTGTTGGACCTGACGGGCGTAGTACCCGTACCTGTTTGATTCCCTAACCTTGCTTTTAAATTTCGAGGACGAAATTTTCTAATGAGGGAAGATTGTGAAACCCATGTTTTGTAATTTATTATATTAGTGTTTTGTAATAAATATTAGTATTTCTAAAAATTATTATTATTATTATATTATATTTTGAGTGCAAACGATTTCGAAAATAAAATAACAAGGATTTTTGGATTTCAGACCCAGACCCGAGTCCGAACTCAGACCCAGGCCTGAGCCAAACCCAATCCCTTTCTTATTTCTAAAATCTGTTTTGGTTAGTTTAAAAAAAAAAAAAAAATTATTCTAGCTGGTCCCATAGGACCAGCAACCCACACATCCACGAATTGGTCAGCCACTCCTATTTTCCTTTCTACTTTCTTTCTCCTCCACATACGCAAACCCCCAAAACCGTCGACTTTTCCCCTCCCGAAACTCCCCGACATCTTTTCCTCTTCCGTAACACCTCCTTCTCCTTAATAACACCCCACTCTTCTCTTCACAATCAGCAGAAGTAAACTTCTCTCTCTCTTACTCTCACCAACTCTCTTCCCCACAACTCATTTTCTTTCCTCTCTTCATTCTCTGGGGAAGAAAAACCCCTCTCTTCCGAACCCCTCACCCGACTGCATCCGCCGAGCTTCCCTCGGCCAACCGCCCCGACGCCGCGGCTGTTCTCCGACCGAGCGCCCCTTCCCGTCGTCGCCACCCCTCGCGGCGACCCCCGAGCTCCCCTCGCGCCGCCCCCTGGCCGCGCGGTTCCGGCCGACCACCGGAGACCCTCTCCCCGCCGACAGCCTCGCGCCTAGCGCCGACCGCGGCGGAGCCAGCGCCGAGCGCCCCCGTGCGGCCCTGCTCCGGCGCTGCCCTCCGGCGCCACTCCTCGTGTCCAGATCCGCGCGACCCCGACCGCCGAGGCCGTCCGCGCCCCTTCCAGCGGGCCGATCCCCTCCTCTCCCGCACTTCCCGACGAAGCCTATTCCGGCCAAGCCGTGCCAGGTCCGGCCAGAACCCCGCCGAGTTTCCCGTCCGACGCACCCCGCCGTCCAGATCTACGGATCTCCGGCCGTACGCGCCCCTCCCGCGGGTCCAGCGCTCTCCGGCGCCCTCCTCGGCGAACCCGAGCCGATCCGTGGCCGTCCGTGTCCGGTCCAGCACCTACCCGTGCCCGATCCGCTGTCCAGACCCTTCCCGCGCGGTTCTCCTCGCTGTCCGGAGACTCTCGAGTCCATGACGGCGCGTCCCGAGTCCGAGGCCACCCTTCGGACTCCGTCATCGAGCCTCTCGGTAAATTTCTTGATAATCAGAGTAGTTCGTCCCTCCCGTGTCGAGTCCATGATGAGGATCGGTCCCCGGTTTTCCTTTGGGAAATCCGGTTAGCAGCGTAGTATTATCGTTTAGCTGCGTTAGATTATTTTCCTGTGTTGCTTTGGTGTGATTTGGTTGGATTACGAGATTCCTGGACTTTTCAGGAATTATTCGGTGGAGTTGGAATTATTTTTCTGTGGCTTGGAATCATTTTGGTGGATATTTCTGTGGATTATTTTGGGTTGGAAAAATATTTGCAGGAGTTTGTTGACGCACTTCCCAGTTCTTGGGTTTGTCCCGAAATAGAGGAAGTGCTGTCCAAATTTTTACAAAAACTATATTTAAATTGATTTTAAAATTGGTTTTCGGAAAATGAATTTAAAACTGATTTTTCGGGCGACGACCGTACCGGTCTGTGGGCCCCGGCGAAATGCAAACGCACCGGTCCGACCGGACGTTGTGGTATTAGCCGAATTTTGAGGAATGGACCGAGTCTGAGACTCTTAGCTTTCTTTTAATTATTTTAATTAATATTAGGTTATTTATTATTAGATATTTAAATTCCTGCACTTTAATTATTTAATTAAGTCTTTTTATCTTATTTGATGTAAAAGGAAATTGTACCGGGCATAAGCCCATCCTAGGACCATTAGCTGTGCCAATGTATTGTGTAGCATAGTTTTATTTTATTTTTCTTTTCTGGTGGATGTGATTTGGGTGGTTTTGATTAGTCGTGTAATCGTAAATTAGAGCGCGAATTACTGATTAATTACGAATTTAATTAAATGAATAAAATATTATTAATTCACGATTTATCACTAAAAGAAATTGTATTTTTATAAAAATATTACAAAACACAAAGTTTTCCAAAGTTAAATTGATTTTCGTGTATTTCCAAATAATCCAATTAACCGGCTTAATCAACGCACGTAGATGCGACGTAACCGTTAGCTGTAGTTTAATACAACTTAAAACCTGACTAGGACATGACTACTAGAGATTGCAACTAGCACATTTAGTCTGGTTATTCAGGAATCTAAGTCGAGTTCTCAACTGTAGGAACTCGAAGTCGTACCTGACGTTCCTCCTCGGTACCGACTCGTCTATCCAGTCATTCTAAAACAAAGGCAAGTACATTTATGTTGATTACAATTATTTAATAATCACTTCACTGCAATTTTAAACCACTGTTCAAACACGAACTCCTTCGGGAGTATTGACTGTACTGTTGGGGACTGGGGGAGTAGAGTAATGTTTATGACCACATCCAAATTACTGTAACTGACTGTATTAGCTTTCCCCTCTTCACACGGGGACAAGCCATACCGTATCGCTAGATACTACTGTAACCCAAGCCGGTCATATACATTGCCTATTCACATCACTGTACTGTATTGTTTCAAAACTGTTCATCTTCAAACTGTTTAAAAGTGCATGATTTTATTGTTAAATTAATTGTCAAGATTAGCATAAATTGTACTTTGCTCCCTCCTGACTGGAGACCCAACATTTTAGGTATCACTGATGAGGCTTTGTTACGCGATCCCAAGATGAGGAATTCGAGATTGCTGAGCTGTTTGCCTAGAGTTTTCTTTTATTCATGATGTATGTAAAAAAATGGTTTAAGTTGTATCTTTTATTTCATTGTAAAAGTTTAATAAAGTTTTATTTTCGAATTTTGAGTTGTGACAAATATAGTGTTGTTGTATGGTTATCTGCTACTGAACAGCTTACTGCCGCCGTCTCAACAACGGTGCAGGCTGGGCATGATCCGACTAGACCCAAATAGTTGGGATCGGGTCGTGACAGGCTTAGTTTGCCTCCCTTGAGCAAACAAAATACTGATCAGCTTTTTGTTGTAATTATGTTACGGGATATTTAGGGATATTCAGTTTGTTCTCCCCCGTCCAATGCTTCCTAAATGATTCTAAGTATCTTTCCTAAATGACTTTAGATCTTAGGGAGTAAACCGATTTTTCTGAAGGTCGAAAATTTAACTCTCTCTTGAATTTTCCAAAATTTTTGGCAGAGTCTCCTTTGTATAGGGCGACTCCGAAAATTCACAAGAGACAATATATAACACAAAAATATAAATCCGGGTTTGCCGACCCCTTCGGTGGAGCAACTCTCAACACCGGAACCACGCAGATATTATATCGGGTTCGCCGACCCCTTCGGTGGAGCAACTCTCAACATCGGAACCACGCAGATATTATTTCGGGTTCGCCGACCCCTTCGGTGGAGCAACCCTCAACACCGGAATCACGCACAGTTATATATTTATAAATTAAAATTCAAAAGCCAAAAAGTTTCTTGTTTCTTTCCTAGCAAGCGTACTTAGCATTCCTTACCAATTTACAGCAATAATTTAGAGCAATTAGTTAGCACTTCGGTACTCTTATCACAAACACAAGAATTTTTTTTTAGCATTTCTTGTTAGTAACCATAATTCACAAGAGTGAATTATATTCGAAATAAATTTGAATAGTACCTATATGTCATTTGTGGAGTTTCCTAATTCCACAAGATCCATTACAACAATCCAAACTTACTAACGTTGAAATTTAAAAATCAGATTATAGTGTTAAAAAAATTAATATAGATGATACAACCTTGTATTATGCATAAAAATAATTTCTAAGGACGTCTATAGATTCCTACTTTAGTGTTTCAAAACAAAATATCTTGTACTAGCCATCTATGCCCAAAACAATTTTGGAAAGCCATTATCTATTCCAAGAAAAAAATTTATATAGTGACTAATAAATATAAATTCAAAATCGATTAGTAGAATTTAAACTATATCATATTGAATCTAGTGATTTGTTTTACTATCTTAAATTTGAATCTTACTTAATATAACACCCATGTATATATTTTTTTTTAGAAACATAACACCCATGTATCATTACACCCTGAATGATAAACATAATTAGCCATTTCACAATTTCATAATTGCTTACATATATATCATAATATTTACCTATAACATTCAAATCTCTATATATATCCGAATACATATCAAGTCTAGCATCAACATATCATATATTTAAAACTCAAGAGTTATTATGTTCAAAATTATATTGGTGAGTCATGCCGAATCATAGTTCGGGTGTCTGTGTCGTACCACGCATACGTATGTATACATAAATTCATAATATCCAGAATTTAAACTAATTTAACTTGAATATTAACCAAAGGAACGGCCTAACCTATACGATAAATCATATTCTTGTGTTGATGTGTCCATATTGTATCCTGAATATGTGTTCAAAAATTTGGCATATAAATAACCTTATAAATTTATAAAAGATCAAAATTAAAGTTAAAGGTTGAATAACCATGATTCACTAATAATACACCATTTTAATATATATATATATATATATATATATATATATATATATATATATATATATATATATATATATATATATATATATATATATATATACAAAACCGAGCCGTATCGATTCCGTGTCCTGCGGTCGTGTCCGAATGTCTATATTCAATCAAAATCATATATCCATGTTATAATTAATTTATTTCTACCATAGCCTTATAACCTATAATAGAGTTTTCAACAAAATTTCTTGATTTGGAATAGGAAGAAAGGATGGAGGACTTGCCTTGGGTTCTTGAGTTGGACCTAGAATTTTTCCAAACTTCTTCTAAATTAACCCCCTAATATTGATAGTTTTAAATAAATAAATAATTACCGAAAATTATAACCAAATTCAAGGATGAACAAAATATTGGAGAAGGAAATTTATACCTAAGATGGAGTTGGGGCTAGGACTTGGTTCTTCCATTTTTCTTCATCTTCTTCTCCAATTTCTTCTTTCTTTCTCTTTTTTTTTGGAAGAAAAAAAGGGGGTTAGGTTTTTGAAGATGGTGGTGGTGATGATGGTGGAGATGGAGATGAAGATGGAGATGATGGTGTTGGAGGTGGAAATGAAGGAGGAAGGAGAGGAGGATGAAGAGGTGGCCGGCCGGAGAGGGGGTGGCCGTCGGCGGCGGCAGGCGGGCGGCGGCGGCGATGGCCGCAGCAGCGGCGGCAGTAGCAGCAGCGCAGTAGAGAGAGAGAGAGTCCAAGAGAGTTCGAGAGAGAGAGTCCAAGAGAGTTCGAGAGAGAGAAAAGAATTCGAGAGAGAGAAAACCGAGAGAGAGAGGGAGATGGTGAGAGTGAGAGAGAGTGCCGAGAGAGAGAGAGGGAGAGTGAGAGATAAAGAGAGAGAGAGAGAACCGACAGAGAGGGAGAGAGAGTTCGAGAGAGGGAGAGAGAGTTCGAGAGAGGGAGAGAGGGTGTGGGTGAGGGGCTGCCCCTCTCTCTTTCTCTAAATATATAAAAAAAAAAATCTTTTTTTTTCTTAGGGTTTAAAAATAAAAATCTCTAAAAATAAGAAAGAAAACATTATTATTATTATTATTATTATTATTATTATTATATCAATTATTGTTTGTAAAAAAAAAATTTAGAGCAAAACATTTAATTAGATGGAAATATAATAAAATATTAATACATTAATTATTGAAAAGCAGCTATGACATAGTACAAAAATGCTATTTGGCTCCCAAAATATTTGGGTGATGCCATCTTCCATTATGTGGTATACAACATGGTTGCTGACATGACAAAATTTCACATTAACATTAAAATTAATATTAGATTAACATGATAATTAACATTAAGATTAACCTTAACATTAAAATTAACCTTAACATTGAAATTAACATTAATATTAATATTAAAATTAATCTTAAAATTAAAATTAAAATTAAAATTAAAATTAAAATTAATATTAATATTAATATTAAAAATTTTGGGTAATTAATATTTTGGGTTAAAATTTGTCATGTCAGCTGCTATGTCAGATATCACATAATGGAAGATGACATCACCCAAATATTTTAGAAGTCAAATAGCATAATTATACCTAGTAAGTTAAAAGAAAAGTTGAAAAGGAAGGAAAAATATATATCCCATGAATAAATATATGACTACATCTAAATTTTAAGACCATCCCTATCCTGCTATCCTTGCAAAACTAGCTAGACATAGCCGACTAAAACATTCCATCCCTATCTATCAATCAATCAATATACGAGTCTTCCTCCATCTCCATGGACATCGACCACCACCAACCTTAGCTAATGACCTCGATCGTCTCCATTAAGGTTACGTAACATTATATACTAAAAACTGTTCACGTATGATAAATGCACGTAGGTTACCTGTGGGAGAAGAAGACAGTTCAATACATTGGGTGCGTTTGATTGCAACGTGGAAAATACGTGAAAAAGAAATTAATTTCATGAAATAATTTTTCTAGGAAAAAAATTCCATAAAATTTTTAAAAAAATTATAGAAAACTTAATTTGGGTGTTTGATTGCCATTATTTTTCACGAAAAATAGTTATTTTTCATGGAAAATGATATTTTTCTATGCGTTGGATAAGTTTCATTTTCCACCATTTTAGATGAAAATATGAAAAATGATAGTTTTTTGGAAAATAATTCCATGGAAAATATAAGCTATCAAACACTACAATTGTTGGAAAATTTATGATGGAAATATTTTCCATGGAAAAAAAAGCCCAATCAAACACAGCCAAGTAAGGCATATATATATATATATATATATATATATATATATATATATATATATATATATATATATATATATATATATTATTTACTAGATAGTTATAGCTAATCTAATGATGCATATAACTTATATATAAATATTATATGGTAACCATATATATATTGAATAGTTAAATAAAGTAATTATATGAGTAGGGACTGTTAGAAATTTGTGTATCTCTAACTTCATAAAAATTTTATTAACATGTGGTCCATATTTTATATCATGGTTAAATTAGGTAATTGCTGAATAATAAATGTTTGGTTAAATTAGAAGATTCCTACCATTTGCAACTTTGATGGACGGTTGTAAACTTTTAGTGAATGGTTGCACCTTTGATGAAAGGTTGCACGAATGTGAAAATTCGTTCCCTCTCTCTGCCTATATATATGAACCCAAATTCCATCATTTGGACCATCCCAAGAAACACAACTTATAAAATAGGCAAAGAGAGAGAAGGAGAATTTCACATCAAAATAAACGATAGATTCCGGTATGATTTTTATGATTTATAGTAACTAATTATATGATCAAGATCCTATGTCGATTTACATGTTTTAGATTTACATGTTCGAATTTAAAAAATTTACGTTTATAGGGCCGACCCAAGGTAAGCCAGACAAGACTTTGGGCTTGGGGAACTCCCACTGTCTAGAGCAACCCCTGACTCAGTGTGACTCCATAAGAGATCAGAATCGTGGGTGACCCTCTATGATCGGCCCACAATAAGGGTCAAGGAATATCATAAATTTATTCTGGATACGACAACCTAGCTCCCTGGGCGGCCCTCTATATGAGTCAAAACTAGTTATGGCAGTTAAATATATTTAATGGGTCCAATGGATAATTATATAGGACTTGAGGACCGATCTTCAAGTTCCTGCCCTCAGCTGAGATTTGGACGAACCTACATGCAAGTACACCTTGTCTTATATACAATATATTTGTATGCTTTTTCTTTTATATATTTATTTCTTTCTGTCGTATGATTACCTGCTGCTTATGCTCTCTTTTTTTTCCTGTTGTTTTCTTATTTTATATGCACGTGGTTTCCTTTTCGTTTTATATCACATATTGCAATATTAACTTTTTTGTGTTCATATATACATCTTGTGATAGTCGTTGCTTACGCCTAGACTCTAGTTCTCTTGACTTGGCCTTGACTTGACTTGAGCTCGTAGTTCATAGACGCGGTCTATTTTCTATAACAATGTCATCTCCCATTGAATTGGGATTATCTACTTAGCACGGTTCTCGATGCATGATATGTCATTTTTTCTTGGTTGTTATTTTTATTATTTTTATATGTGTATATATTATGTATGTTGTTATGTTCCATGAGAACCTATACTCGAAAGCTTGACAATGATCTAGCATATATAGCATGTATATACTTAATGTTGCGAAATCGACCAAGTATCACAATGATACATTATTTTTATTCAATTCGGATCTCCTACATAATTTCACGTAAATATTAAAAAAAAAAATTGTTGCATAGCGATCAATCACACCGTCATCACGACCACCATGCACCTGCACGTAGGACAAGTCGATGCCCGTGTCAGCCACTGGTCGATGCAGACGCAGTGGAACCTGTGTCCGCACGGGGGCAGGACCCGGTACCATTCCCCTGGCTTCATCTCTTCGATGCATATGACGCATTCGGACACGGGATCTCCCTCCTTGAACTCCAACGCGGTTAACTCCGACGCCGTTATCTTCTCTGTCTCTGCTTGATATGTTGGTAGGCGGCGTTCCAAGAAATAAAGCCATGATACGTATGCAAATAAGTACAATGATACGAATGCCAAGAAGACCAAGGCCAACCCAAGAAGACAAATGGCTAGTAAGGCAAGGGGAGACAACATGGTTGTTCAAGAGGATGATGTAGAAGATTTGAATTGTGAATTTCTTACCTACTAGAATATATATATATATATATATATATATATATATACCAACCGATATAGTGGTATTCATTTCTCAATCATCCATTCAATATACGTTTATCTATAGCAGTATTGGTTTTTTAAATCAACCATTAATAAATTTGTTTCATTGGCATTGGAGCTTTGGGTTTTCATAGGAAGGCCTGTCCTTCTCCTGAAATGTGAGCTTAGCAATCAACCTAGAACAACAGAGCCAATAAATTTTATTTTAAAAAAATTTAACTTTATATTTTAGAAGCATAATTTTTTTTTAAGAATATTTAAATGGCCAAAAATTTGATAGATTTAGATGTCCGAAAATTTAAAAGATTAAAAAATATTTAAAAGATCTAGCTTATTAATAATATATGGATGAGCACGGCCGACCCTGGCCCAGGGCGGCCAGGGCGACCGTCCAGGGCCCACGGATCATGAGGGACCCAAAAAAATAGTTTAAAAATAAATATGTTAATAATTTTGCATCTCAAATAGAACTAGTATGTACCATGGACTTTTTAGACATAAAGTTATTGTGGTGTAGTGGTTAGTACATTAGACTTGTATACTAAAGGTACTAAGTTCAATTTTTGTTGTAACATTTTTTTTAAAAATATTTTTTATATTATGTATGGAAGCCTTATTTTGAAAGTTCGTCCTGGGCCCCCATGAGCTCAGGGCCGGCCATGTGGATGAGTACTAATCAGAGGCATATGATTGAGTATTTAATTTGTTGGAATATTAAAAACAAAATAATATATCTCATACTACCAAAAAATTTAAATAACCGAAAATTTAAAAGATTTAATTAGGCTGTTTCAATATTAAAAGATTTAAATTAGGCTTCAAATTTTCTGGTTAGAGAGTATCAAAAATTTAATTGACAGATTTTTTATATTTAAAAAACTAAATTATTTGAAATTTAAATGACCGGAAAAATTTAATATTTTGTTTAGAGAACATCGAAAATTCAAAAGATTTAAATTAGGCTTCAAAATATTTTAGAGAATATCGAAAATTTAAATGATCAATTTTTTTTTTATATAGAAACTAAATTAGTTTTTTAATGACGGAAATATTTTTAGAGAATATTTTGTAAAGGGAACTAAATTAGGCTTCAATATTTAAATCACCTGAACAAATTCAAAGAAACTAAACTTCGTAGAAAATATCGAATATTTAACTGATTTAAATTAAGGAATATTTTTTATACAAAACTAAATTAGACGTCAAATGACCCAAAATTTTGTAGAGGAGAAAAAAAAAGATTAAAATACAGATATATATTGCTTCTCACAATTACAATTGGTAGACAAATCGAATTTTTCCAAATTGACAATCGTAGAAAATATATAATAAACAGATAAAGAAAGATGAAAAGGATGGAGCCAAGTAACTATATATATATATATATATATATATATATATATATATATATATATATATATATATATATATATATATATACACAAAAAAGGAATCCAAGATAAGGACAACCAGAAGAAGATGAATTTCTTCTAAATATTTTCCCCGTAAAAGTAATTAATGTACATTATTATTTTTCTTTGACACTTCTGCTTCATGAAAGTATATATATATATATATATTATTTTTTCCGTAGGTTCTCCTTTCCTAGAAAGAAAGAAACGGTCGAAACTTGATCATTCTTTCTTCCTTAGCAAACAAGGTAATTTAGATGTGTAATATGGGTACCTCCAAATTATCCCTCCAAACTATTTTTTCTTATGTAACGATTGACACGTGTAAAATAATATTATGTGTCATATGGCATGATATATGACATAGCAAATTTTAACCCATACAATTAGTTACCCAAATTTTTTTTTCATATTAATTTATATTTTAAGGTTAATTTTAATATTATTAATTTCAATATTAATTTTGATTTTAATTATAAATTTTACTATATCGACTGTCACATCAACATGCTACGTCAACTGACACGTAAGAAGAGATAATTTGGAAGAAAAATTTGAAGGAACAAATAGTATTACTCAATTTAGATATGGGAGAACGGTTCACGCTCCAACTTAGTTAATGAATGTCCCCTCTTTAATTTGGGCTCTACACTTTGGTCTACAAGTATACAACACAAATATATAACTGGTGCATCCCATTCAGTTTAGACCTTGGGGCTGTGGTTCAACCTGTCTTGTGCCAAGCCGGACCGCTTAGCAATTGAGGGTGTAAATACAAATAACTCAATTAATTTGATACAACTAAAGTACCCGTTCATAGAAGATGGTCTTTCACAGCTTTTGTTACTATGCCTTTGTTACTATGTATTTTAAAAAAAAACATATAACATATAGCTCTCATCTATCCCGCCATTCCCCCTCCTGCTCCACCGTCCTCCGTCGAACCGAGCACGCACGCTTGCCACACGCACGCACGTGCACCATGCGCGCGCAAAATAGCACGGTGGGGCTTTCCTTAGCAGGTACGCAAGCTTGCATGATGTTTTTATTGCGAAGAAGCTGCCAAAGGAATTGGCAACATCCACCAAAGCAATCAAGTATGATGTTAAAATTGTTGAAAAATGGTGATGTAAAGTTGCATAATTTTGTAAAGTTGATACTGGAAGAATACAATGTCGTATAATTTTGTACCATCTCTACGTTGGTGCACATCTATGACATGGGTACACGTTTGGTTAGCGGAGCGGAATTGAAGACTTGAGAAAGAAAATTGATTTTTTTTTTTCTTTTGTTTGGATGACAAAGAAATTGGGGAAGAAAAAAAATTTGATTTTTAAGAGGAGAAAAAATAGGAAAGAAAGTGGCTCCTTCCATCAATCCACGGATTCATTTTTTTCCTCTAAGGGCTCGTTTGGATCAAGTTTTTGTATTCCTAAGAATAAGTTTTCAATTCCTTTTCCATGGGAAATGAATTCAACATTTCTATACCCATGTTTGGTTAGGTTGGGAATAGGTAGTTCAAAATTTTAAAAATTTTCATCTCTATTTTTGGTTTACAAAGGGATAGAAATATTAATTTATTTAGTTTTCCTTTAATACCCTTTCATTAATTTCATAATGATTCACATGTTTGGAATAGAAGTTGAAAATTTAAAAATAAAGAGAGGGTATAACCGTCCAAGCAAAATAGCTAAACATCATTCCTAGGAAAGCAAATCTATTCCCAATGGGGGCTTGGGAATAGCTTTCTCAAGTCAATGGGAATAGCTTTCCCACCTAAGCCCCTCCTATTCCCTCCTCATTTCTAATCCTAAACATACCAAACATGGGTAAGGAATTCAAAATCCATTCCCAAGCCACAAAAACTTGAACGAAACGCCCCCTAAGGGTTCACTTTCCCTCTCAATTTTTTTCGCTTTTCCAAACACCCGAAAGAAAATTGAGTGGAATTATAATATTTCAATGGAAAAAATGTCATAGAACCAATTTCGTGGGGCAGAATGGGACGTCCCGTGCATGAAAACTCAACGGCTAGGGACGCCGCATGGACGGTCGAGGACCGGCACCATTCTACCACGGATATAAACGACGGCCGACCACGCGGCCCGTCGTGCGGCGCCCAATGGGCGTCGGAAAGACGTCGTAAGGACGTCGTGCGCATAGAACGGATGGCTGGACGGCATCGGCTGTCGTAGGCGTCGTGAAGACGTTGGGGACGCCTTCGGCGTCGTGGGCGAAGCGAGGCGTTGAGTTGCTGGCGTCGAAAGACGTCGGCCATCCCGTGAGGCTCGGGAGCGCGCGGAGTGCACGAGGCATACGTGTGGGACGATGATGAAAAAGTCAGTGCGGACAATATCCGCACGAAGAGTTCGAAACGATATGACGACCGGCTAAAATCGTGTGCGGGGAGACACACGATTTAATTGAGCCCGCACGTGCTGGATTAAAAAAAAAAATACTTTCCTTTCCGCAAACCAAATGAGGCCTAAAGTTGTATAATTTTGTAAATGTTATTTTGAAGGGGTGTTATTAAACGCACCCCCATATTCATTCTGTTTATCCTCTTTTTTATTTTTAGGAGGTTTGACCAGATTTACACATTTTTTAAAATTAAATTATCTGTTTACCCCTCCCCCAACTATATTAAAAAAATAAAATCTAAACCATTATTTTAACTTTTGATTAAGTTTCTAATCGATTTTTTTTTTTCTTTTTTGAGAGAATTGGACAATTTCTAGCCTTTCTTTCTTAAACAAATAGAAAAAAAAGTCTAATCTTTCTCTTTATCAAATTTTATTTGTAAAATTTTTAATAAAAAACAAAATATCAAAACGTTCTATCCGTAACGAAGATGGATGAAGGACAGTTCGAAGAAGATGGTCGAGCAATGGTTAAGATGAACAATGGCTAGTAGAAATTTTGGAAGTTAAAAGATATTAAAAAATAATGAACGAAGATGACGATAATAAAAAAATGTGTTAATATAATAATATAAATATTTAAGATATTTAAGAAATTAAGGAACATAGGATAAAGAGAAAGAAGGTGAACTGAAAATATAAGGTAAACTTAATAAAGCCAACAAAAGAGCTAAAGTAAATAAAAGTAGGGGTGTATTTAACAACAATCATTTTGAAGTTGTATAATTTTTATGTGAAATCATTGGATTATATTTTTTATAATATTGTTATTCATAAAGTTTTTTCCTACTGTTTTACTGGAATGTTAATAGGTTTTTTCTAAAAAAAATTGTAAACCTGATATGAGAAGAATACAATGTTTTACTGTTTATTGGAATGTTAAATTGTTAAAAATCTTATTGGTATGTTTTTTCCCTGTAAATTTTGTGCTAAAAATTTGGGATAAACTTTGGTCCGATCCTTTCTGTAGTACGGGCCATCAACCGAAAAAAACTGAAAAAAAGAATTAGGTACATTTTGGTTCAGTTCGATTTTCATATCCAACCAGTTCAAATAGAAAAATTCGATTCGGTTCATAATTCGATTTTTCATAATTATGATTTGGTTCGATGGAACCGACCCATTGGTCACCCCTAAGTCCACCCCAAGAATTTGTTTACTAAGATTGTGGACAGTTAATTACAATCTGTATAGACTTGAAGTGTATTATAGGTCACTTCGAACAAATAGACCATCTCTCGCCAAACAGCACACACATCAGGCTAGGGGTGAGCATTATTCGGTTTTAGACCAAAAATCGAACCAAACTGAATCGAATAAGAGATTCGGTTCGGTTTAAAAAAAATTCGGTTCGGTTCGATTTTGAAAATACTAAATTTTCTTATTCGATTTTGGTTTCAGTTTTGGATTTCGATTTCGGTCTAAAACCGAAAACCAAATAGGCGAGCAATTCGAATAAACCGAAAATTCAAATAAACCGAATAAACCGAAAACCGAACCGATTTAATTCGGTTCGATTTGATTCGATTATGGACCAATTCGGTTCGACTTCGGTTTTGCTTATTCGGTTTTCGGTCGTATTCGGTTTTCGGTTCGGTTTGAACCGAATTAACCGAATGCTCATCCCTACATCAGGCCCCAGACGGGACAGGACCAATAGGGTTCGAGTCTTCCAAATGTAAAAATATGTGTTTGTGTGTTATCCAAAAAAATTTAAAAAATTGGCGCCCGTTTATTTTTTTACAACAGTCAATTTCTAATGTGCTGTATATTATCATATTTTACATGTTACATATTTCTTTTCCAATAAATAAAAAACATGTTACAGATTTATTACATATTCACTTACAAATGGGACCCGGATTGGACCTTAGTCCGTTGTCGTTTCCATCTGCAAAAAAGAAAGAAAATTGATCCTTTCTCGTATCCTCCCCCATGACAGTTGGTGGGGTCCGGAGTAGTCAATGGTGTTTGTGGGCCGGGAAGGATGGTGGGGTTCTCAGTTCTCACTCACCTGTAAACTGTTTGTGGGCCCGAGGATGGGTGGTGGGGGGTTCTCACTCGCCGGTCTTGTGGACGTAGGGGTGAGCATTATTCTTTCGGGCCGTAAGCTAGACCTGTCAAATAGACCGGGTGAACATTATTCGGTTTGGACTTTGGACCGTAAGCTAAAGTAGGGGTGTGCATTGGTCGGTGGTCGACCTATTTAGTCCCAACCGAAGTCGAACCGAAGTTAATCGGTTTGAAAATAAACAAAACCGAACCAAACCAACCAAATGGTTGGTTCGGTTTTGAAACCGACCGACTTGGTTCGGTTTGGATTGGTTCGACTTGGTCGGTTTTGATCACATAAAAAAGTGGACTGTATGCTCTCTTTTTTTGTGAAACCTCAGTCAACTTGTACTTTGCAACAGTAAATACAATTCAGCAGCTTCAATTCAACTTGCGCTTTACAGGTGGAGAAAAATGTCAATTATACATATAAAAAATCATATACATTCAACCAAAAGTCCCTTCCATGTGCAAGGAGCAATTAGAAAAGAATAGGAGCCGCAAGCACTCCTCTTTGAGACTAGAGAGAGAGAGAGGGGGGGGGGGGGGGGGGGGGGGGGGGAGAGCTCTTTCAACTTCAACTTGATAAATGGTTGTGATGTGAATAAATGAACCAAACCGGTATAATACAACCCAATGAATCCATACCCAACCGGCCAACCCTAATTATTTAACAAGGATTGGGTTCGGTTTAGTCGGTTTTTGGCATAACCAAACTGTTCGGTTTAGTCGGTTTTTGGCATAACCAAACCGTGAACCAAACCGAATCGGTCGATTTTGAAAAAATTGAAGTCGAACCAAACCAGCTGAACCATTGATTCGGTTTAAAACCAATCGATTCGGTTTGGCTTGGTTCGATTTGGTCGGTTCGACTTAATTGTGCACAGCCCTAAGCTAAAGGCCGGGCTGGTCCAGCCTGTCACGAGTCTGGTCCGAAAAAATAATCCATGTTGCCGATTCGGTCCGGTTATTGTGGGCCCGGACCGGCCGATCCGAAGTCCAATTCCGTTCCGATATATCTATACACTATATTTTTTGTCTTTAAATGTATTGAAAAAAGCTGTGTATTGGAAGACGAAAAATGAATGCAGACACCTCTTCCTGGAAGTTGGGTATAGAAAGATATTTTTGTGTTTGATGAGCCAAACCAATTGAAGAAATTTAAGTATGAATATCATATAGTTCCCTTAAATTTTTATCTACATAAAATATACCGAGACCCGAGCCGGTACGGTCCGATTCGAAAACCCGCCATGCCGTGGGCTACGTGCCGGACCGGGGTCATGTTTTTACCCTTTCGGCCCGGCGCGCTGTAGTACATGGGCCTGAGAGGCCCGACCCAGGCCCAGTCTTGCCCACCAAACTTTGGGCCCGACCGGCCTGGCCCGACCTACTTGACAACTCTACCGTAAATCGAACAGAATGAGATATTTGGTTCGGTTTGAATAAATTGATTATTCGGTTTCGATTTTGAGTTTCGATTTCTGTCCAAAATCAAAACGGAATAAGACTTGTATACTCTAAATTTTATGCATATTATGTGATTAAAATGTGTATATTTTAAAAATAACAATCGATGTGCATGTTTTGAAGTCCAACGTTTATAATTAACAACTGGTCCAACTTTGGATGCAACTTTGAAATATAACAATTGCATGTATAAAAATTATAATTTTTAGTATAATTAATTACGATCTAAACTTTGGATCCGATACATTAAACAATAGAAATATTCAACCGAACAAACCGAATTGCTTATTCGGTTCGATTCGGTTTCGATTTTGACTAACATCGGTTCGATTTCGGTTTTAAATTTTAGAAATTCGATTTATTCGATTTTGACTATTTCTATTCGGTTGAAACTGTATAAATTGAACCCTCACCCCTACATGGATGGAAGGGTTCTGTTGGAATTTTAAGGGAGACGATTGGTAAGCGATTTATTGTTCTTTCAAGATAAATTTAAGATGAAAATTCTACTTTCATGTTTAATGTGACTTGTAATTTTTTCTCTCCAAAGAATTATAAATTTTCGGATAAATAATTTATTCACAAAATATGAGAATCATGTTCCATCATAACATAAAGGTTTTTTTTTGTCCGAGTGCATTTTATTTTTAGCTCTCAAATTTTTATACTCTTTTAACAAATTTTTTATTTTCTTCTTTATTTGTGGGTTTTTTTCTATTATTTTTATTTGTTTCTATAGGGTAGTGTGTTGATCTGAAAAAGAAAAGTTCCAAAAGAAACATTAGAGGAGAGGGAGTATTTCCAGCTGGAGTTGGAGTAGTTGCTTTGTTCCTTCCTCACATCATAGAATGCCAAAATTTGGTCCCCTTTCTCTTTCATTTTTTTCGCTTTCAACCAAAGTAAACTCACTTGTCCCTTTCATCTCGTTCAATATGTTCGCTCCACTTTTTTCTGATGGGCACACCTCTAATTCTCTATGCAAAGGTGGGACTTCCATGGAAAGTCCCACTTCGGATGCTATTTTGATGGAGATGTCAAGAGGACAATGCTGGGGTCCTTAGTTTGTCTTTTTTTTTTTTTTACTTTGTCATTTCATTGAACTGTAGTAGAGAGTAGAACCTATTCATGTTAGGTCTAGTTTGGTTCGCGAAATTATCGGATTAGAAGAAAAAAAAGTGATTATTTTTTTATGTTTGGATGCCAAACGAATTGAGAAAAAAAAAAGTGATTTCCAATAGAAGAAAAATTAGAAAAAAGTAATTATATCCATCCAAGCAATGAATCACTTTTCCACATTAAAGTATTCACTTTCCTTTCTAAAATTTTTGTCATTTCCAAACATCGGAAAAGAAAATCAATGAAAATTATAATTTTCTAAAGGAAATGAAATGTCAAGGAATTGATTTTCTTTCCCTTACATTCCGCGAACCAAACGAGGCCTTGAGTTTTCTAAAATTACATTGTTTCTTGTTCAAAATATCAGTAATTACATCAACGTCAAGCTGGGCTGGACTCAATTTTGACCACCAGACCTGGATCGAGCCGGACCGACCGGTTTAGAATATTTTGATCATTTTCAGTAAAATAATCAAAATATCCTTATTAACATTCAAAATGACTTGTATTTGGAATTGTTTTGACAAAAATATCCACAATTTATAAAATAGCTGTTTAATGTTTTTTTTTTTTATACCAATATACTCCTCCAATGTTACAATAACGTAATATGGAAGTATTTTGGTAAAATATTTCTGCACATTTAATTAGGTGGGTCCAGGGGGATTCCATGTCGACCCAGACCTAGGACCGGGCCTGACTGGGCCGGGCCGACCGGTTTGGGAGCTGAACTCGGTTCGGACTGGGGATTGGGCCGGGCGGCACAGTACACCCAGCCTAATCCGGGTTGCTTGTGGGCTGGTCGGATTGGCTCGTTGTCTGGATCCGGGCTGGCCCGGCACGGGTTTGATCGTGTCATGTCCGGCTTCAGGGTCGCTCGGCCCAATTCACACACCTTGAGTTGCTAGCAGTTGTACATGGACACATCCCAGGCAGTGTGTCGGTTGTCTACTGTTAAATGTTCATGCACATATTTCAGTTTTCCGCATCAAACGTGTGGATTAAATCTTTCGTGATTGTGATGATACATGAACAAATCAAAGGCATTTGATCATATGCTTGTAGCAAACAAGACCATGCACTACTCCGAAAGAGTTGGCTCAAAGCAACACCCTATATATATATATATACTTTTTTTTTTTAATATATATATATATATATATATATATATATATATATATATATATATATATACACACACACTCAACTCATTGAACATTAACTCGTCTTCTGCAACATAAACTATACGTTCTGATTCCGAACTTTACTCCCATTCTATAAAACGTATTAACTCGTAACATCAAATGCCATTATCACCGACCACAGTTGACACAAACAAGGAGGTCAGGTGTCTCGGCATTCTTGTTGGAAATCCAACACGTCCTACAAGCACTCCGATGTCGTGTCTGAGACGTTGCCGCTGCAAAATGGACTTTTTCTTCCTTCTTTCTACAAGTATTGGTAACCTTCAAACTCTCCAACAATTCAGCAGCGAAAACTTATTACCAAATCCAGACTGGACACCAACTTCCTTGCGAGAAGGACTCGTCTTCCTTAATCTTTCTACAAGTATGGGTAACCTTAAAACTTGTACAATTGTATAGTTTATGTTACAGGATCCTTTTCGTATCAGGTATCGCCGATCGCTTTGAAGTCGAGAGCAATCTGTTTGTGCTTATTAAGATCGTTCAGATACCTCGTGGCATTGTACTCTTCTGCGTCGAACAGCTCCTCCGAGTACGTCCTTCGTCGCAGTGGCATTTGGTGCACTTGTGCAGAATCCGTCGTCACTTCGCCCTTCAGCATCCCTAGAACCTGCATCGATCGAAAAATCCCAAGAATTTAAGCCAACGATCGGATATTAAGTTCGTATCGGTGTCAGAAGCAAGCAAGCGTGCATGCGTGCCTGACTCATTCTAGGCCGGAGGATCGGTGATTGTTGGATGCACAGCGAAGCCGCGTCTACCGAGTGTCCCAGCTGCTCGCGGTCGTATGAATCGCCGAGGGAAGGATCGACGATCTCTTTGAGCTCGTTCTTCTCGATCAGCGGCCTTGCCTGAGTAGAAGTATATAACTGACATATCAGAAACTAAGTTCAAGATGGATGGCATTGCTTACCCACCAATGTTTTAAAAACCGGACCAATGATGGTTTTTGGTATAGGTCGGACTGAAGTTCAATTGGGTTTAACTGGGTTCAACCGGAGTTCAAATAGACTTAGTTTGGTTTGGCTCAAATATGTATGATATCCCTATTTACTTCTTGATTTGGTTCGTAGTATGTTGGTTTAGTTTAATTTTACAACTATAAGGTTTATCAAAACCAAAACAATAATCAAATGGTCCAAATTTCACATGATATTTTTTTTAAGAACTAAAATTGGCAGGTTCAATTGTGAACCGGTTCGGTCGATTCACAGGTTGAATGCCGGTTTTGAAAAAAAAACCCAAAGTTCTTTAAACGACCCGGTTTTCGTCGGGGCAGACCAATTTTTTTGGCATAAACCGGTTGGATCCGGTCCAACCGCCGGTCCGGTCCGGCTCTTACAACATTGTTACCCACATCGATAGGCTCATGTTGGCGAATGAATGAAATAGCTTACCCACATCAATAGGCTATGTTGCGAAGAATCCAACGCCTTGCGCCCGCTGATGACCTCTAGGAGAAGAACGCCGAAGGCGAACACGTCCGTCTTCTCGTCGACTACACCGTGCATTAGGTACTCCGGGGCTAGGTAGCTTTACATGAAGAAGGACAATTCGACTTAAAATTAAGAAAAGAGTGGCGTTCATGAACGGAACTAGATGATAAATTGAAGTTGGTATATATATACTAACCCAAATGTGCCTTCGAAACTTGAAACTGTGTGGTGGGTCAACTGATCCGGAAGCCACTTAGCAAGTCCAAAATCACAGATCTGGATGGATCAAGAACTTGCACAATCAAATATTTCTCAGAGAAGCAAAATATATAACTAGCTGCAGGTAAATTACAAGAGGTTTCTAGATCAGTGCCTTCTCTAGAACAGTTTGACACTTAAATCAAGTTCTAGTCCATTACCCAATCTATATTTTCATAAACCATTGGGTGTTGGAAGGGTTTCCAACCTATGTGAAAAAAATATTCCGGAGTGTAACGAGCGTCATTCGTGCGTCGGAGAAGTTCGAAAAGTCGAAGGAAACGAAGGGGGCTCGATTTGAGCGTATGCCAGACTTTAGAAAAAGTTGTATGAGTTCAGGCGGTGTAGAGACGGTATAAAGTTACCGGTATATACCACTAGTACACTGGTGTAACACGGTTTTGTTCCAGAAAGATTGTGACTCAAAATGGTCAATTTTTGGTGTATCGATGTTGGTACTGAAGTTAAATTTTGGGTGCTTTATTAACACTGTTGGGTCGTGATCAACGGTTCATATCTTTTTGGAAGTTGTGAGCTTTAATGTGTGTTTTCTAACTCTAAACTCAAGGCATTACAATCTAAAGAGAGTTTCTCAAAGGGTGCAATTTTGTAAGGAGAGAAAGAGGTAATCGCTTTAGGGAGTTCTTTGAAGAGTTTTACATTTCAAGGGTAGATATGAATCGAGGAGTTCCTCATCGACTCTTTCTCGTCTCTGGTAATCATTTTATACTCGTTGTAAACTATTTCCATCTATTTGAAGTATTTGGTGATTCATAAGGTTTTTTTCATTTTAGATTTCGACCGTCCTGTAATTCTATTGGTCAAGATTTTTCATGTATAAATCGTTGTGTGCGTTGTGCTCTTGTGCGTGGATTATTGGCGTAATTGGTTTATACGATTTCTTTCGGTCTTCATCAAGTTCTCTCGGTTTGGGAAACGATTTTCATATATATAAATATCTTAATTGTCAGTAAACTCAGCCTTCTGAGGATTAATACTAATATTGCTGATGCTGCTAATGAATCAAGCAAGATATTGAGTCTTGCTAAGAAAAGGTTATATTTTGATCTGCATCTAGTACCCACCAAAGCAATTAATCTGCAGAATTGAGAACTGTGTACCTGCGATTCAAAGTCTTCGGTGAGCAATATATTGGCAGCCTTGATATCTCGATGAATGATGCGATGCTGACACCTCTCATGAAGATACTCTAGGCCGGTGGCTGTCCCTACAGCAATCTTGTACCTGGCCCCCCAATCTAGTTTTTCCGTCGAACCTTCTGATGAGAGAGCAAAACAACAAACAAATCAAGATTATGGCCAAGAAATCGTAGTTTGCACTATCGGCCAATGCCGATACGACTTGACACATTCCGATTCGATACCGACATTGAGAATCTCTTTTTCAGACAATCAGTAAAAAGAATTAAAAAAAAACCAATCAGTAAGGACGTAAAAGCATAACAAGACTTTAAGAGTAGGCAAAAGAAGAAAATCTACAATGATGACTAGTATTTAAGTCAATTTCAAAACTACTAAAAAAATGCTTAATTGTAACTTGATACCCTCAACTATTTAAAATTTTCAACTTGATACCTTAAACTTTAATATGAATCAACTTGATATTCTAAAATAGAAAATAACAAAATTATCCTTATCCATTTCCTCCACCACATGCTCCCCCCTCCCGGCTGCACCACCCTGCCCCCCTCTATGTGTGGGCCGTCGCTGTTGCTTCCGTATGCGGAGAGAGAGGGGGGCGCAGGTGGTGTAGCCAACGCGGAGGGAGGGGGAAGGGGGAGGGGTGCCGCGGCGGAGGAAGGAAAGGGTGGCGCAGCTGTTGGAGGAGGTGGTGGGGTTGGATTGGGAAGGAAGGGGTACTTTCATTTTTTTTTTTTTTTAATACCAAGTTGAAAATATTCAATAGTTTATGCTATCAAGTTGTAGAGTAGAAAGGTTGAGAATATCAAATTGACTGGAACAGTTGAAGATATCAAGTTAAAATTAGACCAAAAAAAATCACAAAAAATACTTATAATATGCATAAATGTATAAGGCATTTTTTTCTTCTAAAATTTTAACAATTATTTATTTTTAATACAAAAAAAAATCGATATTCTGATACTACCGATACCGATATTCATAAGAAGGGTCCGATACCGAAATTGCATGCGATTAGTGAGTATAAGTACCGTGAAGAATATTTGACAAGCTCCCGTGAGGAGAGAGGCTGAGGATGAGGTGCATGCCCCCTTCGAACCCAACTCCGATCAACTTCGCGGTGTTCGGATGATTTACGTGGACCAGTATCCCAAGTTCGCCGAGAAAGTTGTTCGTGATCTCGTCCGTCGTCCCCCGAGTCAGCCTCTTGATCGCCACGAGCTGCCCGTCCTCCAGACGTCCCCTGTACACCTCGGCGAATCCGCCCTTGCCGATGACATTCTCTGCAGCACGGTCGAGAATCGTGTCAGACACGTATCGGACACGGCATGGACGCCGCACGCAATACGGTCGTATGTACCTTGGCTGAAGTTGTTGGTGGCATTCTGGAGCTCTGCGAAGGTGAAGGTCTTCCAAGAGGGCTTGAGGAAGCTCAGCTCGCCGTCGGGGCGATTGCAGCTCGATTCCTTACTGCTCCTCCACCTCGAAAAGCCTCCGACGCCGAGCGGGGGGAAGCTGGACAGCCGCCTCATCGACTTGTGCCTCCAGAGACGGAAGAAGCCCTTCCACAGGGACGACGAGCCGTGCTGAGCCGGCCGAGCTTGCGCCGGCTCGGTGCAGGGAGCGCTGTCCTTGGAGGAGCACGTCTCCGAGTCGGAAGACTGCTGCAGCCTGTCTTCTTCGAGGACTCCTCTGGGAGAGGAGGCTACATCGACCACTTCTGATGTTTCTTTCTCGACGTCATCTAGAGACCTCAAATCTACACACACAATGGAAGGGTGGTAAATTAAGAACATCATGAGACACGACTTCGGGCTTTGGCGACCCTCCTCTGCTTGGGACCACTTCCAGGTTCAGCGTGATACCCCCAAGGAGGCCGTAGTCGTGGACGATCGTCCAGAATCGACCCACAATAAAGGCCATGCCAAGGGATGACAAAAACTCAATCTGGATAGGACAACCCAATCCCTTGGGCCGGCCTAAATTTAAGAAGGGATATTTAGACTTTGGATCTCAAATAATTTGTGTTTGGATCTCCATATTATATATAATTAGTGTTTGGGTCTCAAAAGTGTCACTAATGTCTCAAAAGTGTTACCAAAAGTGTCCTAATTATTTTTGGTGACACTTTTGAGACCCAAATACTGATTATGTATAATATGAAGACTCAAACACAAAGACCCAAAGTATGAATATCCCATAGTGATAAGTGTAAGAATGAGAATAGGGAGTGAGGAGTGACCTTGAGCAGAAGCAGATACTATTCTTGATCTTGGGGAGTTCCTCCTGATATGAATATCAATCTTTTCTCTGAGAAGTGACAAGATGATTGAAGAGTTCAAATCTTGGAACAAATAACATGTTCTATTCTTATAGAAATAGAAAGAGTTGGACACAAATTAGCCTAATGGCATCCAAATTATAAGGCTCAATTATTTTTGCCAACTTAACTTTACACTACTCAAATTTGGCACCCTAATTTTATAAATTGTTTCCTTTAATCATCTTTCATCAATTATAAAGCAAATCGAGATCATTTCAAAAGAATATCTGACAATATACACTACAAAATAATGTTGAATACCGACATAAGTTAGCGACGGAAGTGAATCAGTCACTATATAGCGACATACTAGCAACAAATCCTTTTTGTAAAATAAATTTCAAATTATGTCGCTGTCTGTGTTGCTAGTCAGTCGGTAACTACATACCGACTGACTAGCGACGGAAAACTTCCTTCGGTAACCATTACTAAAATTGTCAGAGAACCCCTCTCCTTCTCATTCTCAAATTTTTCTCAAAATTTTTGTAAAATTTTTGTTTCCCCCCTAAATCTTCTCCTCTAGACCGCCCTCCTCCTCATCCCGACCCCTCTCCTCCTCCGGCCTCCTCCTCCCGACACCCCTCCTCCTCCTCCTCCACTATACTCCTCCTCCTCCTCCACCGATATCCTTCTCCTCCTCCTACTCCGGTGTCCTCCCTCTCGCACGGCGACCCCCTCCGACCCGACGCCCTCCTACTCCGGTGTCCTCCCTCGCACGGCGTCCCCCGCCAGTCAGACCCCCTCCGACCTGACTCCTTCCTCCTCCTCGTCCTTGCTATTTTATTTAATTATTGTATTTGTGATGTTGGACACGTATAGACACGATTCATTGGACATGGACACGAGCGCACGACATGGACAATGGTCGATTCCGTATCCGTATCTGTATCCGAATTTTTGCATATTATTCAAATTTTTGGATATTGGATTAGGATATCCGAATTTCTTTAGGATATTATGGAACATTGATAAGAATTTCGATATTAAGATATTTGGATACTAATTCGAGGTAACCCATTCTAATTTTGCGTTTTCGGATATTATTCGAAATTTGTGATATTTGATTAGGATATCCGAATATTTTTCGAATATTAAGATATTCAAATCCGTTAATATTAAATATCTTTCTTAAATATATTTTAACTCTATGGTGGTGTTCTAAGATTATCGATACTATAATATATATAGGATTGTGAATATTAATTAGTTATTAACATAGTTTGCAGTGTCGGCCAATACCGATCCGATAAGACAGATAGCAATCGGATACGGTTGATACCAATCTGATACGGTCGATACCAATCAGATATGATCGATATCGATACTTATAGGAATGGTCTGATACCGATTTTGATACTGTTACTGTTAACCTTGGTTGACAATTAGGTACTAAATTAATTTTTATTAGTATTTACAATATATATGTTACGTACATGCAGAATTGGTTTGAACAATGAGTCGATACTTAGTTGACCATTCGTGGATGTACAATCGGCGACGTGAGAGCAAGATTAGTTTGACGGATGATTTCAAGACGGGCGTCAAAGAATTTATGGGATACGCCAGTTGCCAACTTTATTTCATGGACAGGAGGCTCATAAAGTGCCATTGTGTCAAATGTAATAATATACCATTCAAAGAGGTATATCTTATAAGAGAGCACCTCTACAAGAAGGATTTCGTACCGAATTACAACAAGTAGACGACTTAAGGAGAACCTTTGGCTCAGTCCTCCTTCAATACGGAGGAGGAGAGTCCACTCTCGAAGATTACTTCGAATATCGGCATCGAAACTTGGAACATGAGTTGGTATTTGATGCTGTCGGTCTAGTGTGCCTTAAAGTTAAGAAAATGTGCTTCGAAAAAATAATTTATGAAGTTAGGGTGCCAAAATCGAATAGTGGAAAGTTAAAGTACAAAAAATACGCTAGCGCTATATGAACTTAATAGTTCAATTATATATGGCAATCCAGGTCAAGAATAGAAGTTTGCATAGTTTACTAGTAATTTGTAGTAGATCATGTTCCTAGGCGTAGTTTGGTTCGCAGAATCAGAATCTTGGAAAAGAAAAGTCATTAGTTTCTTGTGTTTGGATGCCAAAGAAAATAAATATAAAAGAAAATTGATTCCCAATAATAAGGAAAATATGGAGGAAATAGATCCCCCACCCACCAAAGAATTCACTTTTCCTCTCAATTTTCTTGATTTTCCAAACACCGAAAAAAATTAATTGGATTTGTAATTTTTAAAAGAAAAAGAAAGAACAAAGAACCGATTTCCCTTCCTTTCCGCGAACCAAACGAGGCCAAACAAACGAGTATTGGTCAAAATCATCAAACAAAGATAGAACAGAAAGAATCTTCATGGTGGGCAAGCAACAATAGTTATAATCCAAAAACTTTTGAATGAGAGTGATGTTGACATAAATGTTCTACCAACAAGATCTTATAAACAAATACATATACCTTCTATATAAATTAGAACAACAAATGGTTATGTTTTGATGTCATTATAGTTAACATAGTTCTCTATCTCACAAAACTCAATTCGGATACCAATGGTGAAATCGAAAACTAGAAGATGCATATCCATCCTATCATTTCTCTTGATCCAAATTAATTGTGCTTATATAGATACTTCTAAAATCATCGCGATCCCTAGCTAAAATCTATAGTCATTCTCAGTGACATGCGTGTATAATCACCATGATTCCTTATTTACATGGTAAGAGAATCAATTTGTACAAGAGATGATTATATTCCAACAGTGAAGGATCTTTCCCAAACAAGGAATGATATCAATAATATTCTTAACATATAGCTATCCCCTATTACAATACTGTAATATTAACTTTGTTAATAAACATTAATTAAACACATTTACATGGATAAAACTCCAAACAACTTACAAACTCAATGCGAATGAATTCATGTCATGCAAACTTCAATTATGAAAACCAGTGAAGAAATTAAGTAGACAATAGAACAAGGAAATATAATGCTAATTAGACCTTAAAAAAAGACATTAAAGCCGTAAAAACAAGAAATGAATTGCCTTGCAAAGTATGTATTTATTTTGAGTAAATTTCTAGACCTCCCTTTAAGTTTATTCGATATTACTATTCGATTCCCTCCATATTCTATTATTACAAAAGTTCTCGTAAAACTAACTTTACATAACACAGTGACTACAAAATGTCATTAATTTTTCCCCTTTACTCTTTACCTACAAGCAATATATTATAATTTACATTTGAAATGAAATAATCAAATCTAAAATTAAGGAGTTATTTTCAGCCTCGCGGATAATTACATGTGATTGAGACAACGACGACATTTAATCTAGAACCATTGTTGTCGTCCACGACAATTGATAAGAGCTTTTCTTAAATTTAGCTATTTATTGGTTTAAACGACAAGGGCACTTTGAAGCCTAATTTTTTTTTTTTTTTGTCTAATGACATAAAATTAGTTTTAGGGATGTTTTCCGTAATAGTAATAAAAATGGAGAGAATCAATCATGTGGTAATACTGAAAATCCTCAAGGGAGGATCATAATATATATTTACTCTTTTTTTTTTTTTTTTGAGAGAGAGAGAGATAAAGTGGGAATTCGTCTGGATATGACACGATGGAAGATAGTTCTCGTAGGATCTAGTCGATCGTTCTCGAAGAAACTAGCTAGAACCCGAAAAGCAAACTATTAAGATGACATTGGAAGAATGATTGAAACGAGTAAGTAGGTACCTTTTCTTTGCCTCTTCCATTAGATTTCCACATGAAGAAGAAGAAGACGACGACGACGACGAGAGGGCGTCGAAGACTAGCTAGGAGGAGGAAGAGCTCTAGCGCTCTCTCTCTCTATACCTCCCAATCCATTTTCTTAAATCTTCTAAATATAGGAGCATACATTGCAGGGAAATTGTAGATATGGCGCGATTTCCATGCTCCTCCTTTTAAAAACCAAGTGAACGTTGGTGTTCAATGTGGGCCGTCCGTTCTACATGTACGGTCAGGGATTGATTGATAGGTTATTTTCCTTCCTTTGTGGGGTTGGTGTCACAGTTCACCGTTAGTTGTGTTGTCCATGTGGAAATTGTGTGTAAGTGGAAGACTCCACCAACGCCCATCTTCTCTTTCTTTCTCCCTTTTTTTCAGGTGACAGAGAAATTGGGGGAGGTTTAGAAATCAGCTGTCGAGATTTTCACAAGCTACCAGTCTGGAGTTTAGTTACAATATTTATCAGTTCCTGACCGACTGATTGTAACCTGAGTGAGCATCTTCTTTGTGTTGGGCATCTTATTTGGATCCTATGCTTCTCAGTTTTCGGTACGTCTTCTCTCTCCTGGACCAGGTACTATGGCCTGGGTTTAGGGTCATGGTGTGAGATGGGCCGGACTGGGTCCGCTGATCGGATTTGATCGGACCTACATCGCCGGACTTAGACGGGATGGAGAAGCGGGCCGGACCGTATTGAAAAAGAAAAATCCAAACCTGGTCCGCACCCATGACGTGGGCTTGGGCCGGGCCGGGCCGGTTCGGGTTGCGCCAGTCCGGTCCGATTTTTTTTAAAAATAACTTTAAAAAAATTTGAAAAAAAATATATATAAATGTTATTATAAATTTAATATGACATAATATTAACTAACGAAAAATAATTGAGAAAATAAAAGTTGACATGATGAACTTTGAAGATTCAGAAAATCGGGGGAGAATGTAGCCGTTGGGAGAAGTATGTAGCAGTTGGAGGAGTTCGAGATGCCATGATGAACTTTGAAGATTCAGAAAATCGGAAGAGATATCGTGTTTAGCTGTCTGTTCTCGTGTGGGACCCATCAGAAATATTTGAGTTCCACGTGGCATTCTCACCAAAGCAATAATGACCACATTTGCGTATTAATTAATTTCCACACGAATATTACTAGATATTCATAAAGACATATTCGATTTTATTAATGACTCGTACTAATATTACTTACATAAGTTGCAATTAATGACTCATACAGGATTACTAGATATCCATACAACTTTTCAGATGTCTAAGTAGCTTCCATGTACCATAATTATGGTCCAATTTGATTCCTTTCCTACCACCCAAGCATTCAACAAGAACTTTAGTCGAGTATCTTCTTCCTATATCGCCACTTTCACGTTCATTGTAAGCTCTGCTAAAATGATGCCAAATTTTCGATTCAGATTTAAACTCCTATTGCGGTGAGGGTTGAGGTTGCGGTTGCTGATCTTATGGTTGTTGTACTAGTTGATAATTATCCATTATATTAAATATTCTCTTTACACTAGAGTGCTTTTAAATATTGTAAGAGAGAAAAATTTTTGGTGTGATTAATTTTGAAGATTTGTGGCCTATTTATTAAAAATTTTGGTGCAAAATTATCCCTAATACCCTCAAATTATAATTGTTATAAGGATATTTTTGGTCATTTTTAAAAAAATGACCTCAAACGGTAAAAAAAAAAAAAGCCTTCAAAGTGAGGCAATTTTGGTCTTTTTTGGACCAAAAGGTCATCTCAAAAAAAAAAAAAATCGGTCCAGACCGGGCCACTGACCGGAGGTCTTGGCCGTCCCAACCGATTTTACCGGGTTTAACCGGACCGTCCCGTAGTCAAAGTGGGCCTGGTCGGTCCGGGCTACCGGGTCCAAAACTCCAACCCAGCCCGGACCCGCAGGGGCTCAGGCTGAGTCGATCCGGGTCGTTGACTGGGCTCGGGTCGACCAATATCAGGTTTGACCTGGTTGGGCCCAGGCCTAAAATCGGGCAATAGGCCCATGTAACACCTTGAGTTTAGGGGTGAGCATTATTCGATTTTTGACCAAAAATCGAACCTAACGAACCGAATAAGAGGTACGGTTCAGTTTGGAAAAAAATTTGATTTGGTTTTTAAAAATACTAAAAAATATGATTCAGTTTTGGTTTTGGTCCAGAACCGAAAAACGAATAAGACTTATGCAATTATGCAAATAGTCTCAATTTTACGCATAGTTTGTGAATAACATGTGTACATTTTACAAACAACAATTATATATATATGTTTTGAAGTCCAACTTTGATAATTTAACAACTAATCGAATTTTGGACGCATCTTTGAAATACAACAAATGTGTGTAAAAAAATTATAATTTTTAATGTAATTTAACCATGATCCCAACTTTGGGTCCGACCCAATTAACAATAGAAATATTCCAACTGAACAAATCGAAGAAACCGAATTGATTATTCGGTTTAGTTTGATTTCGGTTTTGGGTAACTTCGGTATGGTTTCGGTTTTGAATTTTTAGAATTTTGGTTTATTCGGTTTTGAATATTTCAGTTCGGTTGAAACTGTTGAATCACAACTAATATGGATATAGCTTGTGCATTAACAAGCCTTCTATATTTAGCCTCCTTATGTTTTAATTGTATTAATACACCTTCTATCTTTAGCCTTATAGAATCAATTGTATTAATACACCTTCTATCTTTAGCCTTATAGAACCAATTGTATTAATACACATTCTCTCTCTAACCTTATAGAATCTCGTGTAAATCTTCTATATTCAGCCTTCTAAATTTATATATAAACCATACTATTGTGGAGCAATAAAGATATACAATATTCTTCAATACTTTTTTTCTACTCTTAATTCAATTTGGTATCAGAGCGGTTGCTAAACCCTAAGAGCCTACTGCTCTTCTAAGCAAGCTGATTGTTTGCTTATTACTACGAAACCTATTGTTTCGTGTATCATACGATGGTAAATTCCTTCAACGCTCTTGTTGTTCCACCGACGATGAACATGATGTTCACACTGGAACCAACCTCAATTCCTACTGCAGCCAAGTTGAAAGGCTCCAATTTTTCTGTTTTATCGCAAGTTGTGACTATGTTCATCGTTGGCAGAGGCAAGAAGGGATATCTTACCGGTACTACTCCACAACCTGATGTAGGTGCTACAACTTACGACAAATGGGTTATGGAAGATGCTATTGTGAAAGGATGGCTAATCAATTCTATGGAAACTGAGGTGGTGATGTTATTTATTCGTTTACCTACTGCAAAAGATGTGTGGGATGTTGTTTCTCGCACTTTCTATGAAGGTGCTGATAAATCAATTATTTACGATTTATCTCATAAAGCTATGGCAACAAACAGGCAGGGAGGCCAGTATCGACATACTTTTCAGTTTTGAAAGTTATTTGGCAGGAACTTGATCATCGTAAACCTATCACTTTTACACAAGCAGATGTTATCAAGGTACATATGGCCGAAATCGAAGAAGAGCGAGTTTATTTGTTCCTTGTAGGTCTAAATGATATTTATGATTCCATCAGAGGCGAAAGTCCTTCGCACTGATCCACTTCCTGGTACTGAAGTTGTTTTTTCAACAATACAACGTGAAGAGCAACGTCGGAATACTATGCTGAATCTTGGAGACGTATCTCAAGTTGCTATGGCGGCTAAGAAATTCGCTCCATCCTCCTTTACTCAACATAATTCTTCAAAACCAGTCGGTGGACGATGTTCTCATTGCGAAAGTGACAAACACCTTGAGGAATCATGTTTCAAGAAAAATGGGTATCCGGAATGGTGGCATGATCATAAAGAGCGATTGAAGGCAAGAAGCAAAAGCAAAACAGCTTTATGTACTTTGACTCTATCTTCTGTTTCGGTGGTAGAGTCGGTGCAAACCTCTCATTCTATGGTAGATTCTACTCTTCTACAACAGTCAGGTAAAGAGTTAGTTACTACTAATTTGAAAAAGGATCTGGTTGGATTCTTGATTCCGGTGCCACAAATCATATGACTTTTGATGCATCTATTTTACGTGATCACTGCTTGCCCGAATGTTCATCAATTTCTAATGCTAATGGGGTCTTATATCCCGTAACTGGAGCGGGAAAAGTCGATTTGACTCCATCTTTATCACTGGAACACACTCTGTTGATTTCTACTCTCTTCAATAATTTATTATCGGCACCTCAAGTAACTGCCCAATTAAATTGTTTAGTATTAGTTTATCCAAATTTTTGTCTCCTTCAGGATATCAGCAGTGGCGAGATAATTAGGTGTGGTACTAAGAGAGAGGGGTTATACTATGTCGATGATGTCTGTGCAGGGCGTTGTCTATCTGTAAACGGGTCGTCTTGTGTTGGAAAGGATCAGATTTGGTTATGGAATCAACGGTTGGGTCATGTCTCTTTTGGCTATTTGAAGTATTTATTTCATGATTTATTTTCAACTTATAAACCTTCAGATTTTGAATGTGAAACTTGCATTTTGGCAAAATGTCATTGTATCTCTTATTTAGATAGTTCCATCAAAAGATTTTTGCCTTTTTCACTTGTGCATTCAGATGTTTGGGGCCCATCTCCTTTACAACTACGTCAAGATTTCGTTGGTTTGTTTTATTCGTCGATGATTGCACCCGTATGACTTGGCTTTATCTAATGAAACATAAAAGTGAAGTTATTGAATGTTTTCGTAATTTTCACATAATGATAACACAGTTTTCTACTACCTTACAAGTCCTTCGTTCTGATAATGGTGGAGAGTTTGTTAACAAAGGGTTGCAAGATTATTTTAAGGAGCATGGCATTATTCATGGGACTAATTGCCCTTCTAGCCCACAACAAAATGGTGTGGCAGAGAGAAAAAATAGACAAATACTTGAGATCACTCGTGCCAGTTTGATTGGTGCAAAAATGAAGCCACATTGGTGGGAAGAAGCCATTACTACTGCAGTATATCTCCTCGATCGTGTGCCTACAAGCGTTTTGAGATTCCAAACACCATTAGATAAACTTGCAACGTATGTGTCTATTCCCTCTCATCTTACTATTCCTCCTCATATATTTGGATGTATAGCATTTGTGAACTTACAAAAACATTTTCGTTCTAAGCTTGACCCTCGTGCCTTAAAGTGTCTTTGTAGGTTATCACATGTTTCATAAAGGATACCGTTGTTACAACCCTACTACCCGTAAATTTTATGTTTCCATGGATGTTACCATTTCTGAACAAGAGATGTTTTATGCTCCATCCACATTTGATTCACATCTACTGGGAGAGAGTAATAATGTTGAAGAAGGAATTGGATCAATCTGTTTCTAGATAATATGGTGGTGGGAGAAATAGGTGGTACTGATAGTATTGAGAAGTTGTATGTGGATCTTGATGTCCTCGGGGAGAACATTCTAGTAGCGTCTGTTAATGAACAGATTCAGTTTGTGGATCATGACCAGAATAATGATACTAATATTATTGATGCTGCTGAAGGACCCTCTCTCTCATCACCAATATTCTCCCCCATGCTGATATTTCTGAGGTAAGTAAAATTTTTGTGATTAATACTAACAATACTCTCGAGTCTATTGATGATGACAGATATCAGCTACCACCACGGAGTAATCATGGAGTGCCAGCGGAGAGTTTTTCACCGGAAGCAATAAAAAAAATCAAATATCCAATTGCTCATTATGTGTCTACTCATAGACTGTCAGAGGCTTTTAAAGTTTTTGTCAGTAATATGTCTGCAATACATGTTCCCGGTAAAGTAAGCGAGGAGTTGTCAAATGCCAAATGGGCTGCTGCTATGGAAGAAGAAATGGAAGCACTTCATAAGAACAAAACATGGGAATTAGTATCACTACCAGAAGGGAAGAAACATGTTGGTTGTAGGTGGGTGTACACCATTAAACAAAAGTCGGACGGTTCGATCGGTAGGTATAAAGCAAGACTTGTAGCTCGGGGGTTTACTCAGACGTATGGTGTTGATTATGAGGAAAATTTTGCTCATGTGGCCAAAATCAATACTATACGAGTTTTGTTGTCATTGGCTGCAAACCTTGATTGGCATTTACATCAGTATGATGTGAAGAATACTTTTCTTCATGGCGATCTAAAAAAAGAAGTGTATATATCATTGCCACCAGGATACGATGTCCCTCATAATTCTGGAGATGTAGTGTGTAGATTGAAGAAGGACTTATATGGTTTGAAGCAGTCTCCACGGGCCTGGTTTGGTAGATTCCGATTTGCTATGAAGAAGTACGGATATATGTAGTGCAATGCGGATCATACTTTATTATTGAAGAAAGTGGGTGATAAAATTATAGCTCTTATTATATATGTGAACGATATGATCGTAACAGGAAATAATCTCAATGAGATGAGTAAATTAAAGGACTGTCTTTCTTCTGAGTTCGACATGAAAGATCTGGGTGGATTAAAGTGTTTCTTGGGTATCGAGGTTAATCGTTCCAACCAAGGTATTTTTTTGTCGCAACATAAATATGTGCTTGATTTTCTAGAAGACACATGGATGCTTGGTTGTGAGCCAATCAAGTCTCCTATTGAGCAGAATCACGGTTTGGAGGAATGTCCTAATCAAACCCCAACTAACAAAGGGAGATACCAGAGGTTAGTTGGACGCTTAACTTATTTGTCTCATACCAGACCTGATATTGCATATGCTGTAAGTGTGGTAAGTAGGTTCATGCACAATCCGGGTAAGTAACATATGGATGCAGTTGTGAGGATCTTGAGGTATTTGAAGCCAGCACCAGGAAAGGGCCTTTTATTCTCAAACATAGCAATACAGATATTCTCGGATACTCAGACTCGGATTGGGCTAGAAAAGGAGATAGAAGATCGAATTCGGGTTATTTTACCTTTGTTAGTGGTAATCTTGTTACTTGGAAGAGAAAGAAACAAAAGGTTATTTCTTTGTTAAGTGTCGAGGCCGAGTATCGGGCGATGTTGAAGGGCATATGTGCGTTACTATGGTTAAAAAGGCTTATGGGGAGTTGGGTTTCTCTTCTGGACAACATATTAAGTTGTTTTGTGATAACCAATCTGCAATTAAGATTGTTGAAAATCCAGTGCAACATGATCGAACAAAACATGGGGAAATTGATAGAAACTTTATCTATGAGAAGTTGGAGAACAAGAAAATTGAGGTGTCATATGTTAATACTGTTTGCCATTAAAACAAGAAGAACAAACTTTTTTGTATTGAACTTTTGTATCTAATTACAAATAGAATAGAGTACAATATAGGACTTAGATGTAGTCCTAGGAGTACACTTTTATTTTTATCTGGGAACCGTGGCGATGGAGTGAGTGATAATACATTGACTCCGTTGATGATATGATGACGATCTCGAATTCTCTGAAGGTCTGGATTGCTCTGGAACGGACAGTGACTTGAAGATGATTGATACTCTTGCAAGTGCTCTGGACGTTGATGCGGTTGAAGTATTCCGAAAGTGGAGAATTAACTGTGGAGAGGTTGAATGAAGGAATGATCCTTCTATTTATAGGCAGCAGAATGAACTACTTATGCGTGCATATGAGTTATGTGCCTGGAGAACTTGCACTTAGGGATGCCACATGGCTGATGCTGTTGGGCGCATAGATGATGCGCCCCGAAGTTGGAGCTGAATCTATTTGAGCTGCACTATTGGCCTACTGAGGAGCTGACATGTGGTAGTTGGAGATTCGACTGTTGTTGAGATCTTGGGTGATTAGCACCCATTCGTGGGCAGAACTGAGTCAAAATGACACGTGGCATGTGTCTATGGCTCAAAGATCTCGGATTTGGTGGAGAGTGATATGTCAGGATGCGCCTAGGATCTGACGCATAGGGGGACTTAGTCTATGACTTTTAGGAGTCACAAGCAAGTCTGGGCGCATGCTTTTGAGGCGCATGCAGAGCTTCGGGCGCATGGTGGTGGAGGCACATGCAGGGACTTGACTACTGTCTTTTAGGATCAGGAGCAAGCCTGGACGCATGGCTTTTGAGGTGCATGCAGAACTTTGGACACATGGCTATGGAGGCGCATGCGAGTGATCAGTTGGCCACGTGGCGGGACACAACTGTAATCGAAATGATAAAGTTGATGTCGACGGCTCTTCGTTTTTTATGAAAGCTGTCAACTGTTCAGTCTTCGGGAAGCATGCTGCCAACTCTGTCACATAGCATTAAATGCTTGATGGGTGATGAGCCTGAGTGGGCGCATCTCTGTGCATCACTAGGCATATCATTCTGTGCTCCACTGGACGCATTGATACGGGGCTCATGGTGCTGACGAGCACATCCGCCGCATGGCGCATACTCATTGGTCAGTCTTTATCGACTTTTCTGAGACATTAATGACTTCTTTGATGTTGAATTCGAAGGGACAGATTTATCACCATAAATGCAAGTTTATTGTACTAACTTCGGAAAAGTTACCACTTGGCGTATTGGTTTGATTTGCCCTGGCCTATAAATAGTAGCGTGAAGAGAAGTTTGTTTCTCGTTTCACTTTCCTTTCCGAATGGAGATAAACTCGACCGGTCCTCCTCCTTGGCGAGACGCTGCACTGTGGGTTGCAGATCTCCTCGTTCGGAGAAGCTTTGACGACGAACTCCTTCAGAAGACTGAGATGTGCCGAGTTGGATGTTCATATTCGTGCACTTCATCGACTGTATGCCATGATGTTGATTACTGGGTTTGGATTTTGTCGCGCTCCAGTTTTTGTTATGCTGGAAGCGCCGTAGGCAAGGTGCCTGTTGCATCCAAAGATCGGAGTTGTAGCAAACTGTCCCGTTCTGCTCTACAACTGCTTCATTAACCGAAGCACTCGTATGTTGACGAGGAAGTAATTCGCTCTGACGGGACGGGATGATGCGCCTAGCTGAGTCGTCAGAGTGATGCTTCTAGCTGAGACGTTTGAGTGATGCGCCTAGCCAAGATATCTGAGTGATGCATCTAACTGAATTTTTTTAGGCTTTCTCCTTTGTAGTAGAGTTTTCATTGTAACAAAGAGTTTGGACATGTAATAGACTCTCATATGCAATAAAAGTCTGATTTTTATATTTCTCTTCCCTTTGCTGCGCCGAGTGTTCTATTTTGAGTTCCTCTGCACATAACATTCTGTGGTGCATGACGCTTCAGTGCGCATGCCATTTTGGAGCGCATAAGACAACTTGCAAATATGTTAACAAAGGCCCTATCAAACTCAGCCTTCGCCGATTCACTTGTCAAGTTGGGCATATATGATATATACGCTCTACCTTGAGGGGGAGTGTTGATTCACAGCTAATATGGATTCAGCTTGTGCATTAACAAGCCTTCTATCTTTAGCCTCCTTATGTATTAATTGTATTAATACACCTTCTATCTTTAGCGTTATAGAATCAATTGTATTAATACACCTTCTCTCTTTAGCCTTATAGAATCTCGTGTAAATCTTCTATATTTAACCTTGTAAATTTATACATAAACCATACTATGGTGGAGCAATAAAGATATACAATATTCTTTAATACTTCTTTTCTACTCTTAATTCAATTGAAACTAAAAAAACCGAACGCTCACCCCTATCTGGATTCCGTATTAATGCATGCTTCAGGGGGCTGTTTGGTTCCGTGAAGTGGAGCGAAGTGAAAAATTCTAGAAGTGGAGAGTTTGCATACGCATTGCGTATGCACGTCATGCGTATGGATATTTTATAAATTCCTTCGTTTGGATGGTTGTTGAAGTGAGATAAAAAGCGTAACTTTTTGTAGTTTCTACATTTGATTTGTAATAAAGTAGTAGTTGAAAAGTGATATGATTTCTCACTTTTGAACATGGGTGAGATAACCTCCAACTAGTATTATTCATTATTATGTTTTATGTATGGATTAAAAATTTAAAACTTTGATATAAATAATCAGAAAAATAAGGCAAAAAATAATAATACAACACAAACAATAATAAGACTTTGATATAAATAATTAAATAAAAATATGAGCTTGTCGTCGTTCCTAACACATTTGTTTATCTTACATTTTTGTAATAGTTGATAATTATGAATTATAACAAATAATAATACAACAACAAAAAATAAGACAAAAATATTGAATTAATTAACAAATAATGTAATTAATAATAAAACTTAGCAAAAAAAAACTTTAACAACCAGCATGTTACTCTTTTTTTTGAATAAACAACTTTGACAACCATTCTGTTGCTTTTTTTTTTGGGCTTGTTTGGTAACCAGATTTTATTATTTGGATTTGGATTTGGAAATCCTCCAAATCCAAATCATGGATTTTACTATTCAAATCCAACTCCAACCAAACATAGGATTTGGTTTTATGATTAATAATTAAATTATAGTCATGATCAATAATTAAGCTATTAATTAATTATGATTAATTATAGTTATTATTATTTATAAAATTAATAATTAACGATTAGTAATTAATAATTGACGATTAGTTATTATTAATTATAAAATTAATAATTAATGATTAGTTAATTTTTAGATAAATAACGATTAATAATTAAAGATTAATAATTAATAATTAACGATTAATAATTAATAACTATAAATTATAATTAACGATTAATAATTAATAATTAACAACCAATAATTTTTATTAACGATTAATAATTATAAATTATAATTATTGACTAATAATTAATAATTAACGATTAATTAACTATAAATTAAATATTTTAAAAATAGTAATTATAAACTAATATGATTATGATTAGTAAATTATTAATTAAATTATTATAAAATATGATTCTAATTGTGATTAAAATATTATTAATTAAGATTATAATAAAATAGTTATTAACAAATTATTAATTAATATTATAATAATACTAATAAATTATTAATATGATTATAACAAAATTAACTAAGTAACTAATTAACTAATTTTTTAATTAATAATACTAAACATAGGATATGATTATTAATTAATATTATAATAATACTAATAAATTATTAATTAATATTATAATAATATAATAATACTAGTAAATTATGATTATTAACTAAATAATAAAATATTATTAATTAATATTATAATAATACTAATAAATTATTAATTAATATTATAATAATACTAATAAATTATTAATTAATATTATAATAATAATATAATAATACTAGTAAATTATGATTATTAACTAAATAATAAAATATTATTAATTAATATTATAATAATACTAATAAATTATTAATTATGATTATAACGAAATTAACTAATTAACTAATTTTTTTAATTAATAATACTATTTTTTATTAATTAATAATACTAATAAAATAGTTATTTTTTTATTAATTAACTAATTTTTAACGAAATTACTAAAGAATAAATATTTTTAACGAAATTATTAAAGATTAACTAATTTTTAATTTACTAATTTTTAACAAAATTATTAAATAATAAATATTTTAACGAAATTATTAAAGAATAATTATTATTTTTCTCCAAAATCCAACCAAATCCAAGTTTTGGATTTTGTCATACTTTCCATATCCAAATCCATCTCCAACCAAACATAGGATTCTATAGATTTGTTTCCAAATCCATAAAAATTCAAATTCCACCTCCAAATACAGTTTACCAAACGGACCTTAAAGTGAGAGGAGTTCAGCTCTCACTGCTTCAATTTTTTTAATTAAGTGGAACAACTGAATAATAGAGCAGACAGGAACTATAAAACCCATCCCATCAAGATTTTCACTTCACACAAACTCTAACCAAACAGTTGAACCTCCTATAGTGATTTGGACACTCCTATTTTGTCCGCCGTTCTTATGACTGGAGCTGGCCTATCGTCACGTGGCGGTCTTCCATTTGCTTTCTTCCTCCGATTTTGAGAAGGTGGAAGTCGGTGCTAGCAGAAGACAAATAGTTGTTTATCACGTGGATTTGCGATCACATTCGTAATCACTGCCTTAGGACAATATATCATTTCCGTAATATTTTTTTCTGCATGAATTTCGGGTGAGTTAGGTAGAACCAAACATAATTTTTAGTTATCCTGAATAGATTACTCCGATGAAATTTTGGATTCTAGTATATTGCCCGATCAACTTTCTTGACTATTCCATTACTAATTCAACTAAATTGTTTTCAAAAAGGCTACAAAAGAGACTACAAGACAATAATTAAGGCATCATTTGGTTTGCGGAAAGGAAGAAAGAAAATCAGTTCTTTGGCATTTTTTTTCCTCTGAAAAATTATAATTCACATTTATTTTTCTTTATGATGTTTGAAATTATCAAAGAATTTGGTAAGAAAAGTGAATACTTCAGTGTGAAAAAGTAATTATTTACTTGGATAGATGGAATCAATTTTTCCATAAATTTTCTTTTCTTGCGAAACATTTTTCTTTCCTCTTTAATTCTTTTGACATCCAAATATAGGAAAAGTAATCACTTTCTTTTTTTAACCTCATAATTTTGCGAACCAAACGAGACCTAAGAACAATTTCAAACTCCATATGGTATATGCATAAGCTCAAGAGATACAGAACAAAATATAAATAGAATTTCAATTTACAATGTAATCCCTTATGATGTTGTGTTTGGTGTCACTCCCTTATTACAGTTTCTTCCCCGGCTTGTGGTAGTCATATTTGAGATGCTTATTGACCGAGTGGGACTCGCAGCAAGCCACTGCATAAAGACTCATAGGTATTTACTTCAGAGAGATATGTTGATTGTATTCCATTTTCAGTTGAGCGTTCCAAGAGAATGACAATAGAGTTGGTAATTCAGTCTCACCTCGTTATAGGGGAATCATGAGATGTAGTTAATTGAAATTGATTCAGACTTTACATGATTTTTTTTTAAGGCATATGGACCCAGTCTAATATCAAACCTCATGGGCCAACTTCGATTCGGGTCACAACGCGTTCCCAACAAGTGGTATCAGAGTCCAAGATTATAGGGCTGATTTGAGCGGATCTAATTGGTACGAGACCGATAGTGCTGAACGTTCGTCCGTATATACCGAGCTCTCTTCTCAAGTTGGATCTCCTGGGTGCCCTACATTGTGGTTGGCACACAATGATGGCGTGGATGAACGTGTCGGCTTAGTTCTGTAATCAAACGGATCGGGATGATAATATGTTGGATCTCCCGGGTGCTCAGCTAGCGAGAACGAGCAAAGGTAGCATGGGTGCTAAGGTAAACGAGCAAATATAGCAGTAGCAGGGGTGTTAAGGTTGTTCGGCTGGCGGGAACGAACAAAGTTAGCATGGGTGCTAAGGTGGAGATTGTTGGATTGTATCTCGTTTTCGGTTGAACCCTCAAAGATGGTGACAATGGAGTTGGTAATTTAGTCCCACATCGGGTAGCAGATGATATAATCAGGTATAGATAATTGGGACTGATTCAAACCTTACATGAATTTTTTTTTTAAAGACATATGAGCCTAGTCCAATATCACACCTAATTATGGTCCAATTTCGGTTAAGTCTTGTCAAGAATTAAGGTCTCGTTTAGTTTGTGGAAAAGAAAAAAAAGAAGCAAACTTTTCTTGGAAATTACAATTTTTATCTAGGGTAAAGTGCATTTAAATCCTCCATAGAGTTGCCTCGTTCGCAAAATAAAACTCCTTAGACCAAAAATGCAGTTTGGCCCCCCTTAGTTCGCCCGCGCGAGCGATTTACCCCCTACCGTGTATTTTGCCGTTAAATGGCTGTTAACTTTCAAAAAAAATTAAAAAAAAAAACCTAAACTACCCCTCCCCTATTTCCCTACCAGCCCCCTCTCCCTATCCCCCCTCCACCGGCCAGCCCCTTCGCCAGCCGGCCTCCTCCCCCCCGCCCCCCCCCCCCCCCCCCCCCCTCCTCCCTCCGCCAGCCCCCCTCCCCCCCCCTCCTTCCCCCGAACCCCCCCCCCCCCCCCCCCCCCCTCCTACCTCCACCGGCCAGCCCCTCCGCCGGACGGCCTCCTCCCCCCCCCCCCCTCCTCCCTCCGCCAGCCCCCCCTCCCCCCGACCCCCCCCCCTCCTCCCTCCGCCGACGAGCCCCCCCCCCCCCCCCCCCCTTCCTTCCTCCGCCGGCGAGCTCCCCTCCCCCCACTCCTCCTCCCTCTGCCGGCGAGTGTTCGCCCCCACCACCGGAGAGAGAGGGGGGGGGGGGGGGGGGGGGGGAAGAGTGAGGGAGGGGCAAAATCGTCTTTTTAGACGATTTTTAACGGCAAAGGGGGTGTTTTGAGCATTTTTGAAACATTTTGGATTTTTTGAATCATGGAGTCTTTAATTGCATTTTCGTAACATCTAAGGGGGGTTTAGTTGCACTTTACCCTTTTTATCTACTTTATTTTCGGTGTTTTTGACAATGTAAAAAAAAAAAAAAGAAAAAAAAAGAGAAAAAGTGAATCATTAAGAAGGAAGAGTGAATCATTTGGAGTACGTAGGGAAACATTCTCTCTCTTATTTTTCTTTCTATGGGAAATAAGTATGAAAAATGATGGACTATATAGTTTGGACAATGAACAATACCTTGTATAGATATATGATTTTGGCTCTCTAATTTGGATTTTGAACCTGGTGTAGCCTGGACTCTTTGTCGTTTGGAGACTCTCGACATGTATATAGTTAATCTGGATTTTGGATTTTTAATTTTAATTTTGAATAGTCTGACACATTAGAAATATTTAAGTACAAATGATTAGTTTTTGGCCCATTAAGATTTGCATATAGTCTGGACTATGAAAAAATGGCTTGTAGCAATTATATTTATTTAAGTGCAGATGATTAATTTTCTAGCAAACCAAATTATTTATCTGCCATTAATTTTTTTAGCAGGTCCGACCCATCACCCATAAAACTGAACCGACCAAAAATAAAACCATTTTTTTTATAATTTTTTTTAAAACACACTAGAAATGAATATTAAAAACTGAATGTCAATTTTTACTTCATTTTTTTGTAAGCTTTAGGAGCGTTCGTTTTTTTGGGCAAAATTTTGGTGGAAAATCTATTCTATGTTTGTTTTAGCGTTCGTTTTTTTTGGGCAAAATTTTGGTGGAAAATTTATTCTATGTTTGTTTATATATATATATATATATATATATATATATATATATATATATATATATATATATATATATATTGGAATATTCTATTGGTATTTTTAGTATGTTGGAATATCCTATTAGTATATTTGGAATGTTGGGATATGCCATAGTATATTCCTATAGAGAGTTAATGTAATGAGAAGGTTGTAAGGCTATAAATAGCCAATAGATTATCAATAAAATATAACAACTATTTCAACATGGTATCAGAGCCACCTTTCCACAAACCCTAATCCTAGCCGCCACCAAACCTTCCCCCTCCTCTTTCCCTTCTTCTACAGTAGACGCCTCCCCCCCACCCCCCACCTTGCGCACATCAGCCCCACTCCCCCTTTTTTCCGCCGCTCCTGCTGCTGCTGCTACTGCTGTCGCTGCTGCTGCTGGTGCTGCTGCGGCTGCTGCTGCTGTCGCTGTTGCGGCTGCCACTGTTGTGGCACGTGCGTGCGTCCCCTCCCTCCGCACGCAACGGCTCGGATCATTCCGAAAGAGGACACCGATGTCTAGATCTGATAAAAACAGACATGTTCGGATCTAGGAGCGGACGACGAAGACGAGCATAAGTCGTGGAGCGGGCGTGACGTGATCGGAGAGGAGAAGCATCGATGGAGGAAATCATCAAGAAGCTGGATCCTGCAGAGGTTGCGATGTTGATGAAGTTGATGAAGATGTCGGCTGGTGAGAGCACGATACGAACGTCGTCGAAGTTGGAGCTTTCCTCCATCGATCTGAAGCTGGATGGACCAGCCACCTATCTGAGTTGGTCGCGGCGGGTGAGAAGAACCCTGACAGGAAAGAACCTGGAGGGGTTCCTGTCGGGCGAGAAGACAGAGCCGAACAAGGGCTCGACGGGACGCGACGAGTGGAAGTCTACTCATATGGTAATCTACATCTGGCTTCTCAACTCCTTAGTCCAGTCTATTGCCGTCACAGTAGACGGCATTGAGATAGTGAAGGACGTATGGGAGAAGTTGAGGAGGACATACGATGGCGTGGGAAACAACTTACGAGTTTTTCAGATCAAGGGGGAGATTGATGACACCGTTCAAGGAGAGAAGATGGTACAAGAATACGCCACAGAGTTGGAGCGACTGTGGTTGGATTACGATCACTCCTCAGATCGAACAAGCTGTGGGGACCCTAAGTGCAAGGAGAAACAGGTATGTCTGCAGGAGAGGACAATGAAGTTCCTTAAAGGACTGACAGCCGCATTTGCTCAGAGGACAGCCCTACTTCTAGCCCAACCGAAGATCCCTACCCTTGAGGAGGCTATCTCGACAATGTCCAGGAAGAAACACGCATCAAACTGCAAGCAGGGACAACTGGTCCTCCTGAAGAGAAGTCAGCACTAGTGTCACGCCCCTGAACCAGAATACTGGAGAGCGGGGGCAGACATAGCCAGCTACGTATATTGAAGTACAACCCACCTCGCTATACGGTCACGGCTGTCTAGATACATGAGGGTTTAACTACAAGCCAACAGTCTCTTATGGTCATTAAAAAGCCTAGTGTCTCAATCACAAGCAAGTAAGCAGATGTCACAAGATGTAAGATCACCAAATATACAATAGTAAGGCATCCCAAACATTATATATTCAGCTGATCATGAAGCTAGTCGTAACAAAACGTGAGGACTAGCAAGAGTTTAGTCATACATGATCAACCCTAGGATCTGTCAATCATGTTACAGCCCGTAGGCAGACAGTAAGTGAAGGTGCAATCGAGCTAAACATGTGCTCGTCGGCTAAACGTCTCAAAAGAATATTTTTACAATAAAGTGGAAGAGCCAAAATAACCCATTCGTGGCCCTGGTTACGCCTGGTGGTCACCATCGGGCTGGAAAGTCTGTAGATCCTCTGGAGCTGCTCCAAAATCTGGCCATACAAAACCAGCTGGATCAGATCCCAGAAAGAGCAAGTGCCACAAAGAAAGCTTCACTTAGGAACTAAAACCAGTAATTAGCACAGAAGATAATAATAATATAGTAAAACTGGAGAGATATAACATCACGAGGATATACGATAAGATAACCATGGAACCATTCAGATAACCAGGTTACAACCCTTAAACCAAATAAGGACCGGAATTGTAACCCTTCATCTGAACCGAACTTGGTTTCTCCCATTTATCAGCAAGATAATATAAGAAAATCAGGACATGTAACAATCTTATACAGGATCAAGACAAGACTAGACTGATTATTCCCCATTCAACAATCACGGCCAAGCAATAAGTACGGCTTGATACTTTAACTAACTAGGGTTATCATATGCCTAGTTACTAGCAAGATGCAATGAGATTATCCCACAGCCACAAGCCCTGCAGACCATCCAGGTTACCCAGGTCGAATATTAGGGGTTGAATTCAAGTGGGTACATCATCCAGGAAACGCATGTACCCTTAAGTGACTTAGTGGGTGCAACACGTGACAGTGTGCTGGAAATGTGCCCTATTCGACGGCAGGCTACAGATCCCAAGAACGCCCAGGTAACGGGATTGTCTGTAGCTGGGAAATCTCTTCATGACTACTGTGTTATTCTAGTTATTAACCTTAGTCCATTTCAGTGGGTACCCCTGACCGTGGTACTCAGGAGACCCATCCTAAACATGATGCAAGACCAGACTGGTTTAATTGTACAAGCACAATCGCCCACGGTGTCCAGGTTATTCATACTTGTTATGTCATGTCATGTTAGCCGTCGCAACAGCATGTCAGGTTTTCTTGTCAGGAGTGCGCCACGGCGGGCCACTATCATACATTATCATGATGTGCCCATGTATCGTGTCAAGTTCATGTATCATGTCGTGTTCATGCCACAATTATCCCACATTACACTAAGGATCAAGAGAAACAACATGGATAAGGTAACAATAATTGTCATGGCAAAACAAATGGTACAAGAGATAAAAGGGGTGCCAGGGACATCATACACCAGCAAACAGCATGTGCCAGGACAGCATGCGCCAGCAAAATAGCATGTGCCAGCAAACAGCATGGCAACAGTGTTTTGCCAGCAAACAGCATGTGCCAGGAAACAGCATGCGCCAGGACAGCATGCGCCAGAAAACAGCATGCGCCAGCAAACAGCATGGCAACAGTGTTTTGTCAGCAAACAACATGCGCCAGGAAACAGCATGCGCCAGGACAGCATGCGCCAGCAAACAGCATGGAAATAGTATTTTGCCAGCAAACAACATACACCAGGAAACAGTATGCGCTAGGACAGCATGCGCCAGCAAAACAGCATGCGCCAGCAAAACAGCATGGCAACAGTGTTTTGCCAGCAAACAGCATGCTCCAGGAAACAGCATGTGCCAGGACAGCATGCGCCAGAAAACAGCATGCGCCAGCAAACAGCATGGCAACAGTATTTTGCCAGCAAACTGTAGGACCGTTGAGCACCTCTAGGGGGGTGAATAGAGTGTGTGTGTGCAGCGAAAAATAATCACCAATTAAAACTTTAAACTATGGCAGTGAAATAAGAGACAGTAAATATAATGCAGCAAGAGATAGAGAATTCAAACTCAGCGACACAGCAATATATACTGGTATCCCTCTGAGAGGACTAATCCAGTCTCGAGTACTCTTGCTCGATGTTAATCCACTATGGCACAAGCTTTAACTGAGAGCTTGCAGTTTCTTACAACACCGTGCTTGGTGACAAGTGCACGACCGACTTCACAACACCGTGCTTGGTGACGAGCGCACGACCAGCTTCACAACAAGAAAAGTTGCTGAACTTGAAACGACCTATTTACAACGCTTGGAATACCAAAAGACTCTAAATCAACTCTGATATTACTGGCTTTTGGCTAAGAGATGTATAGGTATGATTTGAAAATCTTGGATCGTTTGAAAACACTTGAATAGTAGAGAAGAGAAGATGAAGAGTGAATGAATGATTTGAAATGAAAAGTTCTTCTCTATTTATAGGTGTTTTCTGGGACCGAACTCGGACAGAGTTCGGGCAGAGTTCGGATGCAGATATCTCGCAAAGAGACGTTGCTCGCAGAATTGGAGGCAACAGAAGTTTGAATACAAACTGACCGAACTCGGACAGAGTTCGGTCCGAACTCGGGCCGAACTCGGGCCGAACTCGGTTATGAGTTCTGCTAGGAGATTTTCGAAATATTTTATCAAAAAAATGGTTTTCAAAGATATTTTGGAATATTTTGTAAAAAGATATATGAGTGGTAATGGGTAAGCTTTTTAGAATGTGGACTGAGATAACCCTAAGCCAGTATTACCAAAACTGATTTTACAAAATAAATCCTAGACTCAATAAAATGTAAAATACAGAATAAAATATAAAATGAGTCATCTTCAGATTTGATGATGTTGATGCTTCGTTGATGCAGTACAACGTCCGTTGAAATTGATTTCATATATCCTGAAATGATTAGCAGCAGTTTGTATATTTTGTGTATTGACTTAAGTGCATGTTGATTATCGAAATCGGGTGTGACCATGGAATGGGCCAACAATCTCCCCCATTTTGATAATTGACAAACTTGAGTCTATACCAAAATATATCTTTATAAAATAGAACAAAATACAAGTACCTGAGATGGTTGATTTTTGTTTTTGTTTTAGGATATGCTTTTTGGTATGTGTACTCTTTGTCTCCCCCTTTGTCAAATAGTAAAATGACTTGGCTCCCCCGTAATGTGTGAAGCCAACAATAGAAAACAAAAGACAAAGTGAAGTAAAAGAGACATGATCACAGCATAAAACACTATTATGGAAAGAAAATGCTGAAAATAAAGTACTGAAAATGTCATACTAAAAAGTGCTGAGAACAATCATCAGAAAATGTCTAACAAATGAGTTTAGACATAAAAAGAAAAACTACATCAAAGCATAAAGATCATAATCTAACAAGTATCCACTATCCAAAAGCTGAACCCGCGTCACATAGTGGGGTCGTCAGCACCAGGAGCCTCTGGAGGAAAGTAGGCTGCAGTGGGGTCGAAGTGCTGGAAGGAAGCCTCATCTGTGAACCGAGGACCCGGAAAGCCTGGATGAGGCAGGATGGTGATCGGATGGACTGGATCATGGGCTAGGCTGTAGTGAAGGTCAGCAATCCCATTCCTCAGCACCTGAGCCTGAGTGATGCGTCGGAACTCCGAATCAAGATAACCTTGATGACGTTGCACAGATATAGCAACAAAATCATCAAAGCGCTGATAGAAAGCCGGATCAAATCCCGGGGCAGGGGCTGGAGCAGGAGCAGCATCAGGAACCTCAGCATCAGCAGCTGGAGCAGGCTGAGCTCCAGGAGGCAGAGGTAGAGCAGGAAATCGGCGGGATCTGGTAAGCTCGATAGGAGTGGAAGAGAATGCACAAGTTTGAAGATCAATCTCAAAACGGCGAAAGATAGACGCCAAGTGCATAGGATATACCAGATTCCTTCCTGCATTTCTGCAGTTCAGCATCCAGGACATCATGGTCTTTGGGATAGAGAATGGAATACCAAAATGAATGTGGTATAAAGCAGAGAGTTCCAAGAATGTCACTTCATCTGTGGATCCTTTCTTTGGAAGAAGTACAGAGAAAATCATGCGATGAAGTTCATAAAAAGATTGGTTCAAATGCTTTGAATAAACCCTACGAGGAACATGGTTTGGATGACAAATAAGTTCCCTAAAAGAGGCAAGGGTAATATCAGCAGGGAATTGGACATGGATAATGTCAACCAATGCTTCACCAAGATCAGGAACATGGAAAAATTCACTGATATCGATGGCACTAAATTCTAATTCTTGCCCAGCAACGCAAGAATAGAAGTTTCCATTAGGTTTTACTTGCAAGTTGCAGTAAAACATTCGGACAACATTATCAAAAATATTTTCTGCTACCTCGAAAAAATCTCGGTAGCCTAAGTGATCAAAAGTAGGAGCATATTCAGAAAATATGGTAAAGTTAACAAAAGCTCCATTGCAAATTTTACGACCAGAAAAAGAATCGAACCAAAGATCAGAAAACTCTTTGTCCGAAAACAAAGTAGAATCATAGTCTTCTGCATCTATTGGTCGTGCTGGACTGAATAGACTAGCAGGTGTATAATCAGAAGAGGAGGAGGCACCTTGGGAAGATGATCCTCTATGACGTTTAGGAGCCATAGAGAAAGAATACCTTTTTGAGAAAGGAGGAAGATGAGAATGTTGACACGCCCACCAGATCTCTTAGATTCCTTGCTAGGATGGAGGAGGAAGAAATTTTAGGGAGGAAGAAGATGTTTCCACGAGTTGGTGTGTAGAAAAGATGGTTGAAAGAGGTGAATTTATAGGGTTTAGGGTCGGCTGTTCGGTTCTGGAAATTAATACAGCGCCGACCGAACTCGGTCCGAATTCGGTCCGAACTCGGTCAGAGTTCGGCCCGAGTTCGGTCACTTGTATTCCCGAGACAGTAAATACAGTTCTGGTTGGTTAAAAGTAACTTTATGACTTTTGACTCTAGTATTTAATAACGTACTCTATTTATGGGTTAACTGTAGGGGTTGTCCCAGCTAACGGAGGTTTACCGGGGAACTCTTAAGTACCGCTTCGCTTCGACCGTAGTCGTGGTGACAGACATACCCTTTTTAGGTTTGTACCCAAAAATAATTTTCGTTAAATAAATTTCGAAGTTGCAAGTCATAAAATTAATTTTAATTACCATATTACATTATGAATCTGAAAATTCAAGTATACCGAGCTCACGCCTCATTATGTTAAAACGGTTTTCAGCCAATGGTTTTGTGAATATGTCTGCTAGTTGATGATCTGTGTCAATAAATTCTAAGCAAATATCTCCGTGTTGTTGATGATCACGAAGAAAATGATGTCTTATCTCTATGTGCTTTGTGCGTGAATGACAGATAGGGTTCTTAGTCAGATTAATAGTGCTAGTGTTGTCACAATAAATAGGAACTTTAGTGTAGTACAGATTGTAGTTCTCTAAGGTTTGCTTCATCCACAAAATCTGAGCACAACAACGTCCTGCGGCGATATACTCAGTCTCAGTTGTTGATAATGCTCCTAAATTTTATTTCTTGCTAAACCAAGAGACTAAGGTCTTTCCTAGGAAATGACATGTGCCGCTGGTACTTTTACGGTCCACTTTGCATCCTGCAAAATCCGCATCCGAGTAACCTATCAGGTCAAAGGATTTGGTTTTAGGATACCATAAGCCGACTGTAGAAGTTCCTTTAAGATATCGGAAGATACGCTTAACGGCACTAAGATGTGATTCCTTAGGATTTGCCTGATAACGTGCACAAATGCAAACACTAAACATAATATCAGGACGACTAGCAGTTAAATATAATAAACTACCAATCATACCTCGATACTTACGTTGATCGACAGGTTTACCACTTTCATCAGCATCAAGCTTTGTAGATGTAGCCATAGGAGTCCCGATTGGCTTTACATTCTCGAAGTCATACTTTTTCAGTATGTCCTTCGTGTACTTAGCTTGGTTGATGAATGTTTCTTTTGAGTGCTGTTTGATTTGAAGTCCTAGGAAGAAGTTTAGCTCTCCCATCATACTCATCTCAGATTCACTCTGCATACACTTAGCAAAATCTTGACAGAGTTTTTCGTTAGTAGAACCGAATATTATGTCATCTACATAAATTTGCACAAGGAGGATATCATCATTCAAGGATTTTATAAACAAAGTAGTATCAACCTTTCCTTTTGAAAATCCATTATCAAGTAAGAAGGCACTTAGGCGTTCATACCAAGCACGGGGTGCTTGTTTGAGTCCATAAAGGGCTTTCTTAAGCTTGAAGACGTGATCAGGTTTTTGAAAATCTTCAAAACCAGGGGGTTGTTTCACAAAAACTTCCTCTTTTAAAAATCCATTTAAAAATACGCTTTTTACGTCCATTTGAAATAATTTAAAATCATTAAAACATGCAAATGCACAAAACATGCGGATGGATTCTAGTCTAGCAACAGGAGCATAGGTCTCATCATAATCAATTCCTTCTTCTTGATTATAACCTTGTGCCACTAGACGTGCTTTGTTGCGTAGAACTTGTCCATCTTCACTGAGTTTATTTCGGAACACCCATTTGGTACCAATTATCGATTGACCAATAGGTTTAGGAAAGAGTTCCCGAACTTGGTTTCTCTCAAATTGATTTAGTTCCTCTTGCATGGCATGAATCCAAAACTCATCAGTAAAAGCATCATCTACATTCTTAGGTTCTATTTGAGAAATGAATGCTACATTTGCTGCTATATCAGAATCTTTAAGAGATGAACGTGTACTTACACCTTTAGATACATCACCTATGATGAGTGTCTCTGGATGATCTGGCAAGAATTGTAACGATTCAAACTTTTGGGTCAGATCTTTCACAAAACTCTTCTCAGTCCTTTCATTTTGGGTCAGATCTTTCACAGAACTCTTTTCAGTCCTTGCATGTGTATCTTCATCATCACTGTCGCTAGATCTGTGACTATTTAACTCATCAAAAGTAACATTAATAGTTTCTTCAACAATCATAGATCTTTTATTGAAAATTCTATATCCCTTACTCTTAGCAGCATATCCGAGAAATATCCTGTCATCTGCTTTGGAGTCGAACTTTTCCAAGTTATCCTTGGTGTTCAGGATAAAACAGCGACATCTAAAAACTTTAAAGTAAGAAATTTTTGGAATCGTTCCAAACCAAAGCTCATATGGTATTTTTTTCGAGATTGGTCGAATTAACACCCTATTCAAAATATGACAGGCTGTACTAACAGCTTCTGCCCAAAAATATTTAGGAAGATTATACTGATTCAGCATGACTCTAGCTATTTCGCTTAGAGTACGATTCTTCCGCTCCACAACACCATTCTGTTGGGGAGTTCTAGGACAAGAAAATTTGTGGTAATATCCACTATCATCACAAAACTTTTTGAAATCAGAATTTTTGAATTCGCCACCATGATCACTTCGGATACGAGTAATCATGAAGCCTTTTTTGTTTTGTACCTTTTTGTAAAATATCTAAAATTCAAAAATTGTATCACTTTTGTTTGATAAGAAATAAACCCAAGTAAAACGAGAGAAATCATCAACAAGAACAAAAGCGTAGAGCTTACCGCCAAGACTAGCGACTCTACTAGGACCAAATAAATCCATGTGAATTAACTGCAAAGGTCTATAAGTACTTACAGCGTTGATAGATTTAAAATTAAACCTATGTGCTTTGTTCTTTTCACAGTCAGCACATACTATATCTCTCTTGAATGGAATCTCAGGGAGTCCTCTTACCAACTTCTTTGTACTTAGTCGTGAGATAGTATCCATGTTTGCATATCCTAGTCTCATGTGCCATAGCCAGCTTTCATCTTGATTGGCTACTAGGCACCTTTCTGCATTATTAGTATTCTCCAGAAAGAAAACATAAATATTGTCTTCTCTAATCCCTTTATATATGGGATCACCAGATGACATATCATATATGGTACATTTATCTTTCATAAAATTGATACCATAACCATTATCTACCAAATGACTTATGCTTAATAGGTTATGTTTCAATTATGTTACTAGACAAACATCCTTTATTACTGGATAGGAAGAAATACCTACAGTACCATTACCAATTATATCACCTCTCAAATTATTTTTGAAGGAGACATATCCTTCTTTCTTCATCGATAGCGTAGTGAACAAAGATGCATCACCAGTCATGTGTCGCGAACATCCGCTATCGAGGATCCATTTGCTTCTAGCATGAGAGGGTTGAGGGTCCACCTACAAGACAAGTAGATGAATCCTTTGGTACCCATTTTCTGAAGGGTCCATTCTGATTTGCTTTAGGTCTCCAGATTAAAGTGTGATTGTCAACAAGCTTTCTTGCCAAACAATACTGTGATATGTGTCCATGCGTGCCACAATAAGTACAAGTAAGTTTAGAACCAGATGTGGTCACAACTGTGTTTACATGCTTGTTTGGTTTCTTGGAGAACCTATAAGTGAAAGCATGATGATATTCATGTTTCTTCTGTGCTTTCTTATTTTTAGTCCTCTTAGGTGTATGCTTAGCATTAGGACTAAATTTAGGCTGTATCACAGGTATTGCCTGTTTGCCTAACTTGATTTCTAACTTTTTAGAAATCGTAATAGACTCTTCATATCTAGCAGTCATATCTGAGAGTCTTTGTTCTGTTACTAGGTGCTTCTTCTTCTCTATGTCATATAGTTCTTACATCTTGACATAGTCTCTTTCTTTCTTTTCAATTTTGAGGATAGCCTCATGATAGTCTACCTTGAGTTTGGCTATCTCTTCCGTGTTACCGGTAGTAGACGCCTCTCTAATATCTTCAATAAGATTGGACAGTCTAGCTAACTCGGTTGTGTATGCCTTAATCTCTTTTTGAGATTGCTTATACTTGTCGAGCACAGTTTTGTGATCTTCAAGTAATTCGCTAAAGGCATTTTCTAATTCATCGAAAGTAAAATCATCATATAGAGGGTTTGAAGGTACCTTATCAAATGCCATAAGACAGATATTTGCATTGCCGTAGGGTCTATCCTCTTCTTCTGTATCACTGGCATCACTTTCATGCCAGATACTTGTGTTGGCATACTTTCGATCAGATGTTGCTTTTCTGCTTGATCTTGATCTGTCATATGGACTGCTTTTCTTTGAAGTTGGACAGTCCTTCTTCATGTGCCCTGTCTTCTTGCATCCAAAGCAAATGGTTTCATCTTTATTGTTTTCTTGGACATCTCTCTTCCTTCTGCTTGATTTCTCAAACTTTAGGAATCTTCGAAAGTTCTTCACAAGTAGGGCCTGTTCATCACCACTTGATAATTCTTCATCAGAGTCATTGCATTTTGATTTTCTTGCTTGAGCTTTGAAAGCAATAGATTTTTCTTTTGGTGTTGCTTCTTCAAACTCTTGCAAATCAAGTTCATGGGTCATCAGCTTCCCCATCAGTGTTTCCAAGGACATAGTGGTGAGATCGTTTCCTTCAATAATTGCTGTGGCTTTTGGATTTCAGTTCTTGGTTAGAGCCCGCAACACTTTTCTGATCTTCTCGTGATTGCTGTAATCCTTACCAAGAGATTGCAAAGGATTAGTTATATCAAGGAAACGAGTAAACATCTGTGTAATTGACTCACCGGGTTTTATCTTAAAAGATTCATATTCCTGTGTCAGTCTACTAATTTTGGATTCCTTCACTTGGGAAGTACCTTCATGAGTTACCTCAAGAAGTTTCCAAATTTCGTGAGACGTCTTACAGGTTGAAACTCTGTTGAACTCCGTTTTGTCAATTGCACAGAATAGTGCATTAATGGCACGAGCATCTAGATTAGCCTTAGCTTTTTCAGCTTCAGTGTATTTGTCATGAGGCTTGTCTACAAGCTGGCCTTCAACCACTGTGGGTGCTGGTTTCTTATAACCATCAATGACTATAGACCAAAGATCAAAGTCAAGAGATTTTAAGAAGAAAGTCATTCGTGTTTTCCAATAGGTATAATTTGTTCCATCAAATAGGGGAGGTCTATTTGTGGATTACCCTTCACCGTTGAATATTGATTTCACGGCTGCCATATATACTCTCTGAGGTTTGTTATATAAAAATATAACCTGCTTTGATACCAATTGTAGGACCGTTGAGCACCTCTAGAGGGAGGGTGAATAGAGTGTGTGTGTGCAGCGGAAAATAATCACCAATTAAAACTTTAAACTATGGCAGTGAAATAAGAGACAGTAAATATAATGCAACAAGAGATAGAGAATTCAAACTCAGCGACACAGCGATATATACTGGTATCCCTCTGAGAGGACTAATCCAGTCTCGAGTACTCTTGCTCGATGTTAATCCACTATGGCACAAGCTTTAACTGAGAGCTTGCAGTCTCTTACAATATCGTACTTGGTGACAAGTGCACGACCGACTTCACAACACCGTGCTTGGTGACGAGCACACGACCAGCTCCACAACAAGAAAAGTTGCTGAACTTGGAACGACCTCTTTACAACTCTTTGAATACCAAAAGACTCTAAATCAACTCTGATATTACTGGCTTTTGGCTAAGAGGTGTATAGGTATGATTTGAAAATCTTGGATCGTTTGAAAACACTTGAATAGTAGAGAAGAGAAGATGAAGAGTGAATAAATGATTTGAAATAAAAAGTTCTTCTCTATTTATAGGTGTTTTCTGGGACCGAACTCGGACAGAGTTCGGGCAGAGTTCGGATGCAGATATCTCGCAAAGAGACGTTGCTTGCAGATTTGGAGGCAACAGAAGTTTGAATACAAACTGACCAAACTCGGACAGAGTTCGGTCCGTACTCCGGCCGAACTCGGTTATGAGTTATGTTAGGAGATTTTCGAAATATTTTATCAAAAAAATTATTTTCAAAGATATTTTGGAATATTTTGTAAAAAGATATATGAGTGGTAATGGGTAAGCTTTTTAGAATGTGGACTGAGATAACCCTAAGCCAGTATTACCAAAACTGATTTTACAAAATAAATCCTAGACTCAATAAAATGTAAAATATAAAATAAAATATAAAATGAGTCATCTTCAGATTTGATGATGTTGATGCTTCGTTGATGCAGTACAACGTCCGTTGAAATTGATTTCATATATCCTGAAATGATTAGCATCAGTTTGTATATTTTGTGTATTGACTTAAGTGCATGTTGATTATCGAAATCGGGTGTGACCATGTAATGGGCCAACACTGTTGACACAAAGTCACAGTCAACCAAATATTGATAACATTGACTAAATAATATTTGTAATAATTCAATACGACACACGACGTCTACATTAAGCTCAAGTCAGAAGTCAGCTCAGTCTCAGCTTCTCTGTTATTTTTGAGTCTGTATTTTATACTTTTGTTGAGTCTAGACTGATGTAAACTGTGTCATGCTGAGCTCTTGAGACTTGACCTATAGCCTACCCAATAATCCTCAAACTCTACCATCCAGAAAAATACCCACTGGCCACTTAGAACCATTCTGTGCTCTGGAGACAGAGTTCGGGCCGAACTCTGCCTCCACACAGAGTTCGGGCCGAACTCTGTCCCCTAAAAATCAGCATCCCTAATTTTAGGGTTAGCTGGTTGCTAGTTGTCCAACGGCCAAATATTTGAAATTTCCTACCCGAATTCTGCCTACAAAAACACTATAAATAGGCCATGAATTCTCTCATTTCAAATCATCCCTTCTTCTCTTCTCTTCTTTCTTAAAGCTCAGAAAAGCCATACCCTTCCCATCTACTAGCCACAAGCCTCCTAAGTCTCGAGTGCTCAGCATCTCTCAGTTAGGATTCTTGTGCAAGAGTTGAAGAAGTCGCTTGGACAATTCCAAGCAAATCGCCACTGCGATCCTCTGTAAGAAGTTGACGTGCTCTTCTGAAGAAAAGGCACGGGTTGTAAACTACTATTTCACAAATAGTGGATTTAATCCTGAGCTAGAGTTGTCAGGCCTGGACTAGTCCTCCACGAGGGAAACCAGGTTAAAATCGGCTGTGTCTGCGTATGCTCTCTTGATTCTCTCTTTATTTTCCGCATTTACTCTGATTGGTTTTATTTGTGATAGAGTTGAATTTTTAATTGGATATTATCTCTATATACTCTATTCACCCCCCTCTAGAGTTGCCATCTGTTCTTCAAACACAAACAACATGCGCCAGGAAACAGCATGCGCCAGGACAGCATGCGCCAGAAAACAGCATGCGCCAGCAAATAGCATGACAACAGTGTTTTGCCAGCAAACAGCATGCACCAGGAAACAGCATGCGCCAGCAAACAACATGGCAACAACTTTTTGCCAGCAAACAGCATGCGTTGCTCATCTTCTCCAACCAGCCTCCAATGGCCATGAAAACTAATGAACCAAAAAGACCATAAATCACTCAAAATAAGTCAAAATCAAGATTTCTAATAGTCTAAATTGGGTAGAATCAAATTTTCTACAACATGAAACCATCAAAACTTGAAAACAAGAAGGTTTGATAGATCAAAACCATGAAAATCCGAAAATGGCTAAAACCTAGATCTACAAGAAAATATAAAATGACAAGAACTAAGGTGGATTAGAAAGTTGCATAGAAGAGTTTAGAACAATAAAAATGGTAGGTTTCTTCATGAAGCAAGTTGCACTTGCCTTGGCTAGGGTTCTCTTGGTTGGTGCTGGAGAGTAAATGAAGAAGGAAGGAAGTAAAGAGGAGAGAGAAAGGGACGGGGTTATAAATAAGAAGGGTGGTGGTATGTAGGAGGGTTCACCTTTGGTTCATGATGAACCAAAGCAAACTAAGCCAAGCCAAACCAACCCAAGAATAAACCAATCAATGAAATGCTAGAATAAATCAAGCAGGGAGACATGCAATACGGGTCAAATTACGTATACGTATACCAAGATACGCAATACGAACCACAGATATTACAACTCTACCCACCTTAAAAAAATTTTGTCCTCGGAATTCAATTAAGAGGCTAGAGGGGCAAGGACAAGCTATACTAATCACAAGCAAGCTATACTAGGCAATCAATCAAGCAATCAATCATGCAAGCAAGGAATCGAAGCCACGAGGCATAAGGAGGACATTATACCTCATGAGTCAAACAGGTCGGGATATCGCGATCGGATATCATCCTCACGCTTCCACGTTGACTCACCCAAAGAGTGATGACCCCAAGCAACTTGGACTAACTTGATAGTCTTGTTCTTGAGTATCTTCTCTCTCCGGTCCAATATAGACACGGGTCTCTCCTCATACGAAAGGTTGGTACCAACAACCAATTTCGAATGATCTAGGATGTGGCTCGGGTCCGGGATATACCGTCGTAATTGAGATACATGGAATATGTCATGCACTTCGCTTAGCGACGGCAGGAGAGCGAGACGATAGGATACATCACCTACTCGCTCCAGAATATCGAACGGCCCTATATACCTAGGACTAAGCTTTTCCCGTACGCCGAAACGAATGACGCCACGAGTAGGCGAGATCCTAAGGAATACATGGTCACCGACAGAGAATTCGAGGGGACGCCGATAAGAATCGGCCCAATGGCGCTTGCGATCTTGGGCAACTCGAAGATGATCCCGGACTCTTCTGACCACTTCAACTGTCTGGGCAATCATTTCTGGACCGAACATCTTTCTCTCTCCAACATCATCCCAGGCTAACGGGGATCTGCACTTCCTACCGTACAGTGCCTCGAACGGTGCCATCTGCATACTGGCCTGGAAACTGTTGTTGTACGAGAACTCCACCAGGTGCAGGTGATCTTCCCACGAACCACCGAAGTCAAGTGTACAGGACCGTAACATATCTTCAAGAGTCTGGATCGTACGTTCTGACTGACCATCTGTCTGTGGATGATAAGCTAAGCTGAACTGGAGACGAGTCCCCAAACTCTTCTGGAGACTCTGCCAAAAGTGCGATGTGAATCTGGAATCTCTGTCCGAGGTGATACTGACTGGTATACCGTGTAATCTGACAATCTGTCGAAGATACATCTCTGCTAGCTGTGCCGTCGACTGACCAACTCTGAATGGGAGAAAGTGAGCCACCTTCGTGAGCCTATCAACTATAACCCACATAGCATCTCTACTAGCTGGGGACCTAGGTAATCCAGTTACGAAATCCATGGTTACATGCTTTCACTTCCATTCTGGAATCGACAAGGGCTGAAGAAGTCCAGCTGGCCTCTGATGTTCAGCCTTAACCTGTTGGCAAACCAAACACCGAGAGACAAACCGAGCTATCTCCCTCTTCATGCCATTCCACCAAAAGTACTGTCGGATATCACGGTACATCTTCGTACCGCCCGGATGAATGGAATACTGAAAACTGTGAGCTTCTGCCATGATATCCTGTCTAATATCTCTACTGGGTACACAAAGGCGCTTACCATGTCGAAGTGTACCATCTTCATGGATGCATAACTCTGGTCTTCGTCCCGCCTCACACTCTGCCCTGAGTCGCTGAAGCTTGGAATCTGCTGACTGAGCTATCTTGATCCTCTCGACTATGCTGGACTGAACTTGCATACTGGCCATCAATGCCACACTGGAAGGGAGAACAACTTCTATACCCATCTTCTGAAGATCTGCTAACAGCTCTGGTTGCGCTGTTAGGAAATAAACTCCGGCTCTCCTGCTCAATACATCTGCAACGACGTTGGCCTTCCCAGGATGATACTACAGGTTGACATCATAATCCACAAGTAGCTCTAGCCACCTTCTCTGATGCATGTTAAGATCCTTCTGGGTGAAGACATAGTTCAGGCTCTTGTGGTCGGTAAAAATCTCCACCCTATCTCCGTACAAATAGTGCCTCCACAACTTAAGTGCAAATACTACTGCCGCCAACTCTAAGTCATAGATTGGGTAATTCCTCCCATGATCACGAAGTTAACATGACGCATAAGCTATTACCTTCCCATGCTGCATCAGAACACATCCTAGGCCTCTACTTGAAGCATCACAATACACTAAAAATCCTTCGATCCCATCTGGAAGCGTGAGAATAAGAGCTGTCATCAAGCCTCGCTTCAACTTCTCAAAAGAACTCTGACATTCTACGGTCCAAGCGAACTGCTTATCCTTGCAGGTGAACTGGGTCAAGGGCACTAAAATCCGAGCAAAGTCCGAAACAAATCGTCGGTAGTAGCCGGCCAAACCAAGAAAACTACGGACTTCTGCAACTGTACTGGACACTGGCCATGTCTCAATGGCCACGATCTTCTGGGGATCCACTTCTACTCCTCCTCTGGTGATGATATGACCCAAGTACGAAATGCGTTCGAGCCAGAACTCGCATTTACTAAACTTGGCATACAACTGGTGCTCTTTGAGAATCTGAAGAACCACACGGAGATGCTGCTCATGCTCCGTTACACTCTTACTGTAGACCAGGATGTCATCTAGGAATACTATCACGAACTGATCCAAATAAGGCATAAAGATACGATTCATGAGGTCCATGAATACAGCCGGCGCATTGGTTGCTCCAAATGGCATCACAAGGAACTCCCAATGCCCATATCTCGATCTAAAAGCTGTCTTCGGGATGTCCTACTCTCTGACTCTGATCTGATAGTATTCTGACCGCAAGTCGATCTTCGAGAATACTGCTGCCCCCTTAAATTGATCAAACAAGTCATCTATCATCGGGAGAGGGTATCTGTTCTTGATTGTCACTGAGTTCAAGGTACGATAATCAACACGTAACCTGGACGTACCATCCTTCTTTTTTAAAAGAAGCATCGGGGCTCCCCAAGGCGATCCACTTGCACGAATGAATCCTTTGGTCCTAAGTTCTTCAATCATCTTGTACAATATCTCCAACTCTGAAGGGGCCATCCTGTAGACTCTCTCCGACACTGGCGCTGTCCCGGGGATCAAGTCAATGGTGAACTCGATCTCCCGCTCTGGCGGTATACCTGGAAGCTCTTCTGGGAAAACATCTGAAAACTCTTCAACTATCCGAGGTAACTGCACTGCTGCTACTGCCATCCGCAACACTGGAGGAGAAGGCTCAACTTCGCCTCGGGAAAAGAAAAAATTTGGCTCGTCTGGAATGCTAAAAATAACCCTGCCAATATGGCAGTCTATTCTAGCATACTGGTTCCTCAACCAATCCATCCCTAAGACCACATCATAATCGGCCATCGGGAACTCTATCAATCTAGCGAAAAATTTTCTACCGCTAACTACGATCCGACACGAGGAAAATACTCTATCTACTCCCACGAGTCCGTTACCTGTAAGTATATTGAGCCTTACTGATAATGACTCGGGCTCCAATCCTACCCGTGTCGCGAATCGTGCAGACATAAATGAATGCGATGCACCAGAATCAAATAAAATTGAAGCTGGAAAGGAGTTGACGAGAATAGTACCTTCCACTACCTCTCCTGGTGCCAATCCTTCCTCTGCGGTCATCACCATAGCCTGACCATGCCCTCGGGGTGCTGGTCCCCTCTGTTGAAATCCTCGCTGCCTGCTCTGGACCTGGGCTTGGGTTTATGCATACTGCTGGGGGTATTGTTGCTGGAATGCCTGGGACTGAGGCGGTAAGGGCCTCTGAGGCTGATTCTGCTGCTGCTGGACTGGAGCTGGTCCTCTCATTGAAGAGCTAGAAAGGTTGGACGATGATGAACCACCCCTATTCGGGCAGGATCCAACCTTATGATCTGCTGCTCCACAAGCCAGGCATAATCCCTGCGCCCTGCAATATTCTGCTACCACATGTCCTGGCTTTCTGCAATACGAACATCCCACTGCGGAAGAGGGCTTCTGCTTCTACTGCTGAGGGTACGTCGGGACTGAATGCTGAACCGACGTCACTGAGGCCGCTCGCCTCGGAGCTCCAATAGTCAAAGCCCTGGCTGCCGGGGCTGGGGCTGACGACTGATTCATCTGGCCGTGAGATCTCTTCCGACCTCCGGCCCTATCCACGATCCTCTAGGAGGTATACTCATGCCTCCTAGCTGCTCTCAAGACTGCATCAAAAGTCTGATGCTCAAACTGCTCCACTGCCAACAAAATCTCCAAGTGAAGCCCCTGCTGGAATCGCTGAGCTCTATCAAACTCGGTTGCCACCAAAGTGGGAGCAAACCGACTGAGCCTGGAAAATTCGGCCGTATATTCGTTGACCGTCCGGCCCATCTGCTTCAGATTGGTGAACCTCGTCTGCAGATCGTACCGAGCTACAGCATCGAAGTACTTGGTCTGGAATCTCTCTCTGAATACTGTCCAAGCAATGGGTGTTCTTAATCCAACGGCCTGTGCCGCCCACCAGCTGCGGGCAAGATCTAACAACTGCAGGCGCACTACGGCCACCTTTTCGTTCTCTGCGGTCCTGGCTGCTTCTAGAATCACCTCTATGTCCTGAAGCCAAGCATCTGCGGCGATAGCATCTTCACGGGTTCAAACGATTGAAGCTGTTGGCCGCACTGTTACCCTGATGACCTCCTCTGGTCAGAGCATCCATCACTGCCTGGTGCAAGGCATCTCCTCGACGATCTTGGAAAGCTATCAAGGTCCTAACGAGACCTACCAAAGTGCCATCATCAGGTTCTACAGGTTGGACGGGCTTGATCTCCGGGTTGCTGCTGGTCCACGGAAAGTGCTTCGCCTTGCTGATTGGCAGGGCCAGGTACAATGTCGCTGAAGAAGACGACATAGGGAACAATAAGAAAGGACCAGACAAACCAATGATACAAGCATGTGATCAGGTCAAGAATTCAGGGATTCAGAGGATACGAACATAGATCAAGGGCGAGTACTAATTGAGACATCTATTCGGTAAACCCTCACATATCTTGATTTATAAGACCTGCATGGGCCACCACTTAAACCATGTCACGTCCGTAAACCAGAATACTGGAGAGCGGGGGCAGACATAGCCAGCTACGTATATTGAAGTGCAACCCACCTCGCTATACGGTCACGGCTGTCTAGATACATGAGGGTTTAACTACAAGCCAACGGTCTCTTATGGTCATGAATAAGCCTAGTGTCTCAATCACAAGCAAGTAAGCAGATGTCACAAGATGTAAGATCACCAAATATACAATAGTAAGGCGTCCCAAACATTACATATTCAGCTGATCATGAAGCTAGTCGTTATAAAATGTGAGGACTAGCAAGAGTTTATTCATACATGATCAACCCTAGGATCTGTCAATCATGTTACAGCCCGTAGGCAGACAGTAAGTGAAGGTGCAATCGAGCTAAACAGGTGTTTGTCGGCTAAATGCCTCAAAAGAATATTTTTACAATAAAGTGGGAGAGCCAAAATAACCCACTCGTGGCCCTGGTTACGCCTGGTGGTCACCATCGGGCTGGAAAGTCGGTAGATCCTCTGGAGCTGCTCCGAAATTTGGCCATACAAAACCAGCTGGATCAGATCCCAGAAAGAGCAAGTGCCACAAAGGAAGCTTCACTTAGGAACTAAAACCAGCAATTAGCACAGAAGATAATAATAATATAGTAAAACTGGAGAGATATAACATCACGAGGATATACAGTAAGATAACCATGGAACCATTCAGATAACCAGGTTACAACCCTTAAACCAAATAAGGACCGGGATTGTAACCCTTCATCTGAACCGAACTTGGTTTCTCCCATTTATCAGCAAGATAATATAAGAAAATCAGGACATGTAACAATCTTATACAGGATCAAGACAAGACTAGACTGATTATTCCCCATTCAACAATCACGGCCAAGCAATAAGTACGGCTTGATACTTTAACTAAACTAGGGTTATCATAGGCCTAGTTACTAGCAAGATGCAATGAGATTATCCCACAGCCACAAGCCCTGCAGACCATCCAGGTTATCCAGGTCGAATATTAGGGGTTGAATTCAAGTGGGTACATCGTCCAGGAAATGCATGTACCCTTAAGTGACTTAGAGGGTGCAACACATGACAGTGTACTGAAAATGTGCCCTACTCGACGGCAGGCTACAGATCCCAAGAGCACCCAGATAACGGGATTATCTGTAGCTGAAAAATCTCTTCATGACTACTGTGTTATTCTAGTTATTAACCTTAGTCCCTTTCAGTGGGTCCCCTGACCGTGGTACTCAGGAGACTCATCCTAAACATGATGCAAGACCAGACTGGTTTAATTGTACAAGCACAATTGCCCACGGTGTCCAGGTTATTCATACTTGTCATGTTATGTCATGTTAGCCGTCGCAACAGCTTGTCAGGTTTTTTTGTCGGAGTGCGCCACGGCGGGCCACTATCATGCATTATCATGTTGTGCCCATGTATCGTGTCAAGTTCATGTATCATGTCATGTTCATGCCACAATTATCCCATATTACACTAGGATCAAGAGAAACAACACGAATAAGGTAACAATAATTGTCATGGCAAAACAAATGGTACAAGAGATAAAAGGGGTGCCAGGGACAGCATGTACCAGCAAACAGCATGTGCCAGGACAGCATGCGCCAGCAAAACAGCATGTGCCAGCAAACAACATGGCAACAGTATTTTGCCAGCAAACTGCATGTGCCAAAAAACAGCATGCGTCAGGACAACATGCGCCAGAAAATAGTATACGCCAGCAAACAGCATGGCAACAGTGTTTTGTCAGCAAATACCATGCGCCAGGAAACAGCATGCGCCAGGACAGCATGCGCCAGAAAATAACATGTGCCAGCAAACAGCATGGCAACAGTGTTTTGCCAGCAAACAGCATACACCAGAAAACAGCATGCACCAGGACAGCATGCGCCAGCAAACAGCATGGCAACAGTATTTTGCTAGCAAATAGCATGCGCCAGGAAACAGCATGCGCCAGGACAGCATGCGCCAGAAAACAGCATGCACCAGCAAATAGCATGGCAACAGTATTTTGCCAGCAAACAACATGCGCCAGAAAATAGCATGCGCCAGCAAACAGCATGCGCCAACAAACAGCATGCGCCAGCAAACAGCATGGCAACAGCTTTTTGCCAGCAAACAACATGTGTTGTTCATCTTCTCCAACCAGCCTCCAATGGCCATGAAAAACAATGAACCAAAAAGACCATAAATCACTCAAAATAAGTCGAAATTAAGACTTCTAATAGTCTAAATTGGGTAGAATCAAATTTTCTACAACATGGAACCATCAAAACTTGAAAACAAGAAGGTTTGATAGATGAAAACCATAAAAATCCGAAAATGGCTAAAACCTAGATCTACAAGAAAATATACAAGAAAATATAAAATGACAAGAACTAAGGTGGATTAGAAAGTTGCATAGAAGAGTTTAGAACAATAAAAATGGTGGGTTCCTTCATGAAGCAAGTTGCACTTGCCTAGGCTAGGGTTCTCTTGGTTGGTGGTGGAGAGTAAATAAAGAAGGAAGGAAGTAAAGAGGAAAGAGAAAGGAAAGGGGTTATAAATAAGGAGGGTGGTGGTAGGTAGGAGGGTTCACCTTTGGTTCATGATGAACCAAAGCAAACCAAGCCAAGCCGAACCAACCCAAGAATAAACCAATCAATAAAATGCTAGAATAAATCAAGCAGGGAGACATGCAATACGGGTCAAATTACGTATACGTATACCAAGATACGCAATATGAACCACAGACATTACAACTAGTGGGCACCAGTTTGGGCACCACAGGTCCGAAAGGGGAGTATTGGCAGTACAATCGGCAGTGCTACAACTGCGAGGAGGGGCCATCATCGGCATGCTTGCACCAAACCACCTAAGGAGGGAGATTTAGGCGGTGGACGCCAGAAATTCGGTGGACGGGGAACCTTTGGAGGACGAGGTCGTGGTCGTGGAGGTCGACGAGGTGGTCGAGGAGGCTATCGAACAAACCTACTGGTAGCAGAAGGCAATGAAGGAGCTGGTGGTACTTTTACTGAGGAGGACCAGGCACTGTTGGGCATGCTGGAATCACTCAGAAGAAAGCAGAGGGCATCAAACGAGGGAAGCGATGAGGCTTCTACCTCATTCTCTGCCATGTATGTCCATCCATCTGAAGGTACTAACGATCCACTTGCTCTTGCATCTATGTATTCCCCTCGACCGTCAGACTGGATAATTGACTCGGAAGCATCTCGATACGTGACGGGAAAGGCTAGTGAGTTCTGCTACACTCACCTACCATCGACAGCCAACATTCAAATAGCTGATGGGACATTCCAACCAGTGGTCGGTAAGGGTACTGTAAATTGTACGGGTTCGGTAAAATTATCCAATATTTTGCATGCTCCTTCTTTTCTAGTCAGTTTTTTGTCCATTAGTTCTATCATCCTTCAACTAAAATGTATTATTTCCTTTTATATTTCCAAGGTGATCTTCCAGGAGAAAAAGACAAGACAGAGACTTAGGACTGGCACTTGGCATGATGGACTGTGGTACCTAGATCGAGAAGGACTGGATTCAGCATAAGTATCTATGGCAGAAAAGGCAGGGATTTATATGAACGAAATTGTAAAGCAGAATATTCTAGAGGGGGGTGAATAGAGTAGGCAGCGAAATATTGCTAAATAAAAACTTGTTAGCGGTTAGATCACATATATAACAAATAATCACAAAATAAATGACAGTAATAAAAAGAGTGATCAGAAGGCAAACGCAAACACAGAGATTTATACTGGTTTCCCTCTCTTGTGAGGACTAGTCCAGTCGAAAAAACTCTAGCTTCCAGTTGAATCTACTATTGAAAAATCTCGCAAGTTTTCATACGAAGTCCTTGCAACTTCTACAGACGCGAGCTTTGATACGAAGAACTCAACCAACTTTAATTATTAAGAGTCAATCTTCAATCAAGTCTCTGATTACAATTGCTCTGAAACTTCTAGACCGCACCGCACTGGCAAATCGACTAGAGGATTGTAACTGGCTTGGGATTTGAAAATAGAAGTTTTTTAGAACTCTTTGGAAGAAATGTAAGCTTTAGAAGAGAAGAGACTGAAAGTGAATTGGTGTGTTGAAATGATCGAAATCCTTCTCTATTTATAGTTTTTCCAAAGGCAGAACTCTGACAGAGTTCGGGCAGAATTCGGACAGAACTCTTTGTAACCAACCGCAACTGAAGGGAGACCAAGTTCAAAATCAAACGTTCACATAACGTTCAACTTGGCCGAACTCTGGCCGAGTTCTGTCAGGGTTTGGTCAGTTGATTTTATGAAAAATAATTTTGGCTTTTTGAAAAGTCCTTCAGAAGCTTTTTGTAAAATAAATATTTTTCAAAAATATAGGTCATTTTAAAAAGATAGGCCAGTTTTGAAAAATGATTTCGGATAGCCTATTTGCCAGTACGACTTGGTGTACAATGTATTCCAACACTCAATAAAAATGAAAATTACATTGCTTTGAAGGAAATACATTCTTGAGTCGCAAACAACTTCGGTCTTGAACTGAGTAGATATCCATCTTTGATCAGTGTCCAAAACGTCGTTAGTAAACATCTGAATTGACTCGTATTTATATCGAGACATAGTTTGATCAATTATTAAAATCAGGTTTGACCATGACCAATGGGCCAACAATCTCCCCAATTTTGATAATTGACAAACCTTGACCGATATAACATCTTGGTTTTGATCAATTCAAAAGTGTACCGAAAGTACCGAGATATAAAATATAAAAAATGTTTATAACTTGTATCCATGAAGTTGTTAGATTTTATTTCTCCCCCGTTGTCACTTAGCAAAATAATTGCAAAAGAGAAAAGCTCTCCCGCAATAAATGCATAAGTAAACATAAGACAAAAATAGACAGTCTCAAAAAGTAACATCTCAAAAATAATCCTCATCCTCATCATCATCATCGACTGCAGTGCCAGCATGTCCAGATGGACCAGCTCCAGAAGTGTGCAGAGTAGCACCAGATGTACGATATTAATCGTATGCGTTCCCTGGCTGGAACAGAGAGTGGACCGCCTCATCGTCAATGCGGTAGCCAGATACAGAAGGGTCTCGAGGAAGAGAGATAGCAGAGTGATCCGTCTGTGTAAATCTCAGATCGGCGAAGGAGTTGGCAATAGCCTGGAACCGAGTCACGTCACGGAACTCATGTTCCCTGGTGTCACGACCCGCACCCTGTATAGGGGCACGAGAAGTGGGTACGTCCAGCCTACGCCGCAGTGTCGGCGGTAGAACACTGTCCTAGGTCAATCATCTAACAATATATAAGGTACCTGTACAGTTTATACTCTCCGAATGGAGGTGACAAACAGAATACAATCTCAATCACATCTAGGTAGAAGAATGAAAGATGGATAGATAGACAGATGGTAACTCAAAGAGACAGTAGAATAGATGAAATAAGTCTAAGTGTCTAGGATAACATGACATCCAGAATGTCAACCCAATATACAATATAAGTCTAAGAGTCTATACATCTCAACATCTCAAAATACAACTCAGAATGTGAGACAAAATGATAATAAGAAAAAGACTAACTAGCTAAACTAGCCTAGACTACTGGGGCAACATCCTCAGCTGCAGGTGGATCCTGTTGAGGGTCCACAACATAAGTATCATCTAGTCCTGCTCCATAATAGGTAGACACCAGAGCCTCATCCTCATCCTCTGTAATATTTTCAACAGGTCCAGTCAGGACAGGAACGAGCACAATACATCTCACGTAGTGCATAGTATGATAGGAAATATAAAGCATGCAATAAAGTAAAATACAGGAACTGCTGAAGAAAGATACACGTAGTAAAAGAGATAGCTGTAAAGGAAATATCTACTGTATATAGAGAACTGTAAGTGGCTAGTGATGTAGAGTACAATATAGGCATGTGAATAGCTAGAATTTATACATGATTATACTACTAAGTTTGTACATGATTACACTACTTTGAAATTATTCAAATGTCTACTTCTACTCCCCCGTTTCCCCAATTAATACACAAGGATCCATTCAGGTTATGTTAAGATTCGTGATAAGCCCATAAATGGGTGATACATGAGTGATTCATGAACATTCATGAAGGCTCGGTGATCATGAGAGTACATGAGTCACTAGCTGATACATGAAGATACATGATAATAGAAGCATGAGATACATGATGTAAGTGAAACACATATGACAAAAGTATCTGATGCTCCCGAGAGGGATAACATCTCATGAAAAGATCCATATAGTACCAATCCGTGATAACAATCGTGTCAGCATCAAGTAAAGTAATCTAGAGCAAGAATAAAAATCTTGGCAAGTATGAAATGGTCAGAGAATGTACTCGCCTGATAACCGAATGTCTGAAGAGGATATACTGCCTGAGGAGAGATGTATGGCTCCTAATCAGAGCAATACAAGTCACAATATATCCACAATGGTAAAAATAGAGTATACAATGCATACTACATGATTCTAGGTCAATCTGGTCAAAAGTCAACTCTTGGTCAACTCTAATAGTCAAACTAGGTCACAGGAAGTCATACTAGGTCACAGGAAATCAAACTAATTTAAATAAAGTCAAACAAGGTCAAACTAGTCTAATCTAGGTTAAAGTCAACTCTTGGTTAATATTCTAGTCAAACTAGTCAAGTTATCTAGGGTTTAGTCAATCAATGGTCAGACTAGTCAAATACTAGTCAATATGGTCAAGCTAGGTCAATCTAGACTATCTAAGGTACTACACCACAAGGTCAAGGTATAACCAATACCTATACAAGTATACCATATATAAATACATATATATATAATACCAACCTTAATCCTATATTCAAGCTAATCCCATATTCCAATCTCAAGTCATGACTCAACTCTAAGTATCTAACTTAATCCATACATATCTTAATCTACATAGGTCTTTCCACAAAACCCAAGTCACAATAATATACTTATATATAGGTCAAACCTAACCCAACTAGTTAATAGCCTAGGGTTTAGTCAAATCTTAGTCAACAAGTCCTTCTATGTTCATCCAAGCCATCTCTAGGTCAATTAGGTCATGGTTGACCTATAGTTGACTTTGGTCAACAATGGTCAATTATCTAGTCAACTAGGTCTACTAGTCAAGTTATGTCAAACATGGCCAGACTAGTTAAACTAGTCATTTTAGGTTAATCCTAGTCAATTCTAGGTTAAATAGGTCAAGTTTGACCTATGGTTGACTTTGGTCAACTCTTAGTCAACAAGGGTCAACTAGTTAGGATTTGGGTCATTAGGTCAATTAGGGTTAGCCCCTAATGGCCATAGACTAGTAACTTAGACCATAGGCAAAATTCATATAGGTATCTACCTCTATACAATATATATATACACATATATATAACTTTATATATATATATATATATATATATATATATATATATATATATATATATATATATATATATATACATATATATATATATATATATTAAAAAAAAAAAAATATATATATATATATATATATATATATATATATATATATATATATATATATACAAACATTCTCCATAGGCCTATAGACTAGGTAATACTCATATATATATATATCATATATATATATCATATATCATATATATATATATATGAGTATTACCTAGTCTATAGGCCTATGGAGAATGTTTGTATATATATATATATATATATATATATATATATATATATATATATATATATATATATATATATATATATATATATATATATATATATATATATATATATATATAATCTAATACAAATATATATATATATATATATATATATATATATATATATATATATATATATCTATATATATATATATATATATATATATATATATATATATATATATATATAACATATATATATATATATACATATAAACTTATATATCTATAATACATATATATAGAGAGAGAGGGGAAAAAGAGAGAATAGTGTAAATAGATTGAGAGAGAGAGAGTAGTGAAAAGAGTGAGAGAGATGGAGTGATACTGATATAATGGGGGGGGGGGTGTTTCCAGATTTCTGGAAACACAGAAACCAACACACACACACTCCTACATATATACATATATGTATATACACATAACTACATATATACATATATATATATACCCTCACATCTCACATACACACACATATATACATATACATATGTATACAATGTAAATACACACAGAAATACATATATTTAATACACAAATTCAGTTAGAAATTCATTTGAAACTCAGAAAAAATACCAAATTAAGAACTCAGGAAACACTGTTCACAGGAAAATGGGTAAATCCGATACCCGATCCAAACCGAGCTAAGGCTCGAAACCAATGGTTGGTAACACTAGCCCCTAGTGTCCTCTAGTGTCATAGGTGCCTGACACGACACCACGACACAATTTGATGTGTCCAAACTCACAAAAACCCAATCGGGTAAATACTGATACACACACACACGCAGCGTCGTGCACGCGTGCAACTCAGTCTAGGACATGACACACACACATACGTGTCTCGTGCTCGTGCACGAAGGTGCGCCTGGGGATTGTGCACGTGTCCAAGTGCCTGCCCCGTGTCCTCGATACTCCAGGACACGACACGAACACCGTATCAGTCGAGAAAACTCGACTGATACACACAGTTTCAGACAGTGTCGTACGTGTGTTCTAGTGTCTCGTGGACACGACACACGCCACGTGGGACTATGTGGTCATGTCCACGTGTAGCCCACATGTTGGGCAACACACTCGTGCAACCACGAGGTGTCCAAGTGTCGTATCCGCGTGACACGACACGCACGAAGTTGGCCCCCGCGCGCGTGTGCACTGTCAGTGCGTGTCCAGTGCGAGTGAGTTTTCTCACTCGACATGACACAAGAAGTCATGAGACTTTGGGGGCATGTTCGCAGACATTGCCCCCGTGTCCATGTCAATTTTCACGTGTCCTAGTGCTCTGTGCAGTGAGCACGAATAGTGTGGTAGCAGGGCACTGTGCGTGCACCTGTCACAGCGTGTCCGTGTCGATTTTCGACACAAAAATGACACTGTGTCGTGTTCAGTCAAGTAGGTATATAATCTACTAGCCTAGGGATACAAGGAAATGTAATTAGTTTTGCAAAATAACAAAATCTAATCCTTTGTGGCATTTCAGCAAACAAGGTTTAATAGCCTAGGATACGTGTCCGATACGGACACCAAACCAACCCTAAATTTTACCAAACTTGACCTACAGTTAGGGTATACCTATATGCATGCATTTATGGAGAAAAAACAGAATATTAACTAAGTTTATGGGTATTTACCTATTGATACAAATCCAATAGAAAATTAATGAGAGGAGGGTGTTTGTCCTTCAACTTGGTGATGTCCAAAGCTTGTTAAACTTTGATTGCTAGCCTCCCTCAGCTTCCTCAGTATAGTAGGGTTCCAATGCAAGAAACTAGAGGTGAAAAGGATCAAAATTGATGAAGTTATGGATGTTTGAAGTGGAGGGGTTTTTCAATGTTTCATGAAGTTGTAAAATGGCTTGAATGAATGATGGGGTGACTAAATAGGAAGAGGGCATGGTAGGGGTGCCCTTGGCCGGCCATGGCAAGGGGGGGTGTCCTTGACCTTCCTTCAAGGAGAAAGCAAAGACTTTGGTGCCAAGGTTGAGATATTTTGAGGATTTTATGGAAATATCTAATAAAGTAATCTAAGATATTTCCACCCATTGACTCAAAATAATATCTATCCCCTTAGCATTCTAGGTTAGTAACTAATCTCTAGATTAGGGTAAGATAGGTTAGGGACTAATCATGGTACTTAACAATAATTAAATAATATTAAAAACACATAAATCCAAATAAAATCTAGTAAATTACCAAAATACCCTTTTAGGCTAAAATTACTAATTTGATGTTCTAAGCCTATGGCTAGGCTCACATGGTCATGGCAACTTCTAGGTTAAGGAATAACTAGGGTTTACACTAGGATTATACTAGTAAAATCACAAAGTCATAAGTCATGACTTAGAAATAGTTTTAATTAACTAAAAATCATCAAAAATCATATTATGACTAAAATACCTTTAATAAATAATAAAAATAATAAATTTTTAAAAATACCCTAATTTCAGAAAACTGGGTGTTACAAGTCTATCCTCCTTAAAATAATTTCGTCCTCGAAATTTAGATGGTCGTACTCCTCCTAGGTCGAACCTCCAACAATAAGGGTCGAAGCTACTACCTAGCAACATACAAGGTCAACCAGTAAATATGGGTGGTAGACTATACTGGGTCATGTCCAAAATTGGCTGGCAGTTTTAGGTCATAAGGTGTCCTTAATTCAAATCGAAATCAAAAGTAACTCCATGGGGTAAATCAGGATGGAGCCTCGGGTCAGAAAAATCGTACTAAGCAAATGAAGCACACGATGGTATACCTGAGTGGGACACTAAGGTCATGGGTGTAGAGTGTCATGTCTAGGTCATGTATGTGAAGTCAGTTTTAAGAAAATAACTAGTCTTGTGCTCCTAATTTAAAAGTCACGATAATGTGCCTATGATGATCATAATTTAGAGTGGGAAAGGTCTATGGCCTAAATTAAACAAAAAATTGTGATGCAATAGTGGTACCAGGGGGATAGGTTAAATGGGACAGTCTGTGGTCTCATCTAGGTGTACTAGTCATTCTAGATCAAGACTGTCCTGTGGTATCAAAACGTACAAGCAATCTAGGGTGTCCCAATTAGGAAAGTAAGGGAACAACAATCATCAAGGCTATAGGGTCGTCTACCATCCTATATGAAAATTGGTCATTAACAAGTAAGTGAGAAATCATTAAAAGTTACTATTCCATAAAGTGGTAAAAGAAAATTAAAAATTTAGGCACAAACAATCACAAATAGATTTTAGTCTTGACACGATCTAAGTTGATCAATTTTAGGATAAATCGAGATTTGGGCAAGATGGAAAATCAATGAAATCAAGTATGAGCACGAGCATCCAATGATGAAGATCCAGGTCATGATTAAATTTAATTCAACTGGATACGAATACGAGGTTCATAGGCGATAAAATAATTCCAAGGAGAATTGTTGTCACTCCCCGTTCCCAGTATACGTATTTTTAATACATGTACTGCTTAAATGTATTTATTTAATACTTATCATATATTGTTTCGTATTTAAATCTCTTTAAATTTATGTTAATTAAATTCCTGCAATTAATTTTCTGTATTTTACTTCCTGCTTTTATTCTCTGCTTTAGCTTACTTTAGGTTTGGCCTATGTTGGTTTATTTTTGGGTTATGGTGGTTCATCATGAACCTAATCCTACCACCACCCCTTCCATTTAAAGCCCCCAAACTCTTTCTCTCTCTTCATTACTCTCCTTCACCATTACTCTTCTTCTTTTTCATTACTCTCTCCACCTACCAAACCCATAGGCAAGTACATCTTGCTTCTTTATGAGGACCCATTTTTATGGTTCCATTCTCTTTCCCTTATGATTCTAAGAGAGTTTAGAACTTGGCATTTTTCGTTTTGAAGTTTTATTTTTAGTAGATCTAAAAATTAGTTATTTTTGGATTTTGGTGGTTTTGATCTATCAAACTTCTTTGTTTTCAAGTTTTGATGGTTCCATGTTGTAGAGAATTTTATTCTGCCCAATTTTGACCTTTGCAAAGTTGGATTTGGACTTATTTTGACCAAGTTATGGATTTTGAAGCTTTGGGTTCAAACCATGGAGTTCTTGCTGATTGGAGAAGACAGTGAGCAGTGTACGCGAGCATTTTAGCTAGCGCCACTGAGCTGCACGTGCTCTTTAGCACAGCGCAGTCTGCCTCATACGCTGCCTTTTGGAAGCGTATGACTTGCGTACGCTGGCTTAGATAGTAAGGAGTCGTATGGAGTTCATACGCTGCCTTTTGGAAGCGTATGACTTACGTACGCTGGCTTGGATAGTAAGGAGTCGTATGGAGTTCATATGCTGCCTTTTGGAAGCGTATGACTTACGTACGCTGGCTTGGATAGTAAGGAGTCGTATGGAGTTCATACGCTGTCTTTTGGAAGCGTATGACTTGCATACGCTGGCTTGGATAGTAAGGAGTCGTATGGAGTTTATACGCTGCCTTTTGGAAGCGTATGACTTGCGTACGCTGGCTTGGATAGTAAGGAGTCGTATGGAGTTCATACGCTGCCTTTTGGAAGCGTATGACTTGCGTACGCTGGCTTGGATAGTAAGGAGTCGTATGGAGTTCATACACTGCCTTTTGGAAGCGTATGACTTGCATACGCTGGCTTGGATAGTAAGGAGTCGTATGGAGTTCATACGCTGCCTTTTGGAAGCGTATGACTTACATACGCTGGCTTGGATAGTAAGGAGTCGTATGGAGTTCATACGCTGCCTTTTGGAAGCGTATGACTTGCGTACGCTGACTTGAGCGTAGCTTGACTTGAGCGTAGCCTGACCTGAGCGTACGCTGACTTGAGCGTAGCCTGACCTGAGCGTACGCTGACTTGAGCGTAGCTTGACTTGAGCGTAGCTTGACCTGAGCGTACGCTGACTTGAGCGTAGCCTGACCTGAGCGTAGCCTGGCTTGAGCGTAGCCTGACTTGAGCGCAGCCTGTGTATATTGATATTTTATTAGATATTTAACGTCCATTTTATATCCTTACGTCTTTTTGCATAAACTTGATATAATCATGATATGCTAATATTTCTGTTAAATATAGATTGTTACGTGGGTTGTACCATGTGTCGTGAATTGAGTTATAGATACCCCGATTGACTGGAATTAAATCCTGAGAGTTGTAGACTCGACCCCCACTGAATACTAGTTGACTTTCATGCCTTGTCACCATTGATAATGATTGTGACCTTGATTAATAATTGATCATGCGTTCCTAGTTGGAACTAAGAGACTGGCTAGTCGTCTTTGAATTGAATGAATGAGACACGTTCATATTAACTATGAACTATTGTAATCGACTGGCTAATCCCGAACCTCGACATACAAACACATGCATGCTTCAATCTAATTATTTATTTATTTATTTATTTTTCTACAAAAGCGACATGTGTACTTTATGGTCATGGCATGATTATTTCGTGGTTAGATTTGATTGTTGCAATACGCTGTGTAAGACCTACAACCTAGCCGCACGGATATCGTTGTAGAGTTGCGCATATCGTACCCCGTACGAACGTACTCATTTGAATAACTATGATCCACGACATGGGATTTCACTCAACATAGAGATTATTAAGTTAAATAAAATAATAATTGCATGGAGAGAATGGATTCCCGAGTTCTTATATGGCAGCCCTCTTGGGACTATTAAGTGCCCGACAGGTCTGCTGGTCCCCACAGATACTGCAAACCTGCCACACGGGCACGGAGCGGTATCTGGTTATATTATTTATTGTATATTATATATTGATGACGGGCGTCCTGCTAGGACTCGTCTAATTCATGATTGGCGCAATTGATTGATGGGATAAACTAGCCTTGCTTGCACATAGTGAGAACTGAGGAATCTTTTATTGCATAATTCCAGGATAACTTGGAACACACAGTAGCAAGCCGTAGTAGTTGAATGGCCGTTTAAATTAATTTGTTTGTGTACTGTACCTACTCTGTTGCCTAACTAAGATGATCAGAATGTCAGGACATGACGGGCCAACTTCTGTCCTTGTTTGGTTGGAAGGTTGGTTCGAAGTGTCGTGATGTGATGAGAATCCTAGTGGCAAGCAGAGATCTATTTATCATATTTCTCATTACTGGTTTTAGTTCTCATGTCGTGCTTCCTTGTGGTACTTGCTATTAGAGGTCTAACCTCTCTGGTTTTGCATGGCCAGATTTAGAGCCGGTCCCCGAGGATCCAGCTTACTTCTACCTCCAAGATGGTCAACACTAGAGGGATGATCGCAGGAGGACTCGAGTGGGTTTCTTACTTCCCCGCTCGTTTTGTTATCTACTTTATACCTTGCCGTTTGGCACCGTCATGTTAGTCGGATCGTCTTGTACTTACTTTTACATAATTGTAATTAAATCAGACTGCAGCTGATAACAATTGTGTATATGTTGCTATATCATCTGGCTACGTTTTGTAAAGCCAGATCTCAAGAACATTTTGACTGAGCGTTTGGGACGCCTTACTGCTTTATCTTATATGTTCTCTATTTTTGTTTCTTGTTTGAATGATTGAGACAATAGATGTGAAGTGACCATAGTGAGACTTTCATGTAGTATGCACCCCCTCGTCTTGTAGACAGCATTGATCGTATTATACGGTATTCATCTACCCGTAATACGTAGCTGGCTGAGTCATTCTCCCGCTCTCCAGTATTCTGGTTCTGGGGCGTGACAATTGTCAAGGCTGTTGCGGATAAGATTCTAGGGCAAGTTTAACTATGTCTCCATCCACGTAGATTAATATATAAAAAGCGAACCAAAACGCAATAGGTTGATCAGACCATCATGCGCCGGTTTTGATTAGACAATATGTTAGTGGGTGCGCACCCAATAAAATATGTCATGATCAAGCTCGAAAAGGATAAGCTTGTGAAACTAAGGATAACTTTGTAGCATAAGATATAAGTAAGGATAGAAATGATGAAAGAAAATACATAGTCCAAGATCCTTAACCAATCGGGTCAAGCATTCAAGATAAGGTACAAGGTTAAGTATTTAAGGATTTAAGCAGAACACCATCACATGCCAGGTCGAAAGAATTGAGCCAAGGTGGATCTCTAATTGAAATAAGAATTAATTTAGTATCATGGTAGAGGTTTTAGTTTAGCCATTTGGCCAGAAAATCATATCAAGAAAATAGAGTACAAGGAGACGGGTTTTAGTAGGACATGGAATACCTACATGAAGGTAGGCTAGTCTAGGTCTTATATGTGAAGTTTGTTGGAAGGTAACAGCTAGTATTATACTCCGAATATCCAAGTCACGGTAAAGGACGTCCAATGATCTAGAATAGAAAGTGGGAGTTCAAGACGTGACAATTGATGCAAAAAATAAGAAGATCAAGTTAACGCATGGAATAAAATTAATTAAGAATCCAGAAAAATAATTTAGGAACACAGTCCTAGGGATAGATAGACTACTAGATGAATATAGTTAAGGTTCGATCAACCAAAGGTCAAAGGTTAGAAGGTCTCAATAAAGTCTTGATTTGAGAAAATGTCGAGTAAGTCATGTTTGGGATACAGTCACATAGATTGGTAGAAAGAGTTGAGCAAGATGCAAAAATAGAGGGGACAGTTCATTTCAAGGGAAAGCAATTAGCAAGAGAATTAGATGGCAAGAAACAGATGAGAGTTTTCTCATAAATGTGATTGAGTACCATAAAATAAAAGATATTAATCTAACACAAAGAAATTAAAATCAACAACTATAAAAATTTCAAAATCATCAACTAACACCAGGATTCAAAGTTCTACAGTGAGTCCTCCAAAATCAAATTCAATCAAGGGAAAAGGAGTTTAAATCGTAATTCAAAATAAGATTATCAAGGGTCATCCCCGGAATCTCTCAAGGTATCCTAACAGTGATTGAGTATCCTCTTTTACTAAGTCTATTCCTCAAATCCTATCACAGGCTGTAGTGATACTCTAGTTCGAATACCACTACAAAAACTCGACCTGTATGGGCCACCACTAAAAACGTGTCACGACCCGCACCCTGTATAGGGGCACGAAAAGTGGGTACGTCTAGCCTACGCCGCAGTGTCGGCGGTAGAACACTGTCCTAGGTCAATCATCTAACAATATATAAGGTACCTGTACAGTTTATACTCTCCGAATGGAGGTGACAAACAGAATACAATCTCAATCACATCTAGGTAGAAGAATGAAAGATAGATAGATAGACAGATGGTAACTCAAAGAGACAGTAGAATAGATGAAATAAGTCTAAGTGTCTAGGATAACATGACATCCAGAATGTCAACCCAATATACAATATAAGTCTAAGAGTCTGTACATCTCAACATCTCAAAATACAACTCAGAATGTGAGACAAAATGATAATATGAAAAAGACTAACTTGCTAAACTAGCCTAGACTATTGGGGCAACATCCTCAGCTGCAGGTGGATCCTGCTGAGGGTCCACAACATAAGTATCATCTAGTCCTGCTCCATAATAGGTGGACACCAGGGCCTCATCCTCATCCTCTGTAATATTTTCAACAGGTCCAGTCAGGACAGGAACGAGCACAATACATCTCACGCAGTGCATAGTATGATAGGAAATATAAAGCATGCAATAGAGTAAAATACAGGAACTGCTGAAGGAAGATACATGTAGTAAAAGAGATAGCTGTAAAGGAAATATCTACTGTATATAGAGAACTGTAAGTGGCTAGTGATGTAGAGTACAAGATAGGCATATAAATGGCTAAAATTTATACATGATTACACTACTGAGTTTGCACATGATTACACTACTTTGGAATTATTCACATGTCCACTTCTACTCCCCCGTTTCCCCAATCAATACAAAATAATCCATTCAGGTTATGTTAAGATTCGTGATAAGCCCATAAATGGGTGATACATGAGTGATTCATGAACATTCATGAAGGCTCGGTGATCATGAGAGTACATGAGTCACTAGCTGATACATGAAGATACATGATAATAGAAGCATGAGATACATGATGTAAGTGAAACACACGTGACAAAAGTATCTGATGCTCCCGAGAGGGATAACATCTCATGAAAAGATCCATATAGTACCAATCTGTGATAACAATCGTGTCAGCATCAAGTAAAGTAATCTAGAGCAAGAATATAAATCCTGGCAAGTATGAAACGGTCAGAGAATGTACTCGCCTGATAACCGAATGTCTGAAGAGGATATACTGCCTGAGGAGAGATGTATGGCTCCTAATCAGAGCAATACAAGTCACAATGTATCCACAATGGTAAAAATAGAGTATACAATGCATACTACATGATTTTAGGTCAATCTGGTCAAAAGTCAACTCTTGGTCAACTCTAATAGTCAAACTAGGTCACAGGAAGTCATACTAGGTCACAGGAAATCAAACTAATTTAAATAAAGTCAAACAAGGTCAAATAAGGTCAAACTAGTCTAATCTAGGTTAAAGTTAACTCTTAGTTAATATTCTAGTCAAACTAGTCAAGTTATCTAGGGTTTAGTCAATCAATGGTCAGACTAGTCAAATACTAGTCAATATGGTCAAGCTAGGTCAATCTAGACTATCTAAGGTACTACACCACAAGGTCAAGGTAACCAATACCTATACAAGTATACCACATATAAATACATATATATATATAATACCAACCTTAATCCTATATTCAAGCTAATCCCATATTCCAATCTCAAGTCATGACTCAACTCTAAGTATCTAACTTAACCCATACATATCTTAATCTACATAGGTCTTTCCACAAAACCCAAGTCACAATAATATACTTATATATAGGTCAAACCTAACCCAACTAGTTAATAGCCTAGGGTTTAGTCAAATCTTAGTCAACAAGTCCTTCTATGTTCATCCAAGCCATCTCTAGGTCAATTAGGTCATGGTTGACCTATAGTTGACTTTGGTCAACAATGGTCAATTATCTAGTCAACTAGGTCTACTAGTCAAGTTAGGTCAAACATGGCCAGACTAGTTAAACTAGTCATTTTAGGTTAATCCTAGTCAATTCTAGGTTAAATAGGTCAAGTTTGACCTATGGTTGACTTTGGTCAACTCTTAGTCAACAAGGGTCAACTAGTTAGGATTTGGGTCATTAGGTCAATTAGGGTTAGCTCCTAAGGGCCATAGGCTAGTAACTTAGACCATAGGCAAAATTCATATAGGTATCTACCTCTATACAATATATATATACACATATATATAACTTTATATATATACAAACATTCTCCATAGGCCTATAGACTAGGTAATACTCATATATCATATAGTATATATATATATAGACACAATATATAATCTAATACAAATATATATATAACATATATATATATATACATACAAACTTATATATCTATAATACATATATAGAAAGAGAGGGGAAAAAGAGAGAATAGTGTAAATAGAGTGAGAGAGAGAGTAGTGAAAAGAGTGAGAGAGATGGAGTGATACTGATATAATGGGGGGGGGTGTTTCCAGATTTCTGGAAACACAGAAACCAACACACACACACTCCTACATATATACATATATGTATATACACATAACTACATATATATATATATATATACCCTCACATCTCACATACACACACATATATACATATACATATGTATACAATGTAAATACACACAGAAATACATATATTTAATACACAAATTCAGTTAGAAATTTATTTGAAACTCAGGAAAAAATACCAAATTAAGAACTCAGGAAATACTGTTCACAGGAAAATGGGTAAATCCGATACCCGATCCAAACCGAGCTAAGGCTCGAAACCAATGGTTGGTAACACTAGCCCCTAGTGTCCTCTAGTGTCCTAGGTGCCTGACACGACACCACGACACAATTTGATGTGTCCAAACTCACAAAAACCTAATCGGGTAAATACTGATACACACACACACACACGCAGTGTCGTACACGCGTGCAACACAGTCTAGGACACGACACACACACATACGTGTCTCGTGCTCGTGCACGAAGGTGCGTCTGGGGGTTGTGCACGTGTCCAAGTGCCTGCCCCGTGTCCTCGATACTCCAGGACACGACACGAACACCGTATCGGTCGAGAAAACTCGACTGATACACACTGTTTCAGACAGTGTCGTGCGTGTGTTCTAGTATCTCATGGACACGACACACGCCACATGGAGCTATGTGGTCATGTCCACGTGTAGCCCACATGTTGGGCTACACACTCGTACAACCACGAGGGGTCCAAGTGTCGTGTCCGTGCGACACGACACGCGCGAATTTGGCCCCCGTGCGCGTGTGCACTGTCAGTGCGTGTCCAGTGCGAGTGAGTTTTCTCACTCGATACGATACGAGAAGTCGTGAGACTTTAGGGGCATGTTCGCAGACATTGCCCCCGTGTCCATGTCAATTTTCACGTGTCCTAGTGCTCTGTGCAGTGAGCACGAACAGTGTGGTAGCAGGGCACAGTGTGGTAGCAGGGCACTGTGCGTGCACCTGTCACAGCGTGTTCGTGTCTATTTTCGACACGAAAATGACACTATGTTGTGTTTAGTCAAGTAGGTATATAATCTACTAGCCTAGGGCTACAAGGAAATGTAATTAGTTTTACAAAATAACAAAATCCAATCCTTTGTGGCATTTCATCAAACAAGGTTTAATTGCCTAGGATACGTGTCCGATACGGACACCAAACCAACCCTAAATTTTACCAAACTTGACCCATAGTTAGGGTAGACCTATATGCATGCATTTATGGAGAAAAAACAGAATATTAACTAAGTTTATGGGTATTTACCTATTGATGCAAATCCAATGGAATATCAATGAGAGGGGGGTGTTTGTCCTTCAACTTGGTGATGTCCAAAGCTTGTGAAACTTTGATTGCTAGCCTCCTTCAGATTCCTCAGTATAGTAGGGTTCCAATGTAAGAAACTAGAGGTGAAAAGGATCAAAATTGATGAAGTTATGGATGTTTGAAGTGGAGGGTTTTTCAATGTTTCATGAAGTTGTAAAATGGCTTGAATGAATGATGGGGTGACTAAATAGGAAGGGGGCATGGTAGGGATGCCCTTGGCCGGCCATGGCAAGGGTGGGGGGTGTCCTTGACCTTCCTTCAAGGAGAAAGCAAAGACTTTGGTGCCAAGGTTGAGATATTTTGAGGATTTCATGGAAATATCTAATAAAGTAATCTAAGATATTTCCACCCATTGACTAAAAATAATATCTATCCCCTTAGCATTCTAGGTTAGTAACTAATCTCTAGATTAGGGTAAGATAGGTTAGGGACTAATCATGGTACTTAACAATAATTAAATAATATTAAAAACACATAAATCCAAATAAAATCTAGTAAATTACCAAAATACCCTTTTAGGCTAAAATCACTAATTTGATGTTCTAAGCCTATGGCTAGGCTCACATGGTCATGGCAACTTCTAGGTTAAGGAATAACTAGGGTTTACACTAGGGTTATACTAGTAAAATCACAAAGTCATAAGTCATGACTTAGAAATAGTTTTAATTAACTAAAAATCACCAAAAATCATATCATGACTAAAATACCATTAATAAATAATAAAAATAATAAATTTTCAAAAATATCCCAATTTCAGAAAACTGGGTGTTACACGTGGAAGTGTCAACGAAGAATGACTGCAGATCTGATAGATGCTGGTGAATACCCTCAAAGGTCATAGGATAAGACTGAGGAGGACCAGGTGCTGTAGGAGTAGGTACAGGAGGAGCAGGTACAGTTGGTAGAGGAACAGTGGCAATGCTGCGACGAAAAAGCTTGAGGAACTTGGGCTCAATGTCCAGAGCACAAGTGGATAAGTCAATATCGAATCTCTGAAATATGCGTGGGATGATCATCGCATAAGAGAGGTTGCAGTCTCTTCCGCGACATCTACCCATCATCTGAATGATGTCTTAGGGCAGAAAAAGGAATCCCCTTAAGAATGTGATATAAAGCAGAAAGCTCGCGTGCAGTAACATCATCTTTTGAAGTAGATTTTAGAAGTAGAGTGGAACAGATGATACGATGTAATTCGTAGTTAAACAAGTTCAAGTTATTGGCCTTGAACTTTCCAGGACGAGCACGTGCGGGCGCACAAAGCTCATTCTTGAAACTAAGGAGAGTCGTACCCTCGGAAAAATCGAAATCAGTGATGTCATTGAGCGGGGCACCTTCGTTTGGTAGACCAAGGATTTCTGCTAGCAATTTATTATTGAACTCGATATCTATCCCGCCGATACGAGTTCTCGCGGTAAAAGTGTCTAACACAAAATTATAGTAAAATAGTCTAATGGCATTAGTAGCTATAGGGAATTGTAAAGTAGCAAAGTGATGTAACCCTAATACCTCAAAGTAAGGACGGTGGTCAGGAAATACAGTCTACTTGATCGGAGATCCGGTACATATAGTACGCATAATGAAGTCGGCATACCAAAGTAGAGCTTGGTCGGGAGTTTTGAAATAAAACTCGTTCGATGCACCGTCATCGGATTGGACCGGAGAAAAGAGGGAATCCGTATGCGGATCAGAAGACGATGCCTCTTCACTGGCATTGGTCTTCTTCCTCTTGAAAGGATTGAATCCCTTAGGCATTCTATCCTAAAAACTAAAAATCCTAATAATTTGAAAGTGGAGGAGAGAAGGAATTATACCTTCCGAGAATCATGTATGCTGTAGAGGACGAGATTCTCCACACAAATCCAAATTTTGGACGAAAATCTCCACGTAGATTGGAAGAAGGAAGGTGGAGAAAAACTAGGATTTTTGGGGCGCTGCTGCTGCTGTTTGATGTGGTTTGGAAGAATGAAGAAGATGGGGGCCTCGGGTTCTGACTGATACATATATATACCCAGCCGAACTCTGGCCGAATTCGGACCGAACTCGGGCCGAATTCGCCAAGGGTTGCCTGGCTATATAAAAAAAATTTGTGGGGCTACATCTTTTTCATCAATTCATTTCAAATATTTAATTCAAAATTTAGTAATTTTAGATTTCAAATAATATAATTAATATTATTTTATAAATTAATTTTTTTTACTCAGCTTCTGTTTCAGATTAGCTGTAGGAGTACTGTCCCATCTAACGGAGGTTCACCGGAGAACTCTTAAATACCGCTTCACTTCGACCGTAGTCGTGGTGACAGACAGACTCTTTTTAGGCTTGTCTCAAAAACAGTTATTGAGTATTGAATAAATTAATAAAATAATATTAATTAATATTATTGGCATCTAAAATTTCTAATTCTCGACGTAAATAATTGAAACGATCTTCCGCTAGAGGTTTTGTGAGTTTGTCAGCTAATTGATTCTATGTGTCTATGTATACAAGGTCTATATCACCATTTTTTTGATGATCTCTAAGAAAATGATGTCGAATCTCGATATTCTTAGTACGAGAGTGACATACTTGATTCTTAGTCAAATTAATAGAACTAGTATTATCACAGAAAATGGGTATGTGTGTAAAATGCAATCCATAGTCTTCTAAAGTTTGCTTCATCCACAAAATTTGTGCACAACAACGTCCTGCGACGATATACTCAGCCTTGGTTGTTGATAATGTGACAGAATTTTACTTTTTTGTTAAACCAAGAGACTAGAGCTTTTCCTAGGAAATGACATGTGCTGCTGGTATTTTTTCTATCTACTTTGCATCCGGCAAAATCAGCATTAGAATAACCGGTTAGGTCAAACGACATGGTTTTGGGATACCATAAGCCGACAGAAGAAGTGCCTTTAAGGTATCGGAAGATACGTTTAACTGTGCACAAATGTGATTTATTAGGATTGGCTTGAAAATGTGCACACAAGCAAACACTAAACATAATATCTGGTCGACTAGCAGTAAAATACAGTAAGCTACCGATCATACCTCGATACTTACGTATGTCGACGGGTTTGCCTTATTCATCAGTATCAAGCTTGGTTGAAGTCGCCATTGGAGTGCTAAGTGGCTTGACTGCTTCCAGATTAAACTTCTTTAATAGATCCTTTGTGTACTTTGCTTGATTTATGAACGTCCCATTGTTGGTTTGTTTGATTTGCAGTCCGAGAAAGAACTTCAGCTCTCCCATCATGCTCATCTCATACTCATTCTACATACACTTTAAAAATTCTTGACAAAGAGATTCATCAGTAGATCTAAAAATAATATCATCTACATAGACTTGAATCAAAATAATGTTGTTATTCAAAGATTTTATAAATAATATAGTGTCAACCTTTCCCTTTAAAAAACTGTTGTCAAGTAGAAAAGAGCTTAGACGATCATACCAAGCACGAGGGACTTGTTTCAAACTGTATAAGTCTTTCTTCAACTTGAAAACATAATCAGGATATTTGAAATCAGTAAAACCGGGAGGTTAAGCTACATAAACTTCTTCTTTTATAAAACTATTTAAAAATGCGCTTTTGACATCCATTTGAAATAACTTAAAATTATAAAAACATGCAAATGCACATAACATGTGAATGGATTCTAATCTCGTAATTGGGGCATAGGTCTCATCGTAGTCGATACCTTGTTTGGGATTCAAATGATTATTTTAACTGTGTATATATGTAACCTGAGGTTGTTGTGGGATTGGATTCGAATTTATGTTGAATCACACTGTTTCAACTGATTTCATTTTCAGTTTTTTTTGACAGTTTTGTATTGAGTTTAGACACACTATTTTTCCCAATTTATCAGTTTGTTTGGTATTTTGAATACTTGTGTTGAGTTTAGATAGGGTGATTGGGAAGAGCTGTGTTCTGATTTGGGGTTCATGTACTTCATACATGGTTTGGTTTTGGTTTTAATTGGTTTTGATGAATTAGAATCGGTTGAGATTTGAATGGTTACATTGGGTATCACTGTTCTCAGTTTTCCCTTCCCTTCTATTTGATTCCAGTGCACATAACTGAGAGTTGGGTTTTTTAATGGCTTGGCCATTTGGTCTTAAGCATTTGGTTTGGTTCAGGATTAGGAAGGTAAGGAGGAGACTTCATAATAGACAGAATTAGAGTATGTGTGTGTCTATATGTTATTGTACACATGTAGGTTTCATAAATATTCATGTCTAGATATCCATATTGCATATATATGTAGATGTGAGTTATGTGAGGGAGTCTAGGCTTAGGCCATGGCCTGTGAACAAGTGGTACACTTATATGGAGTGTGTTGATGTTGCCTAGTATGAGTAAATACAAGAAAGGATCTTGTATCCCAGGATACACACACACACACACACACACACACACACACACATATATATATATATATATATATATATATATATATATATATATATATATATATATATATATATATATATGAGGTAATTGGGATGCCTAGTGTATAGACACATTGGGTATAGGTCATGTAGAGTTATGGTGTGTATGTAATTGTGAGTGTGTGTTCATGGGTGTCTGGTGATATGAGTTATGGGTATATCCCATATATATATATATATATATATATATATATATATATATATATATATATATATATATATATATATATATATATATATATATATATATATATGTGATGTTAGGATATGAATATGTAGATGTTAGTCTATGTTAGTGACATGTTAGTGTGCATGTTGAGTCCATGTTAGTAAGGTATTTGGATATGTTGAGTGTAAGGCACTAGTTAGAATTAGGTTGTTGAGATGTTAGTTAGATATTGTATAGATAGGTTTAGTTAGAGTTTGATTCTTGGTATCTCATGATACCAAGTTATCATGATAAGGTAATAGTGTATTTACCTATACCTTCAAGGTAAATAGATAGTTTACCTTATTACCTAGGAGAGGTATCAAGATACCAAGTTACAGTATCGAGATACGAGGGTAAGTGGTTAGAGTACCCTATCAAAGTACTAGAGTCTCATGAGGTGGGTTAAGGTAAGGGTAAGGTAAGTTAGAGGCTAAGGTAAGGATTTACCTTGGAAATGGTAAACGGGGTAAATTAAGATAATGTCTATTTCTCAACATATGAGTTAAATACCTTAAGATATAGTTATAGTTAGGGTTTTATGGTTGGTAATGGTTAGGAATAGTGGACTTAGACTAGTTTTGACCTCGGTTGACCATAGTTGACTATTTTGATCAAAAGTCAACCAAAAGTCAACCGTAGCCTAGTTTTGACTAGAACTTGACCGAAGTTGACCAATTGACCCTTGCTAGCCTAAGTTTGACCAGTTGACCAAGATAGCCTTGTTGTTGACCTAGTTTAACTAGATGTTGACTTGGGTTGACCCAGAGTTGACCAAGTTTGACTTTGACATAGTTTGACCTAGACAGTTGACCAGGTTTGACTTAGAGTTGACTTTGACCTAGATTGGTCTAGAAATCATGTAGATTGTATCATAAACTTCATTTGTCTTATTTTAAATACATTATAACCTGTACTGCTCTATTTAGGACATTGTGACTCCGGTGCAGACATCTGATATTACACTACTCTTTTCAGAGTATCAGGCGAGTACATTTTCTGATAGTTCTCTCATTATTTGTCAGTTACTGTACTTCAGTTCTAGTTAGCTTTATGTGATTCTTTGTTACCACACGTATGGATATTTTTGGATTCATGTATGCGACACACTTACCATATTTTCTGGCCTCTATTACTGGAATCATTCTGGAATCATTACTAGTATCATCGTATTTGGTTGGACTCTTCTCGATTCTCGTGTCTTGTACTAGATTCACTTGTATTGTGGGATGAGGAAATATTGAGTAAGACATGTAGATATATCCCAAATCTGGAATCTCCCTACTGGAATCTACTGGAAGCATAGTCGTCTCTCGCCTGATCAGTGAGAGATGTGCCTTATACCTATAGCCGTTTACATGTCGATCTCAGTATTTTAAAACACAATATTAGATTATAGCTGGTCTCACCTGGATTCTTGATCACTGACTAGAATCATCTTGTACTGGATTCATCTTGTATTAGATTCGTCCCGTACTGGATTTACATAGGATTTACACTTGTTTACATTACTGTCTGGACTCATATCATATTACTCTAGTCCAGCTCGATTTATTTTATAGTCTTCATTGCCATGATTCTTCTCTTGTTTTAGTTACTTTACTTTCCTTGCATCTTATCTGTTTCTCTATACCATCGCCTGAATATAAACCACCACGTTCATCAATAAAATTGTCTATAACTGCTTTATAGCTCTCTGTCATTTACTTGGATTTTCTTGATGAGTTGTACTCGTTCCTGTCCTGACTGGACCTGTTGAAAATTTTACAGATGATTGCCCTGAAGACACATGCCCTACATATTATGGACCAGGAGACGGCTTAGCTACCTTTAGCCCCGACACTCAGGAGTGATCGGGAGATTAGCTAGTTGTCTTGTTTTAGCTTTCATGCTTTAGAACTTGAGTTGTAAATAAGTTGAGATTCGTAGTTTGAGATTGTCTGAGATTATATTACTTAGTAGTTGGTTTTATTGCTGTTATTTAGTCTTAGTTATAATCTTCTGTGTTATCATATCGTACCTAGACTGTGATTGAGATTATATTATATAATTACGTGATTTGTTGGTTAGATAGTGACCTAGAACAGCGTTCTACCGTCGACACTGCGGCGTAGGCTGGGTGTTGTTACGTGCTCGTACCCTCACAGTGGGTGTGGGTCGTGACAGTGACACATTTTTAGTGGTGGCCCATGCAGGTCTAGAGTCGCATTAGTACGATATCGTGGTAGTACGGCGACTTAGTTGTACTGCTGCGAGCCTGCGATAGGATTGAGAGATAGGCTTTAACGGAGAGGTACTCAATCACAGTTAGGAAAAATTCTGCTTCAATTCATGCCATCTATACATCTTGCTGATTTGTCTTCCTTGAAAAATTAATTGTCCTCCCTTGATTTGTCTCTTCTATCTCAGTATTGATTCCTTATTTGATCTGTCTCCAGGATGGTCGAGACTAGATCCCATCGTTCCGGACCGAGGGACACTGCTGAGAGGTCTGCCACCTCTCGTCTTGTGCAGCCAGCCCCCGTTACCATGGCACCAGTTCAGCCAGCTGGGGTAGGTATTTCAGCTGCCTTTGGAGGAGCCCCTCCAACAGTGCACAGACAGAGCCCGGTGATTCCAGAGATGCTCCAGCAGCAGCAGCCACCTTCAGGGACAGTTGACGCAGTTCAGCTGTTCTCATTCTTTCAGCAGTTCATGGAGGACCAGCAGGCCCAGCAGCAAAGTCAGACTGTAGAGTTTAGTCGGGGCATCGAACTGGCCTTGACAGTAGTTGAGAGGGCAGCAGCTCAGCCTTCAGCAGTTCAACAGCCGCACCAACCGAAGGTGAAGGGCATCCAGAATTTTCAAAAGATACACCCGAGGGATTTTCGGGGTACAGAGGGCATCCTGTATGCCGATGAGTGGATAGAGCACATGGAGGAGATATTCAGATTGGCTGAGATTCCGGCGAGACTCCAGATAGAGGCGGCGGCCAGCATGATGCAGGATCTGGCCTGCACATGGTACCAGACCGACCCGACGGTTGGTACTACAGGGCAGACTTGGGCAGCATTCTAGAAGCTGTTCAAGGAGAAGTTCTTCCCGGATGCAGCGCTAGGAGCCCTCGAGACCCAGTTCGAGGCCCTAGTCCAGGGCAGTCAGTCCGTGGAGGAGTACGCAGGGGAGTTCTGCCGTCTAGACAGATTTGTCTAGGGGTTGTCCGAGGCGACGAAGGCCGGGAGGTTAAGAAAGGGACTGGTCAAGGAGGTGAAGTCCTATACCAGGAGTGCCCGCGGTACCACTTTTGAGGAGATCTTGGTAGGTGCCTTAGCAGCAGAGGATGATCTTGAGCTGAGGCTCAAGAGGGGACGGGACGCTCACGGTACCAACAGCAGCGGAGGCCAAGCCAAGAGGCCTCATGTACAGATTCAGCAGACGCAGACACCAGTAGGAGTTCAACAGGTACAGCATCAGTATCGGGGTCAGGACCCGAAGGCGATCAGTTGTTCCTACTGCAAGAAGTCGGGACACATCTGGGAGCAGTGCAGGAAGAGGTTGAAGGTTTGCTATTTCTGTGGGTCAGGTGCCCCCCACAAGATAGATTGTCCTATTGTACCTCCTTTTGAGGGAGCTAGGCCACCTGTAGCTCAGCACCAGAGAGGTGGAGCTTTTGCGATGGCAGTCGAGGAGACTGATGTTGCAGGTGATGGATTAGCTGGTTTGTCCTTCTTGTTCTTCCTCTCCACTTTCATGTGTAATTTCCATTAGTACCTGCCAGGATATTGCTTATGATTGCTAGATAGTGTAGCTACCCTATTCAAGACTATAGAATCATGACCAGTAGGATTGTGTTGCTTCGACTTTGATTGATTGGGGGTTGACCTAGGAAGGGTGCGTTCATCTTAATTTCGAGGACAAAATTTTTCTAAGGGTGGTGGACTTGTAACATCCAGTTTCTGGAATGAGGGTATTTTTGAAATTTTGTATTTATAATTATTATTTATTACATTTAAATCATATTATGCATATTATGATTTTTGGTTATTTTTAATCAATTTAAAACTGTTTTAAGTCATGGCTTGTGATTTTGACTTTGACTAGTTGAGACCTTGTAGACTAGCCTGGAAGCTAACCCTAGCTATAGTGATCCTAGTCTAACTTAAGTTAACCTATTTTAGTTATTAGAAATTAGTTTTGAAATAGGACGATTTAGTTTAAGTGAAATGGGTTCATGACTTATGACTTAACTCAATGACTTGTGATTTTCCAATTCATGACTTGTGTAATTGAGCCACAGGCCCATGACTTAAGTCCAAACCCCAACAAACCCACCCATGGCAGCCAACCTAGGGTTTTCCAGCCCTATTTAATGCCTCTTCCACTTGTTCTTGCCTCTTTTATTAATTTTCCAAGTTTTGAAGAAAGAGGTAAAGAGTCATCTTTCCCAATCCATAACTTTCTCATTTTAACTCCTTTTTAACTCTAGTCTTTTGCATTAGTTCCTAATCCAGCTCTATTTCATGTCCATGGAGAGAAACCTCAGCTTTGGAGCAATTTGGGGCATTGGGCTAGCAAGGAGGAATCCTCATTTTAGGAGTTTTCTTGAGGAAGAACAACCAATAGGTAATCCTATCTAAACTCATTAGATTTTTGATTTCTTTGCATATTTGCATAGCCCTAGATGTCCCCTAGTCGTAGGTATTGGATTTGTGTCGAGTCGTGTCCATTTCGTGTCCGTATCGGACACGTATCAGTTTGTACTGCTGTGTGTTTGTTAAAATGCCACAAAGGTTTTAAAATTGATATTTTTGAAAAGTGTTTGAAGAGATTTATTGTCTTATATATATATTGATTTCATGATAGACTGAGCACGAATTCGTGTCCTTGTCATGTCCAAATCGGTGTTGGACATGCTGCGCACTGGCTTGGTTCAGTGCCCTGCTGCTCGGGGTCGACACAGGACATGACACGGCGAATCAGGGCCTGATTTTTGGTGGACACGGGGGCCTAGTGATCAACACACACAAAACTTGGAGGGATTTCGTCGAGCAAATTGGAAGAAATCCCACCCGTACTGAAATTTCACACACGCACACACGCGCACAGCTGTTCACTGATACGAGTTTTTAACTTGGACACGACACGAGATCGACCCAGGTCAGGGTATGGGATTCCTAGCCCTACTATGGGCGAACCCATATACACGAGCTCGACCCACCTCGAGCTCTGTGTCGAGCCCACGAAGGCTCGACACACACGTACGAGGCCTGCTGACACTGTTATTCCCTGACACTTAGTTTTCAGCATTTGGACACGTCGTGTTGACTTCTGTGGACACGACACAGCCTATATGACACCATAGTATGTTCACACACATTTACCAATTATCAATTTGAAGTTTTATGTAATTCGAACCTCAATTTTTTTGAAAGAATGTGATTTCTGATACCAAACTGTCGACTTGAGTTTTACTGAGATTTTGATGTATAATGTAAACTGTTTGATCAATTAATTGGGATATTTTGTTCACCTATATGTATCAGAGATTGACCTACATATTTGGGTTCATTTTAGCATGGGTTTTGGCCTTTAAAATTATATTTTTAACTGTCAAGTATTGAACTGTCCTACACCTCTCTATTTCCCTGAACTGTGCACATGTTTACATTCTTCATTAAATTCTAATCTGCAGTTCAATTTCCAGGTTTCAATATGTGAATGGTTAAAACTGAATATAATGTTAGGCTATATAGTTCATGTGCTAGGTTGGTTAGAATTGTGTGTTGCATTGTGTTCGTACTTTTCCACTTTCCTGAAATCCTGAGCTTTCAAGCTGATTTTCTAAAATACTGAAATGGCCAACTGTAAACTGTTGCTAACATGAGAACAATATCATTTCACTTTGTTGTCACACAAATGTATTTAAGCTAAGTCCTATACACACAGGACACTCACAACTGAACCTATACAACTACACACAGTCAGGTACACGCATATCACCCTCACCTTAACAGCTCACACACTTCACATTATACTCACACATTTACACACACACATGGTTGCATGCACTCTTCACTCATCACATTGCCTGCACTTCACTTGAGCACACATCTGCATATCATATTGCATTGCCTGCATGTCCCTTCAAGCCTCTGCATTCATTATGGATTGCATTTCATGCCAGAATGTCTGCATACCTGAGTTTGGCCTACAGCATATCAGAGACCCACATATCCTGAAATTGACACCCATGTCATTAACCTGTATACTCCAAATAACCCCCTATATGCATCACTTGCCTGCATTGGCCTATCAGCAGACCCCTTTACCTGTCCTGATACTTACTAGGTATTCAGATACCATGTGGTATCAGAGAGAGGGTAGGGAGATTAGTTACATATTAGGGTTAGTTGATGTTAAATTCTTGTATTTCCAGACCCTCATTCCTTTCCACTTATTGCACTCCATAGCTCACTGCAATCATACACTTCACATTTGCATAGTACACTGGAATCCACACTCTTCACATCCATATTCCTGCATATTGATTTGGTTAGGCCCTGCTCTCATTTCATTTTGTTTTCTATCTAACCCATATGACCTATACTGCATATAGCTGCATTTCATTTATATTACTTGTCATGTCATAAATTGTATTATACACTGCCACTTTATGTACCCAGATTAGTTCAGATCCCCCATGTTCCTGTAGGCAAGTATGCATATGTGTGGTATATGGTTGATGTATACTTAAGTGTGAGTTGTTTGTTTGAGAGTTCACAATATTGTATATATGTTGTATATAGATGTAATACATAGTTAATCTTGATTTCTATATGATACATCATGTGTTACATAAGAGGGATATATGCCTAGGACTATAGGTTGATAGTATATATAGTGATATGTATAGACATATTAGCCTATATGGCATCCTAAGGTATCCTAGATATATTAGCCTATGGGTTATTATGAGTTAGCCCTATAGGGTTGACCCAGAGTTGACCAAGTTTGACTTGGACCTAGTTTAACCTAGGCAGTTGACCAGGGTTGACTTTGACCTAGGCAGTTGACCAGGGTTGACTTAGTGTTGACTTTGACCTAGATTGACCTAGAAATCATGTAGATTGTATCATAAACTTCATTTACCTTATTTTAAACACATTATAACATGTATTACTCTGTTTAGGACATTGTGACTCTGGTGCAGACATCTGATATTACACTACTCTTTTCAGAGTATCAGGCGAGTACATTCTCTGATAGTTCTCTCATTTATTTGTCAATTACTGTACTTCAGTTCTAGTTAGTTGTATGCGATTCTCTGTTACAACACGTATAGATATTTCTGAATTCATGTATGCGACACACATTTATTGTCTGGCCTCTATTACTGGAATTATTCTGGAATCATTTACTGGTATCATCATGATCTGGCTGGACTCATCTTGAATCATTGTGTCAAAATTCTGGATTCACTTGCTGGGAGGGGAAATACTAGAGTAAGAAATGTAGACATACCCCAATTATGGAATCACCCTCATGCTGGAATCAAACTGGAATGATAGTCATCTCACACCCGGCCAGGTGTGTGATATACCAGATTACCTATAGCCGTTTACATATCGATCTCGGTATTTTAAAACACACTGTTAGAGTATAGGCTGGACTCATCCTGGAATCATTGATCACTATGACTGGGATCATCTCGTACTGGATTCATCTTGTATTAGATTCGTCTTGTACTAGACTTACATTGGAGTTACACTTGTCTACATTACTGTCTGGACTTATACCATGTTACTCTAGTTCAGCTAGTTTCCATTTTACAGTCTTTATTGCCATGATTCTTCTCTTGTTTAGTTACCTTACTTTCCTTGTACTTATCTGTTTCTCTATACCATCACCTGAATATAAACTGCCATGTTTATCAATACAACTGCCTATAACTGCTTTATAGTTCTCTGTCATTTACTTAGGTTTTCCAGATGAGATGTGCTCGTTCCTGTCCTGACTGGACCTGTTGAAATTTTACAGATAATTGTCCTGAGGATACTTGCCCTACTCATTATGGACCTGACGAGGGATTAGCTACCTTTGGCCCCGACATTCAGGAGTGATCGGGATTTAGTTTAGTAGACTTACATCTATTTTTTATGTAGAACTTGTTGTATAGATTTGACACTTGAGTTGTATTTGAGATTGTTCGAGATGTTTTTATTATTTCAGTAGTTATTGTTGTCTTCAGTTTCTTAGTTATATTTCGGTGTTATCTTATCGTGCTTAGACTGTGATTGAGTTACACCATATCTTATACTTGTCCTCCGTTCGGAGTTGATCATGATGAGTACATTATATACTGCATGAGTTGATAGTTAGTTAGGGACTTAGAACAGCGTTCTACCGCCGATACTGTGGCGTAGGCTGGGCGATGTTACGTACTCATACCCTCACAGTGGGTGCGGGTCGTGACACTTCTCGTGCGGCTTCAACTGCCGGGAAGCAAAAGATATCACCTTATCCCGCTGTATGAGCACATACCCCAAGCCCTGGCCAGAAGCATCGCTGAAGATTTGAAATCCCTCCGTCCTTTCAGGAAGAGCAAGTATCGGGGCCGAAACGAGCCGTTGTTTGAGCTCCTGAAAGGAAGCTTCACAGTCGTCTGACCACTTGAATGCGACTCCTTTCTGGGTGAGGCGAGTCAACGGCGATGCAATCTTCGCGAAGTCCTTCACGAAGCGTCAATAGTATCCCGCCAAGCCTAGGAAGCTTCGAATTTCGCTAACTGATACGGGCCATTTCCAATCAGCAACTGCTTCGACTTTCTTCGGATCGACTGCGATGCCCGCGTCGGAGATGATGTACCCAAGGAATGAGATGATGTTCAGCCAGAATTCGCACTTGCTCATCTTCGTATACAATTGATTCTCTCGAAGGGTTTGGAGTACCGTCCTTAGATGCTCTGTATGTTGCGCTCGATCCTTCGAGTAGACGAGGATGTCGTCGATGAAGACTACTACGAACTTGTCAACGAATGGACGGAATACCCGATTCATTAGATCCATGAAGACGGCAGGGGCGTTTGTCAGACCGAATGGCATTACCAAGAACTCGTAGTGGCCGTAACGAGTACGGAAGGCAGACTTTGGCACATCATCTGGCTTGACCTTGAGTTGGTGATAACCCGATCGCAGATCAATCTTCGAAAATACCGTTGCACCTTGGAGCTGGTCGAACAAGTCGTCGATGCGGGGCAGGGGTATTTGTTCTGGACGGTAGCTTTATTCAATTCTCGATAGTGGATGCAGAGCCGCATCGATCCATCCTTCTTCTTCACAAATAGCATGGGCGCACCCCACGGCGAGACACTCGGACGGATAAACCCTCTGTCGAGTAATTCTTGTAGTTGTGCCTTTAGTTCTTTCAATTCTGCAGGGGCCATTCTGTACGGAGCTTTCGAGATCGGTCGGGTGTCGGAGAATGTGTCGATGGTGAACTCTATTTCTCGATCGGGAGGCATGCCGGGTAGCTTGTCCGGGAACACGCCTGAGAATTCTGCCACAACGTCGGTCTGACCCACGTTTGTACCATCCTGTCCCATGTTACGAACGGACGCAAAGTAGCCTTCGCATCCGGAATGCAACAGCTTCCGAGCCGTGGTTGCCGAGATCACCATGCAGGTCGGCGATGCTTCACCACACGAATAGCAGAATTCGGACACTCCAGGTATACGGAAGGTGACCTTCTTTCCTGCGCAATCGATGGTAGCGTTGCAAGGACTGAGCCAATCCATGTCCAGTATGATGTCGAAGTCCTTCATATCTAGAACTATAGCATCAAGATCGATCTTTTGACCCCCAATACTTATGGTTCCTCCTCCGCAGGCTAAATTTGTGAGTAGTGGCACGCCCGAAGGCATACTTACGCTAAGATCAAGATCTAACGACATTACAGAAAATTTGTGCTCGACGACAAAGTCCGCCGATATGAAAGTATGCGATGCGTCTGAATCAAATAACACACGATCAGGTACATTATTGAAACTTAATATACCTGTCACGACGGTGTCAGAAGCGAACGCCTCGTCTCGAGTCAGGGCAAAGATACGCCCTTGAGCATTAGGACATCGGTCTTGGTTGTTGGGTTGAGTGGGCTGAGCAGGTCGAGGCACATGTCCTCGATTCTCTTGACGGTTTTGTTGTGGCGGAACATTGCAATTCGGTCAAGGATTTTGGCAGTGTCGAGCAAAGTGACCCTTCTGTCCGCAAGTGTAGCACTCTGCCTTGGCAAAACAGTGGTCGTCAGTGTGCCCAAGCTGGTTGTAATTTCTGCATCGCGGTAACGGGTTTCGGCCTTTATAGCCGCTAGTGTGTGGACGCTTTGACGCGTAGTTGTTGTCTCTCGTATAGCTAGGACGTTTGTGATTGGAGTGGTGCACAACGTCGACAGCAACGGAAGGATGCAGGCTCTCAAGGCGGAGAGCGTGATTCAGAGCCTCGTCCGTGGTCATATACTCTGGGACCCCGACATGCGCACCGATAGAGTATCGTAGACCCACTTCGAACAGTCGCACACGGCACTCTTCTGTAGGCAGAAATGCACTAGCAAACTTGGACAACTTGTTGAATTCTGCGACATATTGTTCTACTGTCCGATTTCCTTGCTTCAATTGCATAAACTTATTTTCCTTTTCTTGACGAACGGCTGACGAAAGGTACTCGACTTCAAAAGCCTTGTGGAACGTAGCCCAAGAGATCGGTGCTGTATTGTTATCGCGTCGGATTGCTCGCTTGTGCACGGCCCACCAGTCGTGCGTGTTCAACCGTAGTTGAAGTTGTGCGCAGGCGACTTGCTTTGATTCTTCAATGTCGAGGAGCTCGGAGTGATCTTCCAGCTCTTCCAACCAGTCGATCGCCATAGAAGGGCCTTCGGTGCCGCTGAAGGAAGTGCGGCACACTTTCTTGAATTCTGACACTTCAAAGTTGTACTTTTTCGGTACCGCAGGTTGACGCTCGGGCTCCTCCATGTCGACTTCAATGGGTTGGACCGTCGGCACGGTGACAGTAGGCGTGGTGACGGCAGGCGCAGTCGCAGAATTTCCATTGGCCACAATTATCTGGACGATCTGCTGCAGGATATCCAGCTGCTTTTGTTAAAGTTTAGCATGTGCGTCAAAACAAACTTCGAAGCGAGCTTCGAATTGGGCCTGTCATTCCTCTGTCTGTTGATGTCGGTTCTCGGACTAGTTCCGCTGCGCCTCCATCATGCGCAGCATCCTTTCGATGCTATCGTTAGAAGGTCCGGCCCGCGAACGACGCGAACTACTAGAGCCGCTAGAAGCGCTCTGCCCTTGCCCGGCCGTGGGTTCCGGCACTTCTGCGATACGAAGGCAAACACATCAGTCACAAATTATTGCGGACTCATTATATAGAACAACTTATCTCATCGATACGAGGTCAAAGGTTTGAAACTCTAGACGCGAGACCAAAGAATGTAAAGCCGTGCTCTGATACCATTATGTCACGCTCCGATTCCGTAGAATCGATAGTTGTCCCCCAGGCGTGATGCCGTACGAACCTAAGTTGCGATCGCACAAGGCATAGTCATAAGGTTATCCGAATCACACCATCAAGTTAGAGTACGCAGAGAAAATTGAATGACATATTGAAATAGAAGTAAACTTTTTCATTGATAATAAAACTTCATTTACATTGACTCCATTACAATCATTGCCGTACGGGCTACAACATGACTCGACTTATAAAATGAACGCTGATAAGATAGTCGTTTCATACATTACATCCCTTTTTACAAGCAAAACTATTACAATTTCCACCTGCTATCGAAGGATGTTGAGTCGCCATTTGTCTTCTTTTGTACTGAGTGCGGAGTCTTCAAAAAAGAATTTCAGAACACAAGCCTTCACATACGGACGAGGCTTCAAAAGGGTTCATGTCGCCTTGAGCTTTAGGTGGCACGCCCTTCGTGGTTCGGGGTACCTGCATGGAGAGCGAAGATCAATACATTACACTTTGTACTGGTGCGTGGCTATTTAAGTTCCACGCTCTTATTTGGTTGAAGAGTTTATATGACTTAGCTTGTGAATGTTTCTAACCATCCTAATGAATTTCAAACAAGCATATGACAAGCATAATGTAAATTACGTTGGAACTTACCCACGGCGGACTGCGCCGCGTCTTATGATACTTACCATGTTCTTCCCTGTCAATTGTTATCATTTTCATATCAAGTGCATCATTTCGTGTGGTTGGTCACTGGCTCCCAGAGCCATTGTGGACTCCTTTTTTTACTTTTGTTAGACGGGGCACCTTTCAGCGCGAGTAGCGAGCCCCGCTGCAAGTCTCCACCTAACTTATGTCCAGCACAGCTTTTGTATTTGTTTCCTTTCTTGGCCGCAACGGTCCCGTGGCCCCGGGTTGCCGTGCGGGAAAACTCTGCCTTGTCGACAAGTTGTCCATGACCTTGCAAAGACCATTTTTCTTTTAATTATTAAGATATAGCCTAAATTCTCTTTGAAAACTCAATCATTTTACCGTGTTCGTGCCCTTGCGTTTATTCTTTTATTCGCAACAACATTATCGATTTACCTAGGAAGGGGTCGAGAAGAGAAGGGTAAGCCACTCACCTTGAGTTTACTTCAGGCGAGAGAACTTGTTGGTCGCGCTAGACGTCGCCTACGCGATTACCTAAAATCGCACAAGCAACCGATTAGAACACTGCATTATTCAAGAAGTTCGATAGAAAATGCGAGTTCGAAATGCAAGCCATGAAAACCATCGAAAATATTCACGAAAATGCATTCAGAAAACAAATCCAAAACCAACGCAAGCGGCGTAAAAAGCAGAGCAACGGAAGGTCTCTCCCGACTCAGCCGCAGAGTCAATCCTTGAGGCGCAACCCGCTGAATATGGGATTTGGTTCCGAAGAAGCCATTCCATAACAGAGAATGGATCTTAATTCAACCGTTCCCGTTCGATCGATTCGACCGATCCCGACCTATCGGTCCCGACCGAATCGATAGCGACAGTGTTCCTTTCTCGCGCACCCCGTGGACGGAGAACGGGGCACGATGTAGGGACGGGGCACTACATTCACGAAAACCAAAGCCAAAGCCAAATCAAGTGCGGCATGAAAACCAGAGCAACGGGAGGTCTCTCCCGACTCAGCCGCAGAGCCAATCCTCGAGGTACAACCTGCTGAATATGGGACTTGGTTCCGAAGAAGCCATTCCATAACGTGGAATGGATCTTAATTCTACCATTCCCGTTTGATCGACTCGACCGATTCCGACCTATCGGTCCCGACCGAATCGATAGCGACAGTGTTCCTTTTTCGCGCACCCCGTGGACGGAAACGGGGCACGATGTAGGGACGGGGCACTACACTCTATGTGCATATGCTCGTAGCTGACCGTAGAAAGGTCTATTCCCCATCACATATAATATCAGTATATTCTTCCAGTATTCTGTCGTTTCTTGGATGTCATCTTTGGTTATTTCCACAACCTTCAACCCATTGATGATGCTTGGTTCGATGTATTGATGATCTACTTCTTCCTGGACTGGGGCTGGTCGACATAATTCTGCCTATGAGATCGGTTTAGGGCGTTGTGCTCATCTTTCCTCCGCACCCTGTGGCTGCGTCTCACGCTCCTTCTCCTTGGCTTGCCTGTTTTGTACTCTCCTCATAATCCCATCACCCTCCCCTTTAGATCGGTTCGTCATTGGACGAGTCATCTGCTTTTGTTGCATAGCCCCAGCGGTCCACGTCTCCTTTCGTTGCCATTGCGGGCGGCCACCTGATGGCAGGTTAGCAGCCATCTTCTTTCCTCATTGCTCTACGGGTTTGGATCGTCTTCGGCGCTCCACCGTCGTCCACCCCCCGGCCGCATCCCTGGCTACCTTTTCCTCATCCTCTGTCGTTCCACCCTTTTGTGCGCTCTTCCCTTCCTTGTCAGCAATCGGGCGGGGATCACCATTGTCATGGTGTAACCCTAGCGCCGACCTCATGACTTATATATATATATATATATATATATATATATATATATATATATATATATATATATATAATTGTACGTCAATAGAAAGTAACAGTTCAGATTGTATAGTGTGGCCGCTAACTATATGGAAACTTTGTTATTTAATTATTGAATACAAAATTGACACCCAGGAAAATACAGATAGATTTAATTATAGATTTATCTTAATAAAGTAATTTAGCGTCTAATTGGGTAGGATTCAAATGATAAAATTAAATCAAAAGTAGCAGATAAATTTATTATATATTAAAAAAAAGTAATTAAACATTTAATTATGGAATGTCCCTCCCATAATGAAAATATAAATTAGGGGTAAACATATGAATTACGCACCTCCCAAGTAAAATAATTATTCACCATTAGTAATTAAAAACTTCCAAAATTAATAATTGTTCATCATCTCAAAAATAAATTTAATTATTTAAAAATATTTTATACTATTTCGAAAGGATTTCTCATACAAATTATACATTTAAAAGAATTTAAAAAATACAGTCAAAGGACACGTCGTGCATGTGCACCAATTCTAGTTTTATTTTAAAAAAGACGAGATAATTATTCTACACTTCCTGATATGTAGCCTAATCACACCATCAATATTCATGCTAACAACTAATTACAATCCAAGGTATACACCACTCTCGCAGATATAAATGAGTTGGCATCCCTCAGGCCCACCCATTTGAATCTTGCATGCAGGGTGTAACTTAGGCAGGCTAAATCCGAGTCCAATCGGATAAACCCGCTAGAGGGTGGGTTAGGGTTGGAGACACTTGGCCTCGGACTTTGGTTCGGATTGAAATAATTGAACCCGATCAAAAATCAAGTTGGGCTCAGGTTCACCTGTCGGGTTACTCAAAGAACCTGAAACTCGAAGTACATATAATTTATATATATGTATGTATTTATGTATATGTTATTGGATACTTTTTAAATAAAAATTTTAAACCCTACAAACTCTTCAACTCATTCTAGAGCTCATATCAGTTTGTATTTTGTAATGGTTGGTATTTGATTGCTATTTGATTATATGTTTAAAATTAAACTTGTTTAAAATTTTATGTCATTTTGTATTTATTTTTTAACCCAAACTCTTCAACTCCTTCTAATATCATATTGGAGTCCGATAAACTCGATGGACTCGAACCAACCCGAGCATCCTCCGGACTCGGTCTTGGACTTCATATGTTGAACCCAAGGTCAAGTGGGCTCGGGTTAGGCATATCATTCATCGGGTTGGGCTTAGGTTCAGCTCAAACCCGACCCAACCCGTCCGAGTTGCACCCCTACTTACATGTGCATATATGCTAGTTTTATATATAATTCGAAAATTTTTAGGCTTTACCGTAGAACTTTCATGTTCCAAAAGTATCATTTTATAATTATTTATTTATTTATTTTTATATACACACACATATGTGTGTGTCATATATATATATATATATATATATATATATATATATATATATATATATATATATATATATATATATATATATACACACACACACACACATATAAAAAAGAGAAAAGATATATATATATATATATATACACACACACACACACACATATAAAAAAGAGAAATTTTGAGTGGCACCCCACTTATTATATGCTTATTTAAGGTGCACCCCAAAAGCTTACATGAATGTATGACACCTCCTACTTTTGACGGTTTTCGTCCAAAACGAACGGTCAACCCCTTTGACCAATTTTTTTGGACGAAAATGCCATGGTCTCCTTTTGTGTGTCCCCCCATCCCCGTCACACGTGGCTGCCCCCCCTTCCCCGTCGTGGCTGCCCTCCCCTCTCCGTCACCTCGCCGGCATGCCTCCGCTCCCCCCAACCCCCCCGCCATCACCACCACCACCACCATCACCACCATCATCATCATCACCACCACCATCAACCATCACCACCACCACCGACACCCTCCTTCCCCCCGCTCCGTCCCCCTAGCCCTCACCGTCGCTATCGCTGCCGCGCGTTGCTACGGCGGCGGCGGTGGGGGGTAGAGGGACGGAGCGGGAGGGGGGACGGAACGGGAGGGGAGAGGGGGTCGGTGGTTGTGATGATAGTTGATGGTGGTGATAATGTGATGATGGTGGTGATGAGGGGGGGTGCAGCCACCGCCACCGCCGCAGCAGCGCGCGATAGCGGCAGCAGTAGCAGCAACGGTGGGGGCTAGGGGGCGGAGCGGGAGGGGGAGAGGGTGTCGGTGGTGGTGATGATGGTTGATGGTGGTGATGGTGGTGGTGGTGGTGATGGCCGGGGGGGTTGGGTGGGAGCGGAGGCACGCCGACGAGGTGACGGGGAGGGGGGCAGCTACGGGGTGACGGAAAAGAGGGAGCAGCCAAGTGTGACGGGGAGGGGGGACACACAAAAGGAGACGAGGGAATTTTTGTCCAAAAAATTGGTCAAAGGGGTTGACCGTTCGTTTTGGACAGAAACCGTCAAAAGTGGAGGTGTCATACATTCATGTAAATTTGTGGGGTACACCTTAAATAAGCATAAAATAAGTAGTGTGCCACTCAAAATTTCTCAATTTTAAATCCTTTAGTCCCACATCGGGTAGGTGGGATGACTCAACTATTCATATATTGCTTTGCTTTCCATTGTTTCATTAAAGCTTTGTATGGGTGCCCTATGGGCCACACGCGCACGCAACTGCCGTCCGGCACAGCGTGCGTAACCGGTGCGGGTACGTGTCCATATCTGCTGGCGACGAATACTGATCCGATTTCATATCCTTTTGCTCCTTCAAATTTTTGACCGTTATAAATCATTTAATTTTTGTGACGTTTCCTTCACAAATTTCTGTCCAGGTTCAATGAACCACATGTTGCACATGTAATTTCTTGTATAACGTTCGGGTCTTTTAATAGGCTGCATAATTGGTTTTTGTTCAATCATAATTCCTACCTTCTCCTTATACTGAAAAATCCTTTCGAAAACTCTCTTCCAAATTCTCGTAATCTCCAAATTCTGTTCTTCGATTTTTTGCTCTGAGTAGAGCTAAGTCAAGGGTCACTCTCTCGATGTTGTGTGCAACTACGAGATACCGGTGGAGCGAAAATTTTACCACTAGGAGCATTCAGACAAAGTCTGCACATAGACCCGAATTAACTCTTAGGGCAGTGCTACGTATGCGACTTTTCTGAAGGCCGGTAACCTTTAATTTATATTTTATTTTCTTGCAGATTTTAAGAAAGAAAGTGAAGCAAAATCAAACAATCTAAGAGTTAAACACAATTGTCTATTCTGTTAAGTATATTTTTCTCTATTAAGTTTATTAAAAATCATCTTAACGTCTAACTAATGTGTCAAAAGTTACATTAGCTACGAGTTTCACTACTATAACAAACAAGTTGCTTAACATTGACTTATTGTTAACTATTGTACCAAAAGTATATTGGCCTACTGGATCTAAATTTCTTTAGAAAACATTCTTTACTTAGCAAACAAGCTGCTTAAGGTTTCCAACAATCTTTAAATATTTCTTATTTGTGAAAGTTTTAGTAGTGTTCGCATAGCATCCAAGAGTTGGAATTGCTAGTTGTTCACTACAGCATAATTATTTAATAAAAAAATACTTTTGATTAAAAAAAGTTGCTACTGTTTACTCATTAAACTAGTTATTAATATTTTGTTCAAAATTTGTTAAGTAAAAGCTGCTACTGTTTACTTTAGAATTGAAACTTGTTAACAATTTTCATAAAACTATTTCTACTGTTAAATAAATTGTTGTTGTTTAGACATGAATTGTCAACAATTTTTTTTACAATTGCTACTGTTAAATATTGCTTCATATTTTGTTATTCAAGCAAAGGCTTGATGTTTGTTATCGTTACACTTTTCAAATTAAATATTGTTTGATATTTATATCGTCATTAGCATATTGATAAATTACCATTTATAATTATTGCTATTTATATACTATTTATTTTGATATAATAAGTAATTACATTGGCATAAATAAGTAGCATATTGTTCAATAAACATTCGTTACAAATCGTTGCTATTAGTAGGGATTTTTCTATTGGTCAAATAGCTATTATATAACTTTTGATTTTAGAAGACTGTTTTAGAATTGGCAATTTTTCATAAGGAATATTGTACTAGTATCTTTTGTCAATACTAGTTGAGAAGTTTTTCTTTACTCACTATTTAAATATAGGCTAAAGCTAACAGTTTATTGATTTAGTAAAGTTCTTTTAATTTTAAAGTTCTAAAGTAGAGATTTGTTTGGGTACAAGCCGAAAGAGCCCTTCTGTCAACAAGGCAAAAATCGTCTAAGCGACCGGTACTTAAGTATTCCTAGTGAACCTCCGCTTGCTGGGATCCGGCCCCTACAGTTAACCCAACATTATCAACACTTGAAAAACTAAAATTTTAATGGTAGATTACTAAAATTATTTGAATTGTTAATTTTTAGCTTAAGTAATCTTCATTGAGTAAATATAATTTTTGCAGATTTTTGGAAACATATTCTCAAGCTCTAAAGAGACTTGAACAGAAAAAACAAATTAGGTTAAAGTCCAAGCTAGATCTGTTTGCAAAGCTAAGGTAAACCCTATAGAAGTCCATGGAAAACCCAAGCCTAATTCCCAAGGAAACCTCCTTCAAAGGGAAAGGCTCAAACAAGCTAGAGGCTCACATAATTCTGAATGGGTCTTCTACCTCCTTCAGGTCTATAAGTTATCAAGCTATAGTAAACATTTCTTATCATTCTGATGATTGGTGGTCGGATTATGGAGCAAATGTTCATGTTTTCTTTGATCGTTCCGGCTTTTCAAACTATCAAGAATCGGGTGGAGGTGTGACCCGAAGAGATGGCTCAACGACACAAATCGTAGGAAGAGGAAGAATAGATCTAAAGATGATATCAGAGAAAATTCTACCTCTACGTGATGTGTTTCATGTGTCATCGGTTAGGAGAAACCTAGTTAGTAGATCCCTACTTGTAGCCTCGGGATACAAGATTGTAATGGAGGCTAATAAAGTAGTTTTTTCTAAGAATAAACCTTTTGTGGAAAAATGATTCGTAAAAGATGGACTCTTTATTTTGAATACTATGAATAAAATTTTAAATCATTCATTGGTTGTTTCTAATGTTGAATCCTCAAATGTGTAGCATGGCAGACTAGGCCATGTGAATTTAGGATCTATTAAAAGAATGATGAACTTAGATCTTCTTCCTAAGACTACTATAGATGATAAACACAAATGTGAGATTTGTGTTCAAGCCAAACACACTAGATTACCTTTTAAATCTGTCCATAGGGATTCTGAACTCCTAGAACTTATCCATAGTGACGTTTGTGATTCTAATAGGGTTTTAACCCGAGATGGTAGGAAATATTTTGTCACTTTTATAGATGATCATTCAAAGTATTGTTACACCTATTTTTTTAAGACCAAAGATGAAGTTCTAGACAGATTCAAGGTCTATAAGTCTGAAGCTGAGAACCAGTTAGATAAAAGATTAAGATTCTCAGATCAGATAGTGGTGCAGAGTATACCTCAAATGAAATGACTAACTTCTGTGAATAACATGGAATAATTTATGAGGTAACTGCTCTTTATTTACCACAGTCCAACGGAGTTACTGAAAGGAAGAATCACACTATGTTAGACATGGTCAATGCCATGTTTCTCAGCTCAGGTACCACTGATAATCTTTGGAGAGAAGCCTTATTGTCAGCATGTTATATCCTTAATAGGATACCCAATAAGACTAATGATAAGACAACATATGAGTTATGGAAAGGCCGAACCCCTAGGATTAATTACCTAAAAGTTTGGGGATGTCAAGCTAAGGTATAATTTCTGAACTCAAGAAGAGGAAGATAGGACCTAAGACTATTGATGTTGTGTTCATAGGATATGTCCTAGATAGTAATGCCAATAGATTTCTTATAACCCATTCTGAAGTAAATGAAATCTCTTATAACACAATTATAGAAGCTAGAGATGCAGTTTACTTTGAGAATATATTTTCTTTTAAGGATAGAACTTCATCATATTCCTCCAACCCTTCTCTTACTCCATCTTCTAGTTCTCATGTTCAAATTCATAACCTGAACAAGTCATATAACCTAGAAGGAGTAAAAGAGAAAGGATTGAAAAGAATTTAGGAGAAGGATTCTTCATATTTTTGATAGAGGGTGATCCCTCAACTTATGAATAAGTCATATCCTCTCATGATGTTCCTTTCTGGAAAGAAGCTATTAATAATGAGTACAACTCCATTATGGAGAATAATACTTAGTTTTTAGCAGATCTACCTTCATGTAGTAAACTCATAGGTTATAAATGGATCTTTAAAAAGAAACTTAGAGCCGATGGTACCATAGAGAAATATAAGGTTAGATTAGTAGCCAAAGGTTTTACCCAGAAAAAAGGATTAGATTACTTTGATACCTACCCTCATGTTGCTAGGATACTTCTATTAGAACCCTTCTAGCCTTAGCTTCCATTCATCATATGTTGATCCATCAAATGGATGTAAAGACAGCATTTCTAAATGGAGATTTAGAGGAAGAAATATATATGGAGCAACCTGAAGGTTTTATTGCTAAAGGCCAAGAAAAGAATGTTTGTAGATTCGTAAAATCTCTTTATGGCCTAAAGCAAGCTCCCAAGCAATGGCACAATAAATTTGACAAAGTCATTATAGAATTTGGTTTTGTGCCAAATAAATATGATAAATATTTGTATTCTAAAAATACAAATAAAAGTTGTGTCATTTTATGCTTGTATGTTGATGATATCCTTATTCTAGGATCTTCACTGGAATTGATAAATAACACTAAAAATTATCTATCTAACCAGTTTGATATGAAAGACCTAGGTGTAGCAAACATAATCCTAGGAATGCAAGTGTTCAAATACAAAGAGGGCTATACTCTAGCATTAGCACATTCAATTGAGAAAATGCTAAGAAAGTTTGATTATTTTGATAAAAAACCTGCCCTCACTCCTTATGATAGTAATGTTGTTCTCAAGAAGAATGAAGGATTTTCTATAGAACAATATAGATATTCACAGATGATAGGGTCCCTTATGTACATAACAAATAGGACCAGACTTGACATTCTATTTTCTATTGGAAGACTAAGTAGATATACTAGTAAAACAAACCAATCACATTGGACTGCATTGGACAGAGTATTTCGATATCTTAAGGGTACTCTAGATTATAAACTTTATTATACTAGACATCCGGATGTCATAGAAGGTTACTCAGATACAAATTGGGTAACTGATTCACATGATGTAAAATCTACTACTGGATATGTTTTTATCCTTGCAGGAGCAACAATCTCCTGGAGATCATATAAATAAACTATTATAGCCAGAAGTACAATGGACTCTGAAATGATAGCTTTGGACACTACTTGTATAAAAGTCGAATGACTTAGAAATCTTATTATGTTTATACCTATTTTTGTTCATCATGTTCCTGCAATTTCTATAAACTGTGATAACAAATCTGTTATAGAACTACTAAAGCATGATTCTGTGAATGCTAAGATGAATAGGCACCTACAGTTGCGCTTCAAGTCAATAAAGAGCATATTAGGCAAATATGTGGTTCTTGACTATATAAAGTCAGAAAAGAACCTTGCAGACCACTTGACGAAGGGTCTGTCTAGGACGTTGATCCTAGAATCATCGAGGGGGATGGGGTTAAGCCCATAGTTTAGTCACTAGTAGTGGCAACCCAACCGAGCCTAATTGGAGATCCCAAGAAGCTGGTTCAACGGGTAGGAACAAGCTAGACTAGGTGACTATTATGGAACACTAGCCCTGAGATTAAATTCTTTTAAAATAAAAGCCCAAAAGGCTGTACATGTGTACATTGATACCCCATCCATATGGTGACAGCGTTCCTTGTGTGATATGGATAGGGTGAGTTTAAACTCTTAATAAGTCCAAACATGATATGCAGGGTTGATTCTATCACCAACCCTTGAGAACTTACCTATATGAGAGGTCGTGAAGGCCGTGACTATAGGACAGGGCAATTCTAGACAACTATCATGAATATATAAAATTGTGTATGGCCAACCAAACGTGCCACACGATAGACCCAAGTACCTGTAGCATACCATGTGTGTTATTTTCTGAATCTGGTTCAAGAAGACTGATTCAAGGCATAGTCCATCAAGTTTTTCTTCAGACAAAGATAATAGTCACTACGTGAGATTCAATGTTGTAGTCCATCTCATTTATGCATAGTATATAACTGCCCATAAATTCTCTTATTCTTCCTTTCTTTCCTTTCCGCTATTATTTTGGAATTTAACCTTTTTTTGGGGGGGGATTATTTTATATGTTGTGTCAATACAGCAGAGCAAAAGCTCAAATTTTAAATCCTTTAGTCCCACATCGGCTAGGTAGGATGACTCAACTATTTATATATTGCTTTGCTTCCCATTGTTCATTAAAGCTTTGTGTGGGTGCCCTATGGGACGTATGCGTGCGCCACCGCCACCGCCGTCCGGCCCGGCTCGGCTCATTTTGGTTCGATTCGATTCGGTGTATGTAACGAGTACGGGTACGTGTCCACATCAGCGGGCGTCGAATGTCGATCGATTTCATCTTCGGGTTCGGGCTGAGATCCAAAAATCCTTTTGCTCTTTCAAATTTTTGACTGTTATAAATTATTTAATTTTTGTAACGTTTGCTTCACAAATTCCTGCCCAGGTTCAATGAACCAATTGTTGCACATGTAATTTCTTGTGTAACGTTCGGGTCTTTTAATAGGCTGCTTAATTGATTTTTATTTCAGTCATAGTTCTCCATTATTTTTATACGTTGCAAATCGGCCTATATATTGAGGCCCATCTTGTAGTGTCCCGACCCGCAAAATGCCTTATGATGGATGGTTGATTCGATGAAGCCTTGTTGGACTTGAGAATATGCGAAGGATCGCTTGGAAGGCTATACGATCGTGGCGGAGATCGTCTTATAAATGTGAGTAGTGTTGAACCCTTCAAAAATCCTTTAGCTTCACGCTTAAAATAAGGATGAGTACGCTATGTTTCTTATTGAGTAGTTCAAAAATACCTTGTATGGAATTCGAAAAGATAATGAAAGATAAATAATCACCTGAACGTAAACTGTTGTTGCTAGATGAATTGCATGCTTGTACGATGTTGCGATGAATTACATGACAGGTGAAAGCAAAGTCCCAAATACTTGGGCGGTGAGTATATCGAGCCTTAGCTCGATGAATAGACGGTAACACAGATGTTAAGACCCAAGAATTGGACAGTGAGTATGCTTAAATTACGTCCGAATAAATGTATGCTAAAACAGATGCTAAGTCCTTACAGATTGGGCAGTGAGTATATTGAGTTGATTGGAAAGATGTATGGTATCAAAGATGTGGCAAAGGGATTGGGTAACAATATTCTATTATTCCGTCGTCAATGTAGAATGTTGATTACGCCAAGACCCTAGAAAGATGGCAAGATGGCAATACGAATGAGAATGGTGGCTGAACTACTTAGTTTTCCATATCATGCATTATATGTTTTCTTCTTAGATAAGTTGCATATACTTGCATGGTCATGGACAACTTGTATACAAGATAGTTCCTATAATGGTAATCCGTGGCCACGGAACCGGTTCGTCCTACGGGGAACAAGAATGGTTTCGAAACATCGGAATTTCATGATGTTTCGAAAACCTCCCATAGATTCGCACCCCATTCAGAGTTAGTCGTTCGCCTGTTAGATGGTCCAAGATGGCGTGTCGTCAGTGACCTTCATATAGATAGGTCCAGTGCTAATGATGTCTTATGCAGGAAGAGTAAGTTATTACTCAAATACAGGAAAGGATGTCGGTTGTTGGTAAGAATCACCTGAATGGTTATAATTATATTGAACCATGATATTGTTTCTAACAATGTCTTGTGCAGGCTGAGTAAGTATTATAAATGTACATGGATGGCTACACGACCATGGGTAAGAATCACCAAAGGGTGATAACTGTATGCTTTAAATTATGTTGGCTATGAGATTTGCATGCTTTACTTCTTGTCAGATACAAACATGTAATTGACCCTAAGGTAACGAGAAAGACCATTGTTAACAATATTCTATAACATGATTACTTAGTATTGTCTTCTTAGGTGAGTTGGGCCAGCACCGCTCGCTAGTACATTGATGATGTACTGACCTACGTTGTGGGCAATATTACGGGTGCTCGCGTATCGAAGAAAATCGTTTGATCAGTACTTGGCATCGATGATTCGGATGGGTGTGCAGAAGCTCTTCTTTCAAGACGATGTCTTCTGCTATATGGGACATAATGTATGGAACAGTATAACTCAGTTGTACCAGTGAGATTGTAGCCAAATTGGCAAGTTCATTGTAAAGAAGTTGGTATATTCAGTTGTATCCTAAAGGGCAAGTGTATATATTCAATTGGCTAATCAAAGTCTTGTAATCAGTTGTAAACTTTTGTTTGCCATTAAAATTCTTTTATTACAAATTTCAATACAAACAGAACAGTGTTACAATATAGGACTTAGATGTAGTCCTAGGAGTACACTTTTGTTTATCTGGGTCCCTTGTGCCGCGAGTGAGTGGTAATGCATTGACTCCGTTGACGATCTGATAACGGTTATCGGTTCTCTGAAGGTCTGGATTGCTCTGGGTGCTGGAGCTTGCTGAGAGGAGGAAGACGTTGAGTATCTGTATCTGCCTCTCTGGTGGTGTGTTTGTTCGTTTTTTCGTTCGTTTGTTCATGGGTGAGAAGGAAATGATCCCTCTATTTATAGCTTTGCAGGCTGGCTGCTTATGCACACATATGTAGGATACGCCTGGACGCGGGGACGCCATGTGGTGATTGCTGATGGAGGCGTATGGACGCTGCGCCCTGATTGAGGGGTTGAATTCTTCATACTGATGTTGTGAGCTGGCACGTAGCAGAGGAGAAGATCTTTCTGTCGCTGAGATCTTGGGTGAGTTGAGTCAAAGGACACGTGTCATCGACCCATGGCTCAGAGATTGATGGGGAATAATCTGGTAGGATGTGCCTAGGATTGGGCACATGAGGAGGTTTTGGCTCGTAACCTTTGGGAGTCACGAACCATTCGGGGCGCATGGCTTTTGAGGCGCATGCGAGTCTTCAGTAATGAATTAACTCCTGTCTTTCGGGGTCAGAGAGAAGTCTGGGGCGCATGGCTTTTGAGGCGCATGCAGAACTTTAATGGTGACTTTCCTTCTGTCTTTAGGGATCAGTGAAAAGTCTGAGACGCATGGCTTTTGAGGCGCATGCAGAGCTTCGGGCGTATGGCCGCGGAGGCGGATACAAGTGGTTGGGCAGCCACGTGGCTTGTAACCGCCGGATGAAAGTAATGATGATGCTGACGTCGATGACGCTTCGTCTTCTGAACTGTTCAGACTTCGGAAGGCGTGCTGCCAACTCTGTCAGTTCAGTATTTAATATTTTTGACATTCGATGGACAGCTGAGTGGGCGCATCGGTTGGCGTTCCACTAGGCGTATGGGGACGCATGGGGGCGCATCCCTGTGAGGCGCTTGGTGATGCACTTGATGTTGAAGGGCGCGTCTGTGTGATGTACGGTCTGGCCGGCGCATCCGTTTCGTGACACGTCTTTAATGGTACGACTGTTACGATCTTCGAGTGCTTTAAATAGCCGTTTTGACTTGGCTGAATTCGAAGCGTCCGGTTCATCCATTTAATGCAAATTTATTGCACGGAATTCGGAGAGCCATCCACTTGGTGCATGGGTTTGATTTGCCCGGCCTATAAATAGTGGCATGGAGAGAGTTTGCTTCTCGTTCTCTCACGTTCTTCCAATATGAACTTGTTTACTCGGATGCATTCTGTTGATAAGATGCTCCCGAGGGTGAAGATGCGACGCAATATCTTCATTGATGCACTTGAAGGTGACTGTTACATCCAAAAGTCGAAGTCGAGGGCTTCTGAGGCAGGCAGAAGGTGCATGTTGCATCCAAAGCTAGGGATGCACGAGCCTCGTCTCCGTCCTGTGGGAAGAGCTGCAGATCGGAATTACGATGCTGCGGCTTTGGAGGCTCTTTCTTCCTTCAAAATGGGTGTTGCCCATTCTGGTTGTGTTAAAAGCTGCTCCTTTAGCCGCGGTTTCGATTACGGTCTTCTTTCGCCTTTGGAGGCTCTTTCGAAACCTTCCCTGGCCACAGGTCGGCTTGCGGTTCCCTTCTCTTCCTCGGTTTGGAGAGCTCTTTCTCCAGCTAGAGGGTTGATTGCCACCCTCGTTCTACTCAATAAATGCTTCATTAGTCGAAACATTTAGACGGCGGTGAGCCTTACTGGAAGAGCGGCACATAACTGGGCTACTGAAGGGATGCACATAACTGAGCTGCCGAAGGGATGCACATAACTGAGGATGCACATGACTGAGCTGCGGAAAAGGATACACTTTGCTGAGGGCGCATGGTGGGATGCGCCTGACTGAGGGCGCATGGTGATCGCTGTGCCTGGCTGTAGACTTAGGGTCTTTTCTTTTTGTAGAAGTTCTCCTTTGTACAACCTTTTCTATACATGTAATAGACTTTTATATGTAATAAAAAGTCCTCTTTCAATGTCTATATTTGTTGTTTTTGCTGTGTGAAGTACTTTGTCCGAGCTCTCCGACGTATGTAGGGTTTGGCGCATAGGATTTCTGGTCCTGAAATTCCATACTTCTACAAGACCCCCTTCAAAGTTTTCAAAACTTTTGGACAAGTTTTGGAATACTTTAAATAAGAAGCATGGCGGTCGAGGCGCCTGACTGTCGGGGAGCATAGATACTCTGCGCATCAGTGACGGGGCGCATGCTCCGCTCAGTTAATGCAAATGATAACGCCTCGATAACCAAGAAAGATTAATGATGATCTTTTTGGTTTTATTTGCGGTTATCTCTTCACAGAACCCGAGGCGACGGCTGAGGTCACACTTTATCGGTTCACGCGTGCGACCATGCCTATAAATAGGCGCGAGATGGAGAGAGAGAGAGAGTTCTTCCTCTCCTGGCTTTTACTTTTAGAGTTCTTCTCCACAAAAACCCTAACTTTCTTCTCTCAAGAAATGCCTCCCAAGACTCCTCGTGGCGGTGCTGGCAAGGAAAAGGAGCCGGCGGATTTTGCCGAAGAGGATGCTCCTGTCACCATTGTGACTCCGACCGACGTTCGACCCGCAGTGACGGGTGGGTGTCGTCTCTTCCACTGCTTTTTCGTTCAGAAAAGCTTTGGGTTATACGGCGTGCCCTAACTCTTCTGCTGCCGACGCGCATGGACTTCTGTCCTGATGATGCGTCGAGGTTTTATCCCGCCGATGTGCATGGGTTTAGGCCCTTTTTATGCACCGAGATTTAACTGCTGACGCGCATGGGTTTACGCCCTGATGATGTGCCGAAGCCTCACTGCTGATGCGCATGGGTTTACTTCCTGATGATGCGCCGAAGCCTCACTGCTGATGCGCATGGGTTTACACCCTGATGATGCGTCGAAGCTGATGCGCATGGGTTTTCACACTGATGATGTGCCGGGTTGCTTGACACACTTTGTCTTCTTACAGCTTTTTGCCTGACTTTTGTTTTTGTTGTGTCAGTGTTGATGACAATCCCTTTGCTGAATGAAGTCCTTCTGGATGCTTCTCTTTGTCAAATGGGAGTTGATTTTGACGAGGCGGTTATCAACCCTACGAAGGATGCTATTTTACAGAATCAACCTCCTGAGAGAATGCTGCAGATCCAGAATCAGTTGCCGATTTTCCTCCAGAGTTTGATGGAGAGTGGTAAACTGAAATCTGCTGAATCCGAGGATGTGACTTTCTTAAAACCTGCCTTTTTGTTCGGCGACTGAATGATCTCTTTCGAGGCGAAGGTACTAAAGATCAAAGAAGACTGGTTTTTCTCTGCAAAAGGGATGGTTCTGTACATGCGACAACTTGACCGCCAGTTGTCGTTGACGACCTTCTACCGTTTAGCTTCCAAGAGAAGGATGCCCTGGAAGCTTACTCCTTCTCAAGGAGGGGCCTTGGGAGGTACTCTTTCAATTGATGCTACCTCGAATCAGAGGGATACCTTGGCCGGTTCGTGAGCCGGTCCCTCGTTTAGTTGCCGAGCTTTGCGTCCTGGGAGCCTCTACAGTGAAGTCCCTAGTGACACTTTTGCCTTCAGTGCCTCAACCTTTGCAAATCGGATGCTGACATCGAGGGTCACGTATCCGAAAGGTGGCTTTAGGGTTGAAGGTTGGTGTCACCACATGCCGAAGTGGGATGAGTTGACCATTTGGGTGCTTTCGAAGTTCAAGGCTGAGCTTAAGGAGATTGGGCTGACGGCCGCTATCCGTGCCACACAGGCTGGCGTGGATCTCAATAAGCCTATGTTCCTTGCACTCTTGGAATTGATCAATGCCCAGACTGGCACCTTCTTTACTCCGGTAGGGGATTTGGGGTTGGCTCTCCATGAGATGTACAAAGTGTCCAAGCTTCCTTGGGGCTCGGAACCGTACGAGGAATATTTCCCATCGAATGAAGAGATCCTTGTTTTGGAAAATAAGGACCCAGAGATGATGGCTGTTTTCAAAGAGGTGGCGAGCCATCATTATCTGATGCAACGGAAGGACAAAGGCAGGACTCAGCCTCATGTGACTGCTTGGAGGGATTACGTCTTCAAGCAGGATCTGGCGGATTCCTCGAAGATCCGATTTACGACTCCGCAAGGGCTGAAACCCGCAAAAGTAACTTCCGAGATGAGCCGGCTAGATGAGAGGGCCCCCCGTTCAAATGAGAGTGGCGAGAATGCGTAAAGCTGCTTCTGGCACTGTGCGCACCGGATATCATCTAAGGCGGTGTTAACGGCATACTTGATGATATGGCTCCGGGATTGTGTGTTTGCAGGCAGATCTGGTGCTGTGGAGAGGGTACACCGGAACCTCATTTTGATCACCGTGAAATTGGTCTTTGGTCGTCCTCTGGCTCTCCTCCCCGCGATGGTGTGTAACCTGTTGCGGGGTTTGAGGACCTTTGCTGATGATGTGATCCATGGGAGAGGTAGAAACGACAATTTCCCCCGGGCCGAACTACCATTCCATTATCTTATGGGGTGGTTGATTCTGTATCATCTGAACGTGATGAGTCCAGGTCCGAAGGAGGATCATGTTGAAGGTGATGCCTTTATCCGTCGCTTCTACAAGAGAAAGTGGTTACACACTGGCGTCCCCGTTTGCAGGAGAGTTTTGTCCTACCTTCAGGGGTGGAAGATTGTCAAGGTCGGCCCCATCTTTAAAGATTTTGAGGCTGACCAAGATTTAGATGACTCAAGTGAAGATGCGATTACTCTGCCAAAATGGGGTTTTCGTTGGTTGCAAAGTATTCGGCCTTCTCACTTGGTCTATCGGAACCAAAATTGGTGTTATCTGGAGCCATATCTGCCCAACCGGTTCGCTCGCCAGTTTGGCTATACCCAGCTAATGTTACGGAATCCCAGTAACAGTCTGGGGTTTATCGGAAGTTTGCTGGATGGAGCCCGGGGCTGGCAATATTACAATGCCGGGTGCACTGGTGTTCAGTTTACTACGTCTGTTCGCAACCCTCGGCCACAGATCCTGTATTCGGCAGCTAAGCTGTATTGTACCATGAATACTGTGTCTCCTGGTTATGATAGGGAGACTAGTTTCATCATTGGAACTCAGCTGGAGGCCACGACGAATATGTTGATAGCGGTTCGGTCATATCGTCCACCGGAATTGGCGGGATATCGGGCTGCTGCTGCAGCATCAGTGAGAGATCCCTCTGTTGGAAAAAGACGGGCCGACGCAGAAGTCGGTTCGTCTGTACCAAAAAGGCTGAGAAAAACCACGACTCCAAAGGCTACGGAAATGCCGTCCGTAACGCCAGTAGAATCAGCTCTTGCTGAGGTAAAGAGTCCTCCGTAATTTTGGCTTATCTTGTCATTTTGGTGACTTGTGCTTTTCTTCTTGTAGGGATCATCGAAGAAGAAGACCCGTATTTCGAAACCGGGTGTCAGTAAACCGAAGGAGGTGGCGAGCTCTTCTGACGAGCGCATTCCTCCGATGGTAATGTCTCCAATGGAGGAGAATCCTGAAGATGTTGTTCCTACGAAGGTTTTAGTATCTCCAGACTTTGTTGAAAGAGATACGAAGGTTGCAGCAACTTCCGGGATGGTGCCAGCTGCCGTGGGGGCCTTGGACGTCGAGGGTCCTGCGGACACGGGGCTTCATGATGATGAAGTGGAGTGGAGTTCGTCGTCTTCGGATGACGTCGCTCCAGAGTTGCAAGAGTCTGTTGCGGGGGCAACAGATGTGGTTGGAACAGAGGAGAGGGTTGATTCCCCTCCTTGTTATGATGAGGGGAGGTCGACTGCATCATTGCCGAGCCCTATACCAAACTCAGCAGCAGAAGCTGAGGTGGCTACCGATCAGGAGGTAGCGACAGATCCTGTTCCTGTAGAGGGATTTGATGAGGGGACTCGTCTGGCGGTCCTGACTTCAGGGGCGAGTCAGGAGGCAAGTGTTGATCTCTCCGTTCCGCCAGGGGAGGTACTGGCTGCTGATAGCATATTGGGGGCTGATGAGGTGGCCACTGACGTCGGGGGTTCTTCCGAGTTTGGAAAGGGTAAGGGTTTGATGGAATCCTCTGTTGCTTCTTCCACTTGGAGTACTATCTCGACGCATGTCCCGGCTTCTTCTGTTCTTTTGGCTCCTCGGGCTAGTAGTCAAGCCCCTGTTGATGAAGAGCCTGTCGATACCGAGGGTCCAGCCTCACAGATTGAGGCAGGCGGGCCTTCTTACGGTCTGTCTGCTAAAGCAGCTCCTTCAACTCCTGCTATGACGCCGCAGGTGCTGGCGGATGCAGATGAATATGTGAAATTCATCATCGAGGCAGTGTATAAAATACTGCAGAGGGATGTATCAGCCGTGATGGACGCCAATGGAAGTTTTGCGACGGCAAGAACTCTGGCAATGCCTCATATCAACCTGATCCATCTTCAACAGGGCCATGATCATATGGCCGACATTCTAGAAGCCTCAGTGGTTGAGTTGGACCAGCAACTTTCCGAATTGTAGCAAATCCAGCGAAACGACCTCTCAATCCTAATAGATGCGGAGAAGAAGAAGCTGATCGTCGAGACTGAGTCTTCTTACCAGGCCACCGTGAGTGTCTGGAAACGCGAAGTGGCTGAGACTGAAGCTGCAGTGGAGCGGTTGTCTCAGTCTACGCGGGAGACGGTGGAGGCGCGAGCTGTGTTGGACACTAGTATCGCGGAGATTGATGCCCAGATCCGCCGCCTTGAGGACCAACGGGCCCGACTTCTATTAGATGTCGAACGTGTCCAGGCTGAACACGTAGCATTCAAGAAGGAGGAGGCAGCTTTCATCCACCGGGCTCTTACTTTGGCGCAGCAGCGGCAGCAGTTGGATGAGAGGCATGAGAATGACACTTCTCCTGAGGCTATTGAAGCGATGCGTCAAGAAGCTGAACGTCGAGTCTTGGCGACTGTGAAGACTCGGGCGGCAGACTTGAGGCGTCGGATTGAAGAGCTTTCAGCCCATCCTGGGGATGTTTAGGGATTGTAGTCTCTTCTTTTTATGTACTTGCAACTCTTACTGGGGATGGTGTAGTCCTTTACTCTCCCTTTTTAGAAATAAAGAAATACACAATTTTCTGTGATGTGTTCATTTTTGCTGTCATGAACTTGATGGTTTGTGTGGACCTATTATCTTTTGCGCACCTTGGTTTGTAGGTACAGATAATAAGTTTGAGAGAATCAACATGTTTGCTCAGAGGTAATGTGGACGTGGCAAATATGGGATTCAAAATGATAGAATCTTTCCACTCAGAGGTGTTATAGATGTGGTAGGAATGACTCTAGAGGATACGCGGAACTACTCAGAGGTAATATGGACGTGGAAGTTCTACGATTAATGTACGGCAACGCAGGGGTTGTCTGTACGGAATGTTTACTCAGAGGTAATGTGGACGTGGTAAACATGATGGGTAGCGTAGTCTTATGGGATGTAAGATTCCGCTTTGTAGGGTGTAGGGGGACAACTCAGAGATGATGTGGACGTGGTTGTCCTTCTACTGGAGGATGCTACGGAACAGCTGGGTTCCGGAAGCGTATGATTTTGTGGAAGGGAATTGTCTGTGAGCCCTGATGTTTGGGTCCACAGATCCCCTGGTGGAAGCACATGTCTGAAAGATGTCAAGAGTAGTACTTCTTCAGGAACTTGCCGTTGATGGGCATCATGAACAAGTCCCCATTGGGTTTGGCGAGGCGGTAAGCACCGTTTGAGTATACCGTCTGGATGATGAAAGGTCCTTCCCACTTGGGCTCGAACTTTCTTGGTGTTTTATGAGTCAACACCATCGGCCTCCTGACTGCCAGAACCAGGTTGCCTACTTGGAAAGTCCTCTGCTTGACCTTCTTGTTGAAAGCCTGTGATATACGGGCTTGGTAGAGTTCGATGCGTTGTTGAGCTAGGAGACGCTTTTCATCAAGTGCCTCCAGTTTCTGCAGACGACGACGTTGATTGTCCTCTTCTGTGAGTTGGTTTGTGATTGCTACGCGGAGAGAGGGTATCTGGATCTCGAGAGGTAGTACCGCTTCGCTCCCGTAGACCAGGGAGAATGGTGTGTTGCCCGTCGGGGTCCGTACCGTTGTGCGGTAGGCCCAAAGGCATTCGCCGAGCTTTTTGTCCCAGTCACGTTTGTTGGATGACACGACCTTTTTGAGTAGCCTGACGATAGTCTTGTTGAACGCCTCGGCCAATCCGTTTACTGCTGGATTGTAGGCGGTCGATGTCACGTTTTGAATGCGATTCTTGTCACAGAATCTGCTAAAAGCATGGCTTATGAATTAAGGACCATTATCGTGGATAATCCTCCGGGGTACCCCGAAATGGTAGATGACATGGTGCTTGATGAAGCTGATCACCCTGGAGCTTTTCACTTCTGCCAGTAGAACTGCTTCTGCCCATTTGGAGAAGTAGTCAGTGATGGCTAGGATGAAGCGGTGTCCTCTCGATGAAGGAGGGGTGATTGGTCCCACAATGTCCATGCCCCAAGCTTCGAAGGGCCAGGAGGTGACTGTAGGATGTAGTGGTTCTGACGGTGTATAAATGAAGTCCGCGTGAAGCTGGCACGCATGGCACTTCTTAGCATAGTCGACAGCATCAGCGGCCATGGTTGTCCAGTAGTAGCCCATGCGTCGCAGTCGGTCCTGCAACTTAGGGCCAGGTTGATGGGCCCCGCAGGTTCCATCGTGAGCTTCTCGAAGGGCTTCGGCTGCTTCTTCGTTGGACAAACATCGAAGAAGAAGTCCATCGTAGGAGCGTCGGTACAGCATTTTAGTGGTTGTATCGTAGTAGAATCGAAGAGAGCGTCTCCTGACGGAGACGGCTTCTTTCGGGTCTTCTGGGAGAATTCCGTAGACAGCGAAGTCGATGAACGAGAATCTCCAATCTCGGACATTAACACCAGCGCTTGTTGACATAGCATGGGTTACTCGTGAGCACAGGTTGTTTTTGGGACAGACCAAGTCTCGACCCACCACTGTGACGTAGTATTGAGTCCCGAGGGGTGCTGCCAAGGAGGCTGCGAGGCCAGCAAGAGCATCAGCCTCCAGATTTTGTAGACGAGGTACGTGTTCGATGAAGAACCCGGTAAAGGTTGAAATGATGTTCAATGCAACTTCATGGTAGGGGATCAGATCTTCATGGCGAACCTCGTATTGCCCTCTGACCTAGTTAACGACGAGTTTTGAGTTGCCGTAGGCTTCCAGATGATTCACCCCCAGCTGTTGCGCCAACTGGAGTCCCATAATGAGCGCGTTGTACTCAGCAACATTGTTGGAGCACGGCTTTGAAATGGAGTAAGCATGCTGGATGACCAGCTGATCGGGGGAGACTAATACCACCCCCACTCCAGCGATGATTTGGCCTTTGGGGCCTGTTCTTGAAGCACCATCGAAAAACATCCGCCAGACGGAGCCTTCTTCGGTGACGTTTGATTCTTGGACCTCATCTGGGATGTCTTCGTAGAGTTTTGAGGACTCTGGGATGGGGTGTACAGCCAAAAAAGTCGGCCAGAGCTTGACCCTTAACAGCTTTTTGTGGGACAAACACCATGTTGTATGGCGTTAGCAAGATCGCCCATGTGGCAAGCCGGGAGTTTAATGATCCTGGCTTCGTCATGAGGACTCTGAGCGGATTGACTCGAGAAATGACATGAATTGTCTGGCCCGAGACATAATGACGAGTCTTTTGGATGGCAAATACCAGAGCCAAGCACTCCTTTTCAACGGGGTTGTACCGGTGTTCGGCCTCGATCAGAGTTCGACTGAGGTAGTAGATTGTTTGCTCATAGCCTGTATCACTGTTCTGAGCTAGCAGAGCACCGAGGGAATGATCCATGGCACGGACGTAGAGGAGAAATGGTTTGCCGGCGACTGGTGCTACCAGGACTGGCGGGCTCGTCAGATAAGCCTTGATGTCATCGAAAGCCTTTTGGCATTCCTCTGTCCAGACGTAAGAGACTCCCTTTTTCATGAGTTGAGTGAAGGGTTGACATTTTCCGAAATGGTTTGCTATGAACCTCCGGATATATGCCAGACGCCCCTGCAGGCCTCGAAGTTCTCGAAGGTTCTTCGGAGGGTCCATGTCGAGGATGGCTTTGGTCTTCTCGGGATCGACATGAATGCCTTTCGCCGTGATAATGAAACCTAGAAACTTTCCGCTAGAAACCCCCAGGAAGGATTTAGCGGGGTTCATCTTGAGTTGATGCGCCCGCATGAGATCGAAGACTGTCTTGAGGTCTTGCAGGTGATCTCCTTTGAGACGGCTCTTGACTGCGATGTCGTCAACATAGCATTCGACTGTCTTGCGAAGGTGTTGACGGAAAATGGTGCTCATAGCTCGTTGGTATATCGCACCAGCGTTCTTCAAGTCGAAGGGCATCACTGTGTAGCAGAAAACACCCTTCGGAGTCCTGAATGACGTGTGTTTTACGTCATCGGGGAACATCTTGATCTGGTTGTAGCCCGAATACCCGTCCATGAAAGACATGCGTTCGAAGCCATATGTATTGTCGATCATCACGTCGGTGATTGGAAGTGGGAATTCGTCCTTCGGACAAGCAGAGTTGAGGTCCCTGAAGTCGATACAAACTCGTATCTTCTTATTCTTCTTGGTGACGGGGACGACGTTGGCTACCCAATCTGGATGTTGTTCTTCACGAATGAAGCCGCTGGTCAAGAGCTTGTCCACCTCCTGATCAATGGCATTCATGATGTCCGGACGGAAGCGTCGCTGTTGTTGTTTGATAGGCTTGGCATCAGATAAGATGTTCAGCCTATGCAACACAATCTGGGGGTCAAGTCCCGACATATCTTCGTAACTCCAGGTGAAGACATCAATATATTCTTTAGCCAGCTGGATTAAAGATTCTCGGTCTTCTCCTTTTAGGCTTTTGCTGACGAAGATGGGTTTGGAAGAAGATCCATTCCCAAGGTCGATCTGCTCGACCTCGTCTTCGGTGGGAGGTTCACGTAGTTCAAAACGAGACTCCCACTGTTATCCCAGGCATTGAGCCTAAGGTTCTTATTCAAAGAATTATGGCGTTTGGCCTTCATCTTCTTGAGGTTGTGCTGATGTCATGTTGGCTGACATCACTTTCTTGAGGACTGATCCGATGCTGGTATAGAAATTCCAGGTTGATGCTTCGGACGAGTGAGAATGTTCTACCTCTTCCGCGTCTAAACTCTCAGGAGTTGACGGTGGCGTGACATAGCCTACCCCCCGTCGAGTCCGATTATAGTAGTCCTGTGGCTTTCCTTTAGGTGTTGGAAGCCGGAGAGGAAGACGTCGACCCTTGCCGTAGTTCAGGCCTTTGTTGCTTTTTAGGTCGTAACCCATTGTCACTTTCCGATCCCAGAATACGTATTTTTAATGCATATACTATTATAGGATGTATTTATTTTATATTCGTCATGTACTGCTCTGTATTTAAATTCCTTTAAATTCATATTAATTAATTTTCTACAATTTTATTTCTGCGTTTGACTTCCTGCTCTTATACCATGCTTTAGCTTTGCTTTAGGATCGGTTTAGATTGGCTTATTCTTGTGGTTCATCATGAACCGAACCAAACCCCCACCTACCACCACCCCTTCCATTTAAAGCCCATCCCCTTTCTCTCTCTTGATTACTTCACCATTACTCTTCTTCTTCTTCCTCATAACTCTCCCACCAACCTAGGAGAGCTAGGCAAGTGCCAACTTGCTTCTTGATGGATCCCCATTATTATTGTTCCATCATCTTCCTTATTTGATTTTGAGTCTCTTTAGTACTTAGCACTTTCACTTTCCATGGCTTATTTGTTGTAGATCTAAGTTTGTTGTATTTTCGGATTTCTTAGGTTTTGATCTAGCAAACTTAGTTATCTTCAAGTTTTGATGGTTCTATGTTGTAGAGAATTTCATTCTGCCCCATTTTGACCTATGGAAGTTCAGATTTGGGCTCGTATCTTCAACTTATTATAATCGACTGGCTGGTCCCAAAACATTGGCATACAGATACATGCAGGCTTCAGTTATTTATTTACCTAACTATTACGAAAGCAGCATGTGTACTTTATGGTCAAGGCGTGATTATTCCGTGGTTAGTTTTGATTGTTGCTTTACGCTATGTAAGACCTACAACCTAACCGCACTGGTATTGTTGTAGAAATGCATACCGTACCCCGTACGAAAGTACTCATTTGAAAGACCATGATCCACGGCATGGGATTTTGCTTAACATAGAGGCTATTAAGTTAAATAAAATAATAATTTCATGGAGAGAACGGATTCCCGAGTTCTTACATGGCAGCCCTCTTGGGACTAGTAGTGTCCGACAGGCCGGCTGGGCCCCACAGATACTGCAAACCTGCCACACGGGCAGGGAGCGGTATCTGATTATATTATTTATTGTATATTGTATATTGATGACGGGCGTCCTGCTGGGACTCGTCTAATTCATGATTGGCGCAATTGATTGACTGGATAAACTAGCCTTGCTTGCACATAGTAAGAACTGAGGAATCCTTTATTGCATAATTCCAGGATAACTTGGAACTCACAGTAGCAAGCCATAGTAGTTGCATGGCCGTTTAAATTGATTTGTTTGTGTACTATACCTACTCTGTTACCTAACTGAGATGATCAGAATGTCAGGGCATGACGGGCCAACTTCTGTCCTTGTTTGGTTGGGAGGTTGGTTCGAAGTATCGTGATGCTATGTGAATCCCAGTGACAAGCAGAGATCTATTATTATATTCTTTTATTTACTGGTTCATCCTTCATATCGTGCTTCCTTGCGGTACTTGCTATTAGAGGTCTAACCTCTCTGGTTTTGCATGGCCAGATTTAGAGCCGGTCTTCGAGAATCCAGCTTACTTCCACCTCCAAGATGGTCAATACTAGAGGGATGATCGCAGGAGGACTCGAGTGGGTTCCTTACTTCCCTGCTCGTTTTGTTATTTACTTAATACCTTGCCGTTTGGCATCGATATGTTAGTCGGATTGTCTTGTACTTACTTTTACATAATTGTAATTAAGTCAGACTGCAGCTGATAACAATTGTGTACACTTTGCTACATCATTTGGCTATGTTTTGTAAAGCCAGATATCAAGAACATTTTGACTAAGCGTTTGGGACGCCTTAGTAAGACTTTCATGTAGTATGTACCCCCTCGTCTTTTAGACAGCATTGATCGTATTGTACGGTATTCATCTACCCATAATACGTAGCTGGCTGAGTCATTCCCCCGCTCTCCAGTATTCTGGTTCTGGGGCGTGACAAGGTTTTAGTGGTGGCCCATGCAGGTCAAAATTTCAGACTTGTGGGATGTTTTGATTTATAGGATGTCTCAATCACACATGTTTCCCCTTGATCTCCTGATTCGTTATTCTCGATCCTAGCTTGACATTCCGGTATCCTTTGACTTCATTGATTTCCCATGTCCGATCGTTTGATTGTTCTTTTGTCCCTTTTTTTAGGGGTACTTCGTCCGTATCTATCAGGACTGGACAACAACAACAAGGGCAGCATGAACAACCTGACCAGGTTGGTCAGCACCAAGGGCCGGTACTAACTCAAGAGACTATCCAAGAAAAAGTGATAGTGGAAGCAGCAGCTGGATTACAGTATCCGGAGGTTCCACCACCACCAACAGTTCCACCTACCCCTGCAGAAATAGACACACTGCCTCTTCTGGAGATCATTAGAGGGATGATGGCTACTCAGCAACATCAGATGTTAGCCCAGCATCGCATGCACGCTCAGTTGCAAGAGCAGAACGTATTACTCAACCAAGGATTACAGACGGCTTTGGAAAGAGGGACGAAGACAGATTCAGGAGCATCAGCCAAGTTTTGCAAGTTCAACCCCCGCTGTTTCGAAGGAACGGAGGATGCCATCTCAGCAGATGCATGGCTTAAGGATATTGAGGCTATTCTGACAGCAGCTAAGGTGCCGGCAGAAGAACGTGTGAATCAAGTGAAGTTGTTACTTCAGGATCTCGCACGTGATTGGTGGAAATCAGAAGAAGTAGGCATCTGACGTCCTATTACTTCGGACGATTTCACAGCAAGATTCAAGACGAAGTACTATAGAGTTGTGGCACAGTTTGAGCTACAACAGAAGTTTATCAACCTCAAGCAGGCCGGCAAGACTGTAGATGCTTATGCAGCGGAGTTCTGTAGATTGAGTAGGTTCGCCCCAGAGATGGTAGCAACGGAGAGCCAAAGGGCCATGAGGTTCCAACAAGGGTTTCATCTAGAGCTCTTACAATTGATAGAGGGGCACAATTATCAGACTTTTGACGAAGTATTGACGGCAACCCGAAGGCACGAGATCGTCATTCAGAGGCTTGCGGCGAGGAATGGGGGTCAGAAGAGATCCCACAGTCAAATTGAAGGAGGAGGGGGAGCAGCGCCCCTAACAACAGCACCATCCCCTGGCATTCGTATTCACGATGTGGCAATACGAGGGCCAGCACCACCACCAAGGCAACAGCAACAGCAACAGAGAAAGAACCAGCAACCCCCAGTGGGCTACACTTATTGTGGGAAGATGGGGCACACTAGAGATGTGTGTCGGGCATTGAACGGACTGTGTTTGTTATGTGGAAATCCAGATCATCGGGTTACCACATGTCCCATGAATTCGAGGTCAGGAGGACCAGTGCAGCAGTTTCCTGCTCTGCCAGTACCAGGGGCAGGGCAGTATCGAGGACCCGCAGTGGCAGTGAGACCATTGGCCCAGCGTCCGTTAATGCCACAGGCTCAGATGTTTCGGCAGCAGGGACCGCCGATGCAGCAATACCAGCATAGACTACTCCAGCATCATCAAGGAAGGGGCCAGCAGCAGCACCATACTAGGCCGCAACATGGGAACCAACAAGGAGGTCGAGGGCAGGCATTCACTCTGTCCTTGGAAGAGGCATTAGCATCAGGAGATGTCGTGGCAGGTAACATTCTCGTCGCCTCATATCCCGCAGTAGCATTGTTTGATTCGGGAGCATCCCACTCATTTATATCTGCACAATTTACGATACGGCTAGGAATGGAGTTCGAGTCATTGCCAGGGACGTTGAATATACTCACTGGCAATGGGCTCGTAGGAGTTAGTAGAGTTATTCTAGCGTGTAGCATTGTAGTTTGCAGGCATTCCTTACTCGCCCGGTTGATAGAATTTTCTGTTGGAAATTTCGACGTTATCTTAGGCATGGACTGGCTGAAAGACAGTCATACGATAATAGATTGTCGTAGAGGGAGTGTATCTTTTGATATCCCGGGCATGAAGCGATTCACCTTAGTCAGATCAGAGGCAACTCAGCAAGAGCAGGGGGTAGTAACGGCAATGGAAGAAGTTCAAGTTCCGAAGGTAGTTGATAAATTTCTAGATGTATTTCCCGAAGAACTTCCAGGGCTACCACCAGTTAGAGATATTGAGTTCAGTATAGAATTGGCACCTGGAACTAACCTGATATCAGATCGAGTTTATAGAATGGCGGATTCAGAGCAGGCCAAGGTATATCAGCATATAGAAGAATTGAAGGATAAGAAGTTCATCCAAGCTAGCATATCACCATGGGCAGCACCAGTAGTACTTGTAGAAAAGAAGGATGGGTCATCCCGATTGTGCATCGATTATAGAAAGCTTAACGCGGCAACAGTGAAGAACAAGTACCCACTACCCAGGATCGACGACTTATTTGATCAGTTGAGCAAAGCTAGAGTTTTCTCCAAGATAGATCTTCGTTCAGGGTACCATCAAGTGAGGGTTCGGAAGGAGGATATTCCCAAGACAGCATTCAGGTCGAAGTATGGGCATTATGAATTTTTAGTAATGCCCTTTGGTTTGACCAATGCTCCAGCAATATTTATGGATTTGATGAACCGCATCTTTATGCCATACTTGGATCAGTTTGTCGTTGTGTTTCTTGACGATATTCTCGTATACTCTGCCAGTAAAGAGGAGCATGAAGACCACATCAGAAAAGTGTTGCAGGTTCTGAGAGAGAACCAGTTGTATGCCAAGCTCAGCAAGTATGAGTTCTAGACGGATCGTATTTCATTTTTGGGTCACATCATATCAGGAGCTGGAGTAGCAGTGGATCCCAAGAAGGTAGAAGCAGTAGAGAGTTGGCCAGTACCTAAGACCGTAGCTGATGTGCAGAGTTTCTTGGGATTGACGGATTATTATAGAAGGTTCGTATCAGACTTTGCAAGGCTTTCAGCACCCATGACCCGCTTGACACGGAAGGATGTGCCATTCGTCTGGTCGGCAGAATGCCAGGCATCATTTGAGAATCTGAAACAGAAGTTGATCTCAGCACCCATTCTTACATTGCCAGTTGGACCCGGAGGTTTTACTGTGTATTGTGATGCGTCAGGTAAAGGACTTGGGTGCGTCCTAACGCAACATGGGAAGGTGATAGCATATGCATCTAGGCAACTTCGAGACCACGAGAAGAATTACCCAACTCATGACTTGGAGTTGGCGGCAGTAGTATTTGCTTTAAAGCTATGGAGGCATTACTTATATGGTGATCGAGTAGACATGTACACAGATCATAAAAGTCTGAGGTACATCTTTACTCAGAAGGAGCTGAACATGAGACAGAGAAGATGGTTGGAGTTGATCAAGGATTATGACGTGGAGCTTCAGTATCATCCAGACAAGGCTAATGTGGTAGCAGGCGCTCTTAGCATGAGAGGCGGCGCATTTATGTTGACAATGCAGAAGCACATCTTAGAAGACCTTCAGGAGATGGGCATCGAAGTTATACTTCCTAGTGATGTAGGAGTTCTAACAAGTTTACAAGTTCAATCCGACTTGGTAGACAGGATCAAGGTAGCTCAGGCACAGGACCCAAGGATTCAGAAGCTTAGAGCAGAATGTGAGTCAGGACTCAGAAAGGAGATGCAAGTTCATGAAGATGGTACGCTTAGGTTTAGATCACGCCTATGTGTGCCTAGTGGAGATATCAGACAGGAGATTATGACAGAAGCTCACAGTTCTCAATATTCTATACATCCTAGAGGGACCAAGATGTACCAAGATATCAAACAGCACTTCTGATGGAACGGGATGAAGAGGGAGATAGCTAGATTTGTTTTCCGTTGCTTGGTATGTCAGCAAATGAAGGCAGAACAGCAGAGGCCAGCTGGGTTATTACAACCACTTCCTATCCCGAAATAGAAATGGGAACATATTACAATGGACTTTATGATCGGTTTACCGAGGTCACCAAGTGGTAAAGATGCCATTTGGGTAATAGTAGATCGGCTTACAAAGGTAGCACACTTTCTTCCTTTCAGAGTAGGGCAATCTACAGAAAAGTTGGCAGAGTTGTATATGCAGCAGATAGTCAGACAGCATGGAGTCTCCGTCAGCATTGTGTCAGACAGAGATACATGTTTTACATCACATTTTTGGAAGAGCTTACATCATAGTTTGGATACCAAGTTAAGATTTAGCACGGCTTACCATCCCCAAACAGACGGGCAATCAGAAAGAATAATTCAGACCCTTTAAGATATGTTGCGAGCTTGCACCCTAGATTTTGGAGGATCTTGGAAGAGCCACCTGCACTTAGTTGAGTTTTCTTATAACAACAGTTATCAAGCCAGTATCCAGATGGCACCATTTGAAGCACTATATGGTAAGAAGTGTAGGTCGCCACTAGCATGGAATGATATCGGGGAGAGGAAGATGCTAGGCCCAGAAATGATTGTTAAGACAGTAGAAGTGGTTAAAGGAATTAGAGAGCGACTTCGAGTTGCGCAGGATCGGCATCGTCATTGGATGGACCAGCATCGTAGGCCGTTAGAGTTTTCTGTTGGGGACCACGTGTTCTTGCGGATCTCACCTACCCGTGGGGTCATTAGATTTGGCGTTCGTGGAAAGTTGAGTCCGAGATACGTGGGACCATTTGTTATCCTTGATAGGGTAGGCGATGTTGCTTATCGTCTGTCCCTTCCACCTTCGTTACGAGAGGTGCATGACGTGTTTCATATATCTCAGCTGCGAAGGTATGTATCGGACCCAAGCCATATCCTTGATCATTCTGAGCTGGTTGTTGGTACCAAGTTGTCTTACGAGGAGCAGCCTGTGTCCATTTTGGACCGAAGAGAGAAGATACTCAAGAACCGAACAATTAGCCTTGTCCGGGTTGCTTGGGGTCATCACTCTTTAGGAGAGTCAACCTGGAAACGTGAGAATGATATCCGATCACGGTATCCATACCTGTTTGACTCACAAGGTATATTTCTTCCTGTATACCTTGATTGTCTTAACTCCTCATGCTTGTCACCTTATGAGTAGAATTGCTTGGTGTCGTCGATAGTTAAACAGAGATATGTTACTTGCTATTGGCATTGTGAAATGATTGCTTACTCAATTGCTTATGCTTGGATTAGTTAGCTTTGATCTTCCTATTCTGCTCGAATTTGAAATTCCGAGGACGAAATTTTTCTAAGGAGGATAGAGATGTCACTTCTCGTTCCCAGAATACGTATTTTTAATGCATATACTATTATAGGATGTATTTATTTTATATTCGTCATGTACTGCTCTGTATTTAAATTCATGTTAATTAATTTCCTACAATTTTATTTCTGTATTTGACTTCCTGCTCTTATACCATGCTTTAGCTTTGCTTTAGGATCGGTTTAGATTGGCTTATTCTTGTGGTTCATCATAAACCAAACCAAACCCCCACCTACCACCACCCCTTCCATTTAAAGCCCATCCCCTTTCTCTCTCTTGATTACTTCACCATTACTCTTCTTCTTCTTCCTCATAACTCTCCCACCAACCTAGGAGAGCTAGGCAAGTGCCAACTTGCTTCTTGATGGATCCCTATTATTATTGTTCCATCATCTTCCTTATTTGATTTTGAGTCTCTTTAGTACTTAGCACTTTCACTTTCCATGGCTTATTTGTTGTAGATCTAAGTTTGTTACATTTTCAGATTTCTTAGGTTTTGATCTAGCAAACTTAGTTATCTTCAAGTTTTGATGGTTCCATGTTGTAGAGAATTTCGTTCTGCCCCATTTTGACCTATGGAAGTTCAGATTTGGGCTTAGAATGAAGGATTTATGGAGTTTGGAAGCAATGGCTTCCAATGGTTCTTCCTCTCGGACAAGTGGAGAAGAAGAACAGTCCCCTGGCCGCATGGGCATTCTAGCCGCATGGGCATGGACATTCCTTAGCCGTATGAGTTCATTCGTTTAGAGCCATATGAGACTGATTCCAATCCCAGCCGTATGGGCTTAGTCAGCTGCATGAGACTTATCTGCCGCATGAGTTCTTAGCTAGCCGTATATGCATTCGGTCCCGCAGCCGCATGACGCTGCATGACTTCTCAGCCGCATATAGGATTGTACTTATTCAGCTGCATGAAATTAGTTTTCCTTAGCCGCATATAGGCTTGTCCCATGTTCAGCCGTATGGACGCATGTCATTTCGAGCCGCATGGGCGCATGTCATTTTGAGCCACAGGGGCGCATGTCCTTTTGAGCCGCATAGGGTTTGCTATCCCCCCAGCCGCATGGAATTTTTTTTGGCCGTATGGTCGCATGTTAGCCGTAGCCGCATGAGACTGCAACCTTTTCAGCCGCATAGCTTGGGCATTGCTGAACCGCATGGGGCTATTTCAAATCCCGGCCGTTTAGGCGCATGTTATCCTAGCTGCATAGGCGCGTGTGGTCCTAGCCGCATAGGCGCATGTTGTCCCGACCGCATGAATTTAAGCTTCCTTAGCCGCATGATTTCCTGGTCGCATGAACTCTGATTCTAAAGCCTTTTGGCTGATCCTTGTTCCAGATTGACATTGATTGACATTGATTGACCTTGATTAATTACCTTGGCTTTTATTAACATTAATTATTGTCTTGACATTATAATATGATAGTTGGTTATCTCGATTAATAATTGATCATGTATTCCTAGTTGGAACTAAGAGGCTGGCTAGTCGTCTTATTGAATTGAACGAATGAGACACGTTCATATTATAAACTATTATAATCGACTGGCTGGTCCCAAAACATTGGCATACAGATACATGCAGGCTTCAGTTATTTATTTACCTGACTATTACGAAAGCAGCATGTGTACTTTATGGTCAAGGCGTGATTATTCCGTGGTTAGTTTTGATTGTTGCATTACGCTATGTAAGACCTACAACCTAACCGCACTGGTATTGTTATAGAAATGCATACCGTACCCCGTATGAAAGTACTCATTTGAAAGACCATGATCCACGGCATGGGATTTCGCTTAACATAGAGGCTATTAAGTTAAATAAAATAATAATTTTATGGAGAGAACGGATTCCCGAGTTCTTATATGGCAGCCCTCTTGGGACTAGTAGTGCCCGACAGGCCGGCTGGTCCCCACAGATACTGCAATCCTGCCACACGGGCATGGAGCGGTATCTGGTTATATTATTTATTGTATATTATATATTGATGACGGGCGTCCTGCTGGGACTCGTCTAATTCATGATTGGCGTAATTGATTGACTGGGTAAACTAGCCTTGCTTGCGCATAGTAAGAACTGAGGAATCCTTTATTGCATAATTCTAGGATAACTTGGAACTCACAGTAGCAAGCCGTAGTAGTTGCATGGCCGTTTAAATTGATTTATTTGTGTACTGTACCTACTCTGTTACCTAACTGAGATGATCAGAATGTCATGGCATGACGGGCCAACTTATGTCCTTATTTGGTTGGAAGGTTGGTTCGAAGTGTCGTAATGTTATGTGAATTCCAGTGACAAGCAGAGATCTATTATTATATTCTTTTATTTACTGGTTTTATCCTTCATATCGTGCTTCCTTGCGGTACTTGCTATTAGAGGTCTAACCTCTCTGGTTTTGCATGGCCAGATTTAGAGTCGGTCCCCGAGGATCCAGCTTACTTCCACCTCCAAGATGGTCAATACTAGAGGGATGATCGCAGGAGGACTCGAGTAGGTTCCTTACTTCCCCGTTCGTTTTGTTATTTACTTAATACCTTGTCGTTTGGCACCGACATGTTAATCAGATTGTCTTGTACTTACTTTTACATAATTATAATTAAGTCAGACTGCAGCTGATAACAATTGTGTACACTTTGCTACATCATCTGGCTATGTTTTGTAAAGCCAGATATCAAGAACATTTTTGACTGAGTATTTGGGACGCCTTACTGCTTTATCTTACATGTTCTCTATTTCTGTTTCTTATTTGAATGATTGAGATAATAGATGTAAAATGACCATAGTGAGACTTTTATGTAGTATGCACCCCCTCGTCTTTTAGACAGCATTGATCGTATTATACGGTATTCATCTACCCGTAATATGTAGCTGGCTGAGTCATTCCCCCGCTCTCCAGTATTCTGGTTCTGGGGCATGACACTCATCTTTTGGATGAGGTACTTTGCCTTGTCCGTGTACCGATATACTTGCATTCTGCCGGTATCTAGCTCTGGCTCGAGTGGCGGGAGGTCTTGATGACGCTCAACTTTGCCGAAGATGATGGATTCTTCGTCTCGATTCCGTGGCGGGACTATGTAACAGAACCCTTGGGACGGGACTACTCGATTTACATGATGGACGGTCGTTATTTGTGTTTGCAACGACCGTAGAGCGTTATCTAATGTATATATGGCATTCCAATGTGGAAGACTAGAATAATTAAAAGACACTCTATTATTGATAAAATACGAGATTTTATCCTGCGAGATTACATTGTCCAGAGAGGGTGCATCTACATCAGCAGAGATATATTCCTCTAGCTCTTCGTCTGTGAGTACTAGAGTAGGATTGGGAGAGTCCACCACAGCGTTGGTCTTGGAGTCCGAGAGGACTATGCGGGCCTTTTCTGGCAGCTTGGATGGCGGCGACTTGCCTTTAAGACGCACCTTCAGAGGTGCCTCCATTGTGCCTCCGGTGATTGGCACCTTCCCCTATAGTTTTGCCACAAGGGGAGCCAATGTTTGAGGCGGCTTTCCCTTGAGCCGTATCTTCAGGGGAGCTTCAGGAGCAGCTGGTGCTTTCCCGGGCAGTTTAATGCTCATGGGAGGCAACTTCTGAGGCGGTTTGCCTTTGAGTCGGATCTTCAAAGGAGCGTCGGGAATGACCTCATGCTCCATGTCCGGCTCTGCTGCTATTTCTGCCTCATCGTCAGCATCATTGGCTTCCTCCTCGTCAGGTGACTTGTACAGGTCAGAATCGGTGAAGTAGGCTTCAATCCCTTTGAAGGGGTCGATATCCGCAAACTCCGTCCGGATGACGTTGTTGGTGGACATGTACTTCATACATTGGTGGAGCGTGGATGGCACCACCATGTACTCGTACAGCCATGGATGACCCAACAGGAGGTTGTAGTTGACGTCGGCGTCCACGACATAACAAGTCACCTCAGTTCTGAGGTTACCGATATGGCACTTTAGTCGTATCTTGCCCAGTGGCTCGCTTTTGCTAGCATTAAAGCCACTGATAGTTGTATTGGAAGGCGCCAACCGGTACATTGGGATCCCCAGTGTTGAGAGCAGCGTCTTCGGGATGATGCTGAGGGAAGACTCCGGATCGATCTGAATTCGCTTCACCTTGACTGAACCGATATACCCTGTATAATACAGCGGCCTGTTATGTCGGTTGTGCTTGAGCAGCATGTCCTGTTGGGTGAAGGTTATATTGGGGATAACCTCATCCGCACAGTGGCAGTGCGTGCATGCAGTCGGGAGATCTTCGGGCTGCTTGACCTGACTGATGAAGGACTCAGCATCCTTCAGGGCTTCACAGAGAGCTTCGCGAGTGTCTTTGGAAAGACGAAGGAGCTCAAACAGAGAAAGGCGAGTAGGAGTACTGGCCAGTTGTGCCAGTATATCGAAGTTGTGGGGCTTGGCTAGCCCCGAAGCATTCTCCTTTCGCAGAGGCCTATCGAAGCGGGCTTCTATCTGCTTCTGCTTATTGGCTGCTGGAGGCTTAGACGGGCCCTCCTCCTGGACAGCAGGGATGGTGCAAGGAGGCACCACCTCGACGGCAGCTTCGTCGGGTTTGGTGTTCAGTTGTGAACGCGTCTGTACAGGAAGTGCCTCTTCCGCTGAGGAAGAGACCATGCGGCAAGACTTGATCTTCATGCCTTTGGATTTGGAGGTAGGGCGTACCTCCGGTTGAGTCACCTCGGAAACAAGATCAGGGTGAACCCATAGGATCTCTTCCCGAGATGTGGTAAGTGGGATGAGTCCACTCACGTTGTCACGAGTAGGTGGTAAATTAACCACCTCCATTATCGCCTTAGGGATGGGGACGACGCCATCTTGTGTTGTAGTTGGTGGCAGGGTGCCGAACTGGAGTAAAACCACATTGGCTGACACGGTCTTCTCCTCGTAGTTGACAGACATTACATCCGCATTGATCATGCGCTGGATATAATTCTTGAGGACATAGCAGTCCTTGGTTGGGTGTCCGACAAACCGATGGTAGTGACAGTACATCGGGTTGTCCACTTTCCCAACCTCGTCAGGACGCTTCGGGTCCGGCAGCTTGATCTTGTCACCCTGCTTCAGTATCTCAAAGAGTTGCAGGGTGTCTTCGTCGTTGAACGAATAAACCTCCTTTGGTCTTGGTGCAAGTGGAGGCTTCTGAGTAGGTGCTGACGCACCATTTAAGGCATTGACAGTCAACGCCTGTTTCCCCTTCGTCTCTCGTCCGGGGTTGTTGGCTGCAGGCCGTTTCCCCTTGTCCTCAAAGGCAGGGAAACTGACTCCCAGAAGACGAGCATTGGCCACCTTCTTTTTCGCGGCTTCTGCTTCAATGATCAAGGAGCTCCAGTCGGGAGGAGGAGTAGAGTTGAGCCAGAGTTTGACTGCAGGAAGCATGTTCATGCTGCAGGAGGAGAGGAGTGCATGTTCTGGCATGCCCGGGGGAAGTCTGAAGTAGGCCTATCGAAAGCGTTCGATGAACACTCGAACTGTTTCCTTCTCCTTCTGGCGTATCTCTATAAGGGACGCCATTGTTATGTCCTTTCCGCCGTCGTAGAAACGGTCGAGAAAAAGGCACGTCAGGTCATCGAAGGAGGATATGGAATTGTCGAGGAGGCTGCAGTACCAGTCGTATGCCACTCCCTTCAGTGCCCCGACAAATATGCTGGTGAGTAGCGCATCCTCCTTCGAAAGATGTCCCGTCAGAGACTGGAAGTACGTCAGATAGCGACGAGGAGAGTCCTTCCCATCGTATGGTGTCAGTGTTTGTGGTTTATACTTAGGAGGATAAACCACTTTGTTCCACTCGAGGGGATAAGGTTGGGGAATCCCCATCTTTTGGCGCTCCTCTTGTCTCGTCTTGGACTCAAAGCGCTCGCGCAGGTCCCTGATCATCTCGACCACGTCTTCCGTGGAGCTGGGAGTCGGAGAAGGTGGTACCACCTGGAGTTGAGCATTTGAGGGCTCCAACGTCCGAGGTGCTTCTCGGCGATCCGTATCCAAGGATACCCGTTGAAGGGGTACGCTTGATTCTCCATTGGCCCCTGGGTCGGGACCGGTAGAAGGTGTCTTGGCCAAAGCTGACCGTTTCTCGAACACTGTTTGAGTCAGTGTTTGTATGGAGGCAGAGAGGGTTTTGAGTCCTCCCTCTAATGTGTCCATGCGCTGGACGAGGTCTGGTGGCGGTGCATCAGACTCGGAATCACCCCCAGCCATGTATACTGTCATGACACGGTTGGAAGTGGATGGATCGGTTGAGGCTTCACTCTCGGCTTCACTCTCTTGTAGGGGAGTTGCCTCTCCTGGAGATTCGTCCTGGCCACCCCCGGCTATGTTCTGGAGAACATTCTCGACGAGAGCATCTGCAAGGGCCTGATTACCCTTGGTTACGTCTTGAAGGACTTCTTCGTCTCCAAGACTCAGATCCGTGGGGGCTAGACTTCCTCCGACTGTGTTCTGGGGGACACCCTCGTTTTGAAGGACAGGGGCTAGATGGCCCTCGGCCATGTCCGGGAGGCTGACTTCGAGAAGATCGGCCTCAGCTGTACTTTGGAAGACAGCTTCGTCTACGGAAGGAGGCTCGACAAGGGTCTGACTACCCCCAGTTTCCTCCAAGATCTTCTTTCTCCCCCGAGTGCCTTGAAACACTCCGGAGGATGAGACACTTGCCTTGGTTTTCCTCGGCTGGCTCTTGGACGAGGACGAGGAATTGCCAGTCGTCTTTCGGACTGACGAGGAGTTAGAGATCACGTTGCATGAAGCAACCCTTGGCTCTTCTTTTGTTGACACCTTCTTCCCGAGACGACGTCGGAAGGGTGTCGATGATTGCAGCCGCTGGAACACTGACTGCCTTGGTGGGACTGCCGCCTTGCAACAGCAGTTGATGGTGACCACAGCACAAGTGTGCCCTGTGAGGGGCGCTTCGTGCTTGTCAGCCGACTCTCCTGATCGGCGCTTGTGAGTGATCACGTTGTGCAGATCATTGGAGGAGAGTGCCACCTTCGCACCCCCTTCAGGCACATGGCAAGGCCAAGCGCCGGGGTGGTCAAGTGAATGTTGCGCCCTCTGATCTAACACCAAACAGGCGTCCCGATCAGTAATGGGGGAACAACATTTGAAGTGACTTGAACGGACCTCAGACGCACAACCAGAGGAGGCACGGGAGTTCAAGACCACTGGATTTGCCTTACTCGACTTAGTTGTGCACACAATAGATGTGCCCAAGTAAGACAAGGACTTTGAAGGTCGGCTCATTTCTGGCGCAGAAGCACCTGAGTCGACCTTGTACAGCTTACCATCAGCAGCGCGCATGATTGTGAGCGCATGCTTCTGGCTCGCTGCTGGCATAGCACGTTTGGGGCGCATGGCCCGTGCTGCCTTGGATTTCTTCATACCAGTCCACTGGGGCGCGTAGTACTCAGAATCCAAATTCTCCTCGCCATTACAGCGAGTGAGTCTGTCAAAGACAGAGACCTTCTGTGGCGCATCAGAGGTGATGCATGGGGCATTGGCTGCGCCCCTGCTCCGTCGACGTATCTTTTTCGCCTGAGAGGGAGATGGCTGGGGAATATGGTTAGCCGCACGTTTCCTCGAGAGATGCGCTGCACCAGTGGGCGCATCTTGGTTGCTGAGGACGTCAGCAGAAAGGGAAGGCTGGATCGGCGCATCCCCTTCGGTGGTGGTGCCCGAGGCGTCGACCTTGCGTACCCAGACTCGGTGGGTCTTCTTCGTCTTTGGCAGCCGCTTCGAAGGACTCGCACTTCCTTCAGAGATGAACTCCTCATACGCCTGTTGATTGAGGCGTACGACCAGCGTCTTATGGGAGGAGCCCACCTTCACATCGTCGGATTGCGACACAGCTTTCTCGGTGGCGGAGAAAGAGGTCCCCAGGAGAGTCGCCAGCTTGTTTGCCATTAAAATTCTTTTATTGTAAATTTTAATACAAACAGAACAGTGTTACAATATAGGACTTAGATGTAGTCCTAGGAGTACACTTTTGTTTATCTGGGTCCCTTGTGCCGATGGAGTGAGTGGTAATGCGTTGACTCTGTTGACGATCTGACGACGGTTATCGGTTCTCTGAAGGTCTGGATTGCTCTGGGTGCTGGAGCTTGCTGAGAGGAGGAAGACGTTGAGTGTCTGTATCTGCCTCTATGGTGGTGTGTTCGTTCGTTTGTTCGTGGGTGAGAAGGAAATGATCCCTCTATTTATAGCTTTGTAGGCTGGCTGCTTATGCGCGCATATGTAGGATGCGCCTGGACGCAAGGACGCCACGTGGTGATTGCTGATGGAGGCGTATGGACGCTGCGCCCTGATTGAGGGGTTGAATTCTTCATACTGCTGTTGTGAGCTGGCACGTAGCAGAGGAGAAGATCTTTCTGTTGCTAAGATCTTGTGTGAGTTGAGTCAAAGGACACGTGTCATCGACCTATGGCTCAGAGATTGATGGGGAATGATCTGGTAGGATGCGCCTAGGATTGGGCGCATGAGGAGGCTTTGGCTCGTAACCTTTGGGAGTCACGAACCATTCGGGGCGCATGGCTTTTGAGGCGCATGCGAGGCTTCAGTAATGACTTAACTCCTGTCTTTCGGGGTCAGAGAGAAGTCTGGGGCGTATGGCTTTTGAGGCGCATGCAGAGCTTTAATAGTGACTTTCCTTCTGTCTTTAGGGATCAGTAAAAAGTCTGAGACGCATGGCTTTTGAGGTGCATGCAGAGCTTCGGGCGCATGGCCGCGGAGGCGCATGCAAGTGGTTGGGCGGCCACGTGGCTTGTAACCGCCGGAGGAAAGTAATGATGATGCTGACGACGGCGATGCTTCGTCTTCTGAACTGTTCAGACTTCGGAAGGCGTGCTGCCAACTCTGTCAGTTCAGTATTTAATGTTTTTGACATTCGATGGACAGTTGAGTGGACGCATCGGTTGGCGTTCCACTAGGCGTATGGGGACGCATGGGGGCGCATCACTGTGAGGCGCTTGGTGATGCGCTTGATGTTGAAGGGCGCGTCTGTGTGATGCGCGGTCTGGCCGGCGCATCCGCTTCGTTACACGTCTTTAATGGTGCGACTGTTACGATCTTCGAGTGCTTTAAATAGCTGTTTTGACTTGGCTGAATTCGAAGCGTCCGGTTCATCCATTTAATGCAAATTCATTGCACGGAATTCGGAGAATCATCCACTTGGCGTATGGGTTTGATTTGCCCGGCCTATAAATAGTGGCATGGAGAGAGTTTGCTTCTCGTTCTCTCACCTTCTTCCGACATGAACTTGTTTACTCGGATGCATTCTGTTAATGAGATGCTCCCGAGGATGAAGATGCGACGCAATGTCTTTATTGATGCACTTGAAGGTGACTGTTACATCCAAAAGTCAGAGTCGAGGGCTTCTGAGGCAGGAAGAAGGTGCCTGTTGCATCCAAAGATAGGGATGCACGAGCCTCGTCTCTGTCATGTGGGAAGAGCCGCAGATCGGAATTGCGGTGCTGCGGCTTTGGGGGCTCTTTCTTCCTTCAAAATGGGTGTCGCCCATTCTGGTTGTGTTGAAAGCTGCTCCTTTAGCCGCGGTTTCAATTACGGTCTTCCTTCGCCTTTGGAGGCTCTTTCGAATCCTCTCCTGGCCACAGGTCGGCTTGCGGTGCTCTTCTCTTCCTCGGTTTGGGGAGCTCTTCCTCCAGCTAGAGGGTTGATTGCCACCCTCGTTTTGCTCAATAAATGCTTTATTAGTCGAAGCATTTAGACGGCGGTGAGCCCGGCTGGAAGACCGGCACATAATTGGGCTGCTGAAGGGATGCACATAACTGAGCTGCCGAAGGGATGCACATAACTGAGGATGCACATGACTGAGCTGTTGAAAAGGATACGCTTTATTGAGGGCGCATGGTGGGATGCGCCTGACTGAGGGCGCATGGTGATCGCTATACCTGGCTGTAGACTTAGGGTCTTTTCTTTTTGTAAAAGTTCTTCTTTGTACAACCTTTTTTAGACATGTATATATGTAATAAAAAGTCCTCTTTCAATATCTATATTTGTTGTTTTTGCTGTGTGAAGTACTTTGTCCGAGCTCTCCGGCGCATGTAGGGTTTGGCGTATAGGATTTCTGGTCCTGAAATTCTATGCTTCTACAACTTTATTTTCTACTGCAAGTCTTGTAATCCATTGTAATTATCAATAAAGAGATACATTTCTTCATATCTGGTGTGACTTTAATTTATCTGCTTGTTTTTGCTGCGCTGTCGTTATTTTCTTAGAAACACCAGGAACTGTAATGGTTTTGCCTTGTACAAATCTAGACTTGTACGGTATCACGTCCAGTAGCTAATTTTTGATCCTCCAGGATCGGGATGTGACATAATGGTATCAGAGCACGGGTTTACGTCCTTGGATTCTTATTCGATTTTTTAAATCAATGTTGCCACTAAGATGATTCTAAGCTGCTTTCGCGATGATTCAAAGACTGCTTTCGCGATTATTCAAAGTTGCTTCCGCGGTGAATCAAAGTTGCTTTCGCGAATACTCAAAGTTGCTTCCGCGATGAAATCAAAGTTGCCTCTATGATGACTCATAGTGCTTTCGCGATTATTCCGTGTTGCTTCCAAACTATTCTAAGTTGTTCCCTTGACTGAAAGTCCGTTGATCCTTCTAGCCACTCACTGGGTGTTCCATACAATAAGTCTAAATATATGTGTTGTGATATATGTGCTTTGTTGAATTTCTAAAAGATACCAAAACTAATAACAATGATGCGATGCGATAATAAGTTGGTATGTGTGCTTGATGTCTTGAGTGTGGATTCATAGAAGTCGATCGTCATGTGGCAATCGACAGTGGATGATGGCATGGTATGTTGGAACATGAATTATTTATGACTTCAGTGAATGTGAATCGGCAGAATTTTGAGTTGGCTTGTGTGTTGGCTTGGTTATGTTTCGGATACGAGGGAATTGACTTGGTATTTGTGGTCGGCAGAGCCACTGCGGGATGGATAGTCCATATTGGACTTTGGCTTGATGCGAAGGAAATTTTGTGTCGGTGATGGCTTGAGCTCTGAGTGGTATATGATTCTACCCTCTTAGCGATAAGATGACCCTTGATGTGCTCATAATTTAGTGATTGCTTTACCTATAAGGTATTGGGTAGTATCAGGTCATAGCTAAAATTACGAATGATACATGATGGCTAGGCGTGTCCCTTGATGATTAAGTTCGGATAAGTCGTTGCGAGATTTTGATGTGTTCAGATGAACCTTCGCTAGACTCTGACGGTTAGCATTATGTTGAGTAATTAGAATTAAGAATATGAAATGAATGCCTTGGTTGGGATTGGTACGAATTATAGATTCAGACGAGGACTTGAATCAGTTGGGTAAGAAGAATTGTAGGCTCAATATCGATGTGTATTGCTATCAAAAGATTTTGGAAAAACAATGTGAACCGAATATAGAATGATGTTGGAATTGAGTAAATAAAATTTTATGTTGGACATCAACAAATTGATGGTGATGTTAGACGCTTATCGGATGTTGCGAATGATTTAAAAGATGCAAAGAGTTGCATCAACGACCGAAAAGTAGAGAATGGGCTTGAGGAATAGATGATCCTTAGCACGATGTGCAGTTGTGTTTGAGAGAATTTGACGTGTCCCAAATTAACAAGTTATGACCCTTGATTTTTTGAGGCATAGAGAATGAGTACTTGTCCCTTGATGCATGAAAGAGTAGATGTTCCTTATGAGATTTTGATGGCTGGTATACAATTAAGAATCGAGATGCAGCGATACATAATAGACCCTGTCGGTAGATGATGTTGTCGCATGAATAACGAGTTTGGGTAGAATATAGAATTGTTGGATTATGACTTAGCTAATGAGTTATGTTATATCCACTAGATGACCAAAATACAAATGCTAGATGATTAGTGCCATAGAGATTGGATCGATGCATGAATAGTAAATCTTCTTTTGGAATCACAAAGAGATGATGCAAAACGAATATTGATGGTTAACGTAGATTGCTAAGAGATAACCGTGTTGAGTGCTAGCGAAAATTAATAAAGGGTGCTTTCGGAAGAAATACGATTATGTAGTTGCCTTATTTGGTTGGTTAAAAGAGTACATATCGTGTCGATGATCTAAAAATGTGGAAAATGAATATGTCGTAAAGAGACCGTAGAAAAGATGCTAAATAGTAGACTATTGAGGTAACAATGTTGGATTATGACTCAGAATAGTTGACCCGATTGAATAGACAATTTGAGTATGATATGAGGATACAAGTCGGATTGAACAAGTGATGCCGCGTCTATGCAAATAAGAACTGAATATTTGGATGATCGATTGATAAAGATTATTATGATGGCTTCGAAAATGACCCATAAGAATTGTCGGATAGAATTGTTGGATAGATTTTGTCGGTTGTGGGTAAGTCTAGGATGACTTCGTTGGGTATGGCTCGAGTATGAGTACGGGTAGAAAGACTTGACCCTTGAATGTCGGTTGGTTGTCTAGAATGTCGTTTGGTTGTCCAGAGTGTCGGTTGGTTGCCTAGAATGTCGGTTGGTTGCCTAGAATATCGGTTGGTTGTCTAAGTTTTAGATTGGTTGGCTATGTCATTTCAGTTGTCCGTGTTGGAAATAATGTAACATCCCAGTCCCATAACACATAGGACTAAGTATGTCAGCATGCCAGCTGCACATATATGAAGAATACACCAATATGTGGTATCCTCGTATTTGTACATAAGTTGTAAATAATAATACATGATAAGCCACAATACAATAACTATATCTCATCCACAGCTCAACACGGAATGAATAATAAGTCTCAATAATAAAAGAAGTCAAGAGATAGCCGGGTGGACATACCCACTCCAAACAGCTATGAAAAATAGTCTCAACTAAATGGAGTCCAACCTCCTCAAAACAGAAAAATAAAGATAAAAATATGTCCACTACATAGTCTCAGATAATAAAGAGGAAAACTAAGTATCAGTAAGAGATGCCTCATTATCGACACAAGAAGGATCCAAAGCTGCTCCATACTCCTGGGGATAGTCCTGCTCGTCTAATCCAGGAGAGATCACCAGGTCCTCAGAGGAACGTAACAAGATACAGAAAAATATGCCGAAATAACTGAATGTGTAAATATGCAACCATGACACTACAGGATCTCCTAACCGTCTATGTGAGATGCACTTTGAGGACAACGTTCTACGCAGGGGTTGTAGGATAAACAGAGTAAATAAATAATGACAGTAAGTAGCGCTCATCTGAGTCGCTATCGGCCAGGGGCAGAAAGTAGTGCTCATACGAGTCACTATAGGCCCACAAATGTGTGCAAAAAGTAAATATAGTCCCTACACTAGTAGCTGTCCCCTCCCCCCGATGCTCTTGTCCAAGATGCATCCACAGCCTATCCAGTTGGCAACTGCTACGGCTTCTAACTCGACACACTAGTAGCAGTTACCTCCAAACCGTCGCACGAACCATACGTATCGATGGCCAGTAGAGTACGCAGGTCCATGTCCTATATAACTCACTCATCTTGTGATACACATGTGTTAAGGCCATAGGAGATATAAAAATATCCCACACTCATAAGGTGGTCAACTAACACTAGGTCGACATGCAAAATAAGATATAAAATAACGAGAACGACTAAATCTAGTCGCTTGCACCCAAGTGTGACTTGGCCGCACAATATAAACAAAAAGACAATTAAGAGAAATAAATGTGCAATAATAAAATATACTGAAAATAAATGAGCACAACAGAATCTATGGCAAGGTATACTTGCATGTGGTTTGAGAAAGGTAATCCAACAGTCGCAAGCGGCAGCACCAAAAACTCACAATTCACAGATGACTCCGGATGCTGAAACAAACATCAAAAATATTTTCGATGTAAAAGATATCTCTAGGAAACGCCTGTCTGAAAGTCAAATTCCAGAACAGGGGCAAAATCGTAATTTCGGGTCAAAATAATGTCCGCCGTTGGATCCGCTTTGCACCGAAACGAGTGCCAATGTCTACGATCTCTAAAGTCCTCAGACTACATGTCTACGAATCCGGTTTAAGGAGACGAACCCAACGGTATGTCCAATTTTGGATTCCGATGAGCCGTGCACGAAATCGCCCGTTAGATCGGATTACGGGTCCGCCAAATTGGCGTTCCGGTCGACCTTCTCAGATTTGGACCAAACTTGGCGCACAGGACCAGAATTTCGATTCGGACTTGTTGGCATAAGTTTCGTCTATATTCGATGAACGTACACAAAGTTATGGGTTAGTTTGCAGAGCATCGATACGGGGGTATCTCGACGGATATGTACTGATTTCGTCGCGCACACGCAATGAATTCGGGCTCCGTCAGTTCCCACACGTCGGCAACGTCCATACGCGCCTTTCGATGTGTATATTGTGCGACCACGTCGCCCGGTTTATCGGAACGCACGCCGTATTGGGAAGTTTTCTAAAAGTTTATAGTTTTAAAACCAGTTTTTCGCATAAGTTTATCAGTAAATAAAATCATGCACAGTACTCGATACATAAATCTAAAGGTTGCGTTTCAATCTCGGTTATATTGACTTTAACAGGGTTAACTTGGTTTTCAAAAACATGCACTGGGTTGGTCGTTTAACAGCCTTCCAAGTTGGGTTCTGGAAAACAAATCCTGCTCTGTTTATAGGCAGTTTTTGTACGACTTTGCCTCGATTTTTCGGGCGATCGCAAGGGTTTTGCAGGATTCTACCTGAAGGGGTTTTAAGATGGTTATATAGGCTTCACGCTTGACTTCATAGAATCGAAAACGATCAAATAGGGACGAAGTTATGGGGGACGAAAAATACCTGCGCGGGGCTGTACGCGAACAGAGCTCTATTCTCCGCTCGGTCGAGAGGGGGTTTCCGGCGACTCCGTAGTTGGCGGCGGTGTTCACGCGGCCGAGGTGGTTCGCCAGGTGGTTGGGGCTGTGCGCTGCAAAGAAGGGAAGGCTCGGGATCAAAAATCTCGAGTGAACGAAGGTTTTTGGGTTCTCTCGGGTTGGGGATTTGCATATATATGTGAAAGGTTTTAATTCGATTCGAGATCGAATTAAGCCGAGTTTTGGATTAGCTTGCGATTTAAATCGGTGGAGAATTTGATTTAGATTAGGTTACAAAAGATTTGGAGGAAATTTGGTTTTTATTTGAATTGATTTTGAAATTCACTTTTCGGATTTTCCATGGCTATAAGCGGCTGAGCCTTTGCTCGGGTTTGGGACGGTACTGTAGCTTTGCTACTGTACCCGGCCTTAAGTTTTCTTTTTTTCTCATATATATATATATATATATATATATATATATATATATATACAAGGATTCCTCTATTCTTAGAATAAAGGTGATAAAATACAATAAAAATTTCAAGGTAAATATTTATATAATTACACTAATTTTTCTAGCAATTTGCAGTCTACCAATATTAGTATAATTTACATGCATACATGTTTAAACATAAACATATACATACATTAATTACCAATTAATTATTTAGTATCAAAATAATATAACAAAACTTATTAAAATATTATAAATAATTAAAAAAATATGGGGATTTACAAATAAGTTCATAAGATTGGGGTGGTGTCCCATGTCCATAAGTTGGTCAGATCATAGATTGTCCCTGAGATAAGATAGAGTTGTCCCCATGATAAAAATTGGTTGTCTCTAAGATAAGAGATAAGTGTGTCCCTGATAGCTATCAATCTCATATGAGTTAGCTGAATGTCTGGTTTAGCTTAGATTAGCTGACCGTAGAGACTTGATTGAATGCTAAGTTGACTGTTGAAAATCCGTAGGATGTCCCTATTGATGTTGCGTGGGTATAGTCAGAACATGTGAGATATGTTGGGAAGTAAACTTCGGAATGCAGTGGAGATTGGAAAATTCGGTGTTATAATGTTGGACGTAATGACGGATCATGTTGGTTTCGAAAACTTGGTTGCCTTTGTTGGAATATCAAAAATTGTTAGACCTAGTTGGATTTGGTTGATTATATTGAGCTGCGTAAATTGATGGTAGTGTCTTGAGACAGTTGGAATAATTTCATTGATCGAATCAGAATTGAGAATAAGTGTATGACGAAATGGGATAGTGCATGTAGCCAAGATCGACGAGAGCGAATGTGAATAGGAATAACCATCGAGATTAATGTTGTAGAATATGAGAGTTGCTTATGCGAGATGACAATATGTTGGTTTAATCAATACGAGAAAAAAAAAATGTTTGAGAACAACGAGAAATATTAGTAGAGTGGAATGATGGTACGACTTGGAAGTTGAATCATGATCAAAAAATTTATGAGTTGCAAACAAAGTGTATGGATGCGAACGATGATGAGTACAAGATTTGATCGATGAGAATAGAGGTATCTAAATGAAATGTGGCTATGGGCTTTATCAAACTTTGGTGACATGAATGACAATGAACTTGAAAGAAAACTCTGAATACGTTGGATACTTGATATTACTATGTTGGAATTTCATTGGAAAAAAAAATTGGATCGGTTGTGAAAAATTTCTCGAGTTGGAATTGGTAATATCATTATGTTACTGGTTGGTTGGATAATTGAATAAACAAGTTGGGAATATATGAGATCCTCGAAAAGAATTACTGATGTTCGAAAAAGAAGTTACACCGTAGCTCGTTCGTTTTCTCTATCACTGAACGTGGCTGAAGTGCATGTATTTCTGGGATGCCTAAAATATGTGTATGATTCCAACTAAGTGGTATGCTGAATTCAAACGAAGCCACGGGGAGGATTATCATGTGCTAAGGATTTGCACGAGTGTCGGAGAAAAGATCAAAGATGCTAAACTATTTTGAATCAAATTGGAATGTTGTGACGAGACAGTACACTATTTGAAATCAATCGAGATATTGCGACGAAATGCTTAATAGTGCAAGTTGATTGTTGAGAAGTTTCATAAAAGTCGGTTGAAGTTTTTGGGGATGAGTTTTGTTTTAAGTTTTGAGGACAAAACTTTTTCTGAGTGGTATATATTGTAGTGCCCCGACCCGCAAGATGCCTTATGATGGATGATTGATTCGATGAAGCCTTGTTGGACTTGAAAATATGTGAAGGATCGCTTGGAAGGCTATGCGATCGTGGCCAGAATCGTCTTATAAATATGAGTAGTGTTGAACGCTTCAAAGATCCTTTAGTTTCACGCTTAAAATAAGGATGAGTACGCTATGTTTCTTGTTGAGTTGTTCAATAATACTTTGCATGGAATTCGGAAAGATAATAAAAGATAAATAATCACCTGAACGTAAACTGTTGTTGCTAGATGAATTGTATGCTTGTACGATGTTTCGATGAATTACATGACAGGTGAAAGCAAAGTTCCAAATACTTGGACGGTGAGTATATCGAGCCTTAGCTCGATGAATATACGGTAACACAGATGTTAAGACGCAAGAACTGGACAGTGAGTATGCTTGAATTTCGTCCGAATAAATGTATGCTAAAACAGATGCTAAGTCCCAACGGATTGGGCGGTGAGTACGTTGAGTTGCTTGGAAAGATGTATGGTATCAAAGATGTGGCAAAAGAATTGGGTAACAACATTCTATTATCCCGTCGTCAATGTAGAATGTTGATTATGCCAAGACCCTGGAAAGATGGCAAGATGGCAATACGAATGAGAATGGTGGCTGAACTACTTACTTTTTCTTATCATGCATTATATGTTTTCTTTTTAGATAAGTTGTATATACTTGCATGGTCATGGACAACTTGTATACAAGATAGTTCCCAGAACGGTAATCCGCGGCCACGGACCCGGTTCATCCTAGGGGAAACAAGGATGTTGTCGACGTACTGACATCGGGATTTTGGGACTTGCAGTAGGGGCTTGCTACCGCCCACTGAAAGGGCGTCGAAATTCCATGGTACTGAAGTAGTAGCACGGTGTTTCGAAAACCTCCCATGGATTTGTACCTCATTCGGAGTTAGTCGTTCGCTTGTAAGATGGTCCAAGATGGCGTATCGTCAGTGACCTTCATATAGATAGGTTCAGTGCTAATGATGTCTTATGCAGGCAGAGTAAGTTATTACTCAAATACAGAAAAGGATGTCGGTTGTTGGTAAGAATCACCTGAACGGTGATAATTATATTGAATCATGATATTGTTTCTAACAATGTCTTGTGCAGGCTAAGTAAGTATTATAAATGTACAGGAATGGCTACACAACCGTAGGTAAGAATCACCAAAGGGTGATAATTGTATGCTTTAAATTATGTTGGCTATGAGATTTGTATGCTTTACTTCTTGTCGGATACAAACATGTAATTGACCTTAAGGCAACGAGAAAGACTACTGTTAATAATGTTCCATAACATGATTACTTAGTGTTGTCTTCTTAGGTGAGTTGGGCCATCACCGCTCGCCGGTACATTGATGATGTACTAACCCACGTTGTGGGCAATATTACAGGTGCTTGCGTATGTGGAAAAATCATTTGATCAGTGCTTGGCATCGATGATTCGGATGAGTGTGCAAAAGCTCTTCTTTCAAGACGGTGTCTTCTGCTATACGGGACATGATTTATGGAACAGTGTAACTCAGTTGTACCAGTGAGATTGTAGCCAAATTGACAAGTTTATTGTAAAGAAGTCGTTATATTCAGTTGTAGCCTAAATGGCAAGTGTATATATTCAGTTGGCTAATCAAAGTCTTGTAATCAGTTGTAAACTCTGTATTTTGCTGCAAGTCTTTTAATCTATTGTAATTATCAATAAAGAGATACATTTCTTCATATCTGGTGTGACTTCAATTTATCTGCTTGGTTTTGCTGCGCTGTCGTTATTTTCTGAGAAACACCAGGAACTGTAATGGTTTTGTCTTGTACAAGTGCAATCTAGACTTGTATGGTATCACGTCCAGTGGCTAATTTTCGATCATCCAGGATCAGGGCGTGACACATCTCCTACCTTCTCCTTACACTGAAAAATTCTTTCGAAAACTCTCTTCCAAATTCTCGTAACCTCCAAATTCTGTTCTTCGATTTTTTGCTCTGGGCAGAGCTAAGTCAAGGTTCACTCTCTCGACGTTGTGTGCAACTACGAGATACCGGTGGAGCAGAAATTTTACCACTATGAGCATTCAGACAAAGTATGCACATAGACCCGGATTAACTCTTAAGGCAGTGCTACGTGCGCGACTTCCCCGGAGGCCGGTAACCTTTAATTTATATTTTATTTTTTTTTAGATTTTAAGAAAGAAAGTGAAGAAAAATCATATATATATATATATATATATATATATATATATATATATATATATATATATATATTTGTCAATGACCTCTAGCTCAAGTGGTTAGAGTGAGGCACATCCTCCCAAGATGTTGCAGTTTCGAGCAACGGAAGAAGCACATTTAATTCCTTGTGGAGGAATAAACGTGAGTGTGGGCCGGATGCGGTGAGATATAAGTGTTGGTGCGGGCCTTCGGAACGAGCTTGATGCGGAGAGATACAAGTACGAATGCGGGCCTTCGAGCCGAGTTTGTAGGCCTTCGGGCCAAGAGTCAGAAACACAATTGCCTGTTCCAATATATATATATATATATATATATATATATATATATATATATATATATATATATATATATATATATATATATATATGTACTTTATTTTATTTTAGTTTTAAAACCAAGGCCCATGTACAACGCCACCCAGCCAGCCTTGGCCCGGAGGCCGTGGATAAAGCCACCCAGCCGCCCCCGTGGGAGTGGGGGCTCGAACCTGCGCCCTTACTATATATATATATATATAGGGAGCGGATCAAAAGCCCCCATTAGAAAGCCCCCCAAAAATCCCCCTCACTCTAATTCGTAATATTAATGTTAATATTAATGTTAATATTAATGTTAATGTTAATATTAATGTTAATATTAATGTTAATGTTAATATTAATATTAATATTTTTTTATATTAATGTTAATGTTAATGTTAATGTTAATATTAATGTTAATGTTAATATTAATGTTAATATTAATTTTAATGTTAAGTTTAATGTTAATTTTAGTATTTAATGTTAATATTAACATTAATATTAACATTAACATTAATATTAACATTAAATTACGAATTAGAGTGAGGGAGATTTTTGGGAGGCTTTCTAAGGGGGGCTTTTGATCCGCTTCCATATATATATATATATATATATATATATATATATATATATATATATATATATATATGTCCAGTATGTGTATATATATACAATTCTAGTTACTTGATCAGGGTCTCTCTTTGATATTATCTAACTACATGATATTATCTAACTAAACACATATCCAAAAGTTTAAAAATATATTTATAATAAATCATAACTAAAATATATTTAGATTATATTTAAAATATTCTAACATAATTTAAATTTTTATATTTCAACCATATTGTAGATTTTTTTTCTTTTTTCTTTTAGCGTACAACGCACGTGCAAGTAACTAGTATATAAATAAATGACACACACATCCCAACTAAAATAATTATTTACCACTAATAATTAAGCACTTCTAACTACACTAAATGATATATTTTTAAAAATTAAATAAAAATACAAACATAAAACACGTGCAACGTATGTGTACGACTTCTAGTTTTATTTTAAAATAGATAATTTTTTACTTTCACCCCACTTGTTAATATGAATTTGTACTTACATCCCACTTTTTATTTTATTTTTTTTGACTTACATTCCACTTTTTGTCACGAAAAACATTCATTTTGTCACGAAAAATATTTGTTTTCACAAAAAATACTTTTAGTGACAACAAGTAGGATGTAAGTCTAAAAAAATTAAAAAATGGATGTAAGTACAAATTCATATTAATAAGTGGGATGAAAGTCAAAAAAAAAAAAAAGACGAGATAATTATTCTACACTTGGTGACGTGTAGCCTAATCACACTATTAATATGTAGCCTAATTACGCTATTAATATTCGATGCTGTTATTTTGACTACGGTTTTGACCACATTTTTGGCCTGTCGGTCACGTGCCGTACCTCCATTAGGAGAGGGTCCAGAATTTCGGGGTGTGGGTCGCCAAGCATGTGGAGGGGCAATAGAGAGATGACAGCGCATGCATCCCTCAGCCCACCCATTTGAATATTTTCCTCGTCCTTTGGTGACATATAAATACCTACAATCGTCGGGGAAGACAATTGCTCATTCTTGTTTTTCCTCCTCTCCGTTCTCCCTCCTCTCTCTGGCTCTTCTCCTCTGGAGAGAAGAAAGCCATGGCTATGGAGAGGGACATGGAGAGTGCAGGGAATGACGATGAATTGAGAGAGCCGCTTATAGAGACCAAGCAGGAATCTTTCATCGTCAGGGTCAAGAAGTCCTACGGGATGGTCTTCGCCAGCGCCGTGGTTGCCGTCTGCGGCGCGTTCGAGTTCGGCGCATGCGTAAGTACCATGTGAAAAAAGAAAATTCAGTTTTTTTTTTCCCTATTGCATTTGTGTTATAAATTCAAGTTAGGAAGTAAATACTTTTTCGGAAAATTTGACCAGATTTAGATTCCATAAATATGTTGTTACCAAATTCAGACATTTTTGGCAGTGCAGAGGAAATTAGATTTGAATGAATAGTTGCACTTAGAAGTTGGAATTTTTCTTACATTTTCCTTTTGCAAGTTGTATGTAATTAAAGGGATGACAGATGCTGTGCATCAATGCCTACATTAAAAATCAATCACGATGGTCATGGTAAGGATGAGAATGGGCCTGAGAATTGTCATATCGGGTTTCTTAACGGTTTTTTTTTAAGTTTTATTCAGTGGAGACAAATGAAGGCTGACCTAGGTTGCACGGATACGAATATGACACGACACAATATGGACATGGCAACACAGTGACATGACTAATTTTAGCGTGTCTTGACGTATTTTGGTGTGTCGGGGTCGTATCGGATGCGTGCCAGACGCGACACAATCTATGTGCTTTCTAGATGCTGATATAAGTGGAAGGCATTAAGAAATAACAAGTTTGGATTTGGGTTCGTTAAAGCCTGCCCGGAGGGTTGGGTTGTCCGAGGCGGAGCTTATTTTGGTTGCCTCTTGATCATTATTGTGGGCTGATCCTGGGGGGTCACCTACAACCCAGACCTCTTACAAGTCACGCTGGAACTTGATGGTTGCCTAAAGCAGAGGGGGTTGTTTTTTGTCGGGCTTACGCCTAGGCCGGCCCTGTGTTCAAGGAATGCTTTCCAGGGAAAAAGGAAAGTTATAATTTCCGCTGGAAGAGCATTATGTATCGAACTATTGGGGCGTACTGGCAAAATAGTGATGGTAAAGTAGATAATTCTTCCTATTTGATGAAGGTTTAATGTATTGGATGGAGAAAGAAAATGAAGAGGTTTCTCGGATACCGAATACTCCAATGAACTTATTTTCCATTGACACAAACCTTGGGTATTGATTTTTCATGTTTATTTTCTCCTTTAGTCCTTTTTTGTGGGAAGAATGTACGTGGTATTCTTAGTTAATATTTAGGGTTATTTAGTTATATGGTCTCCTGTAATACTTAATATTAGAGTTTAGATTTCCATATTGTCCAACGTTAGAGTTCAGGTCTCCATTTACGGTGTTCACCATCCAAAATTAGCCTAAATGGAGACCTAAACTCTAATATTAGACAATATAGAGACCTAAACTCAAATATCATCTAATATCAAATAATATAACCCTAATATTTAGGATAGTCAAATGACTTTGGAATGATTAATACGAGAAAAAAAAGCCTAAACAGGATCCAGGATATTCTATGGTGTTAAACCAAATCTGGTTTTTGGCAGGTTGGCTATTCATCTCCAACTCAGACGGCCATTATGAATGACATTGGTCTTTCTCTTTCCGAGGTATAACCGAATATTGATTTTATAAATGTCTCAATGCCTGTATTTTCTTTTTGTTTTTTTTTAGATTCAAGCTTATTATGATGCACCATTTAAGTGATCCTAATGCTTGCAAAATATCCTCCATTTTTAGAAATTTCTTTATAGTCATAGTGTAATACCTATAGAGAACTTTGAACAATGATCCTAATGCTTGCAAAATATGCTCCATTTCCACCTTGCAGTATGCAATATTTGGTTCCATTATGACCATCGGGGCAATGATTGGTGCGATATCAAGTGGAAATGTTGCTGATGTTATCGGTCGTAAAGGAGTATGAAGCATATCATTGGAATTTAATTTCCATACATAACATCACTATGAATTCTTGCAAACCTTACTTTTGTTTGATGGAACCAGGCAATGAGAGCGTCTACTGGTTTCTGCATTTTGGGATGGCTGGCAGTATACTTTGCTGAGGTTTATTATTCAAACCAGTAATTTTCACCATTTGGACTAAATTCTTGAACATGGGTCTATGACTTCAAGCACTGTGTAGGATGCTTTATGGCTTGACACTGGGAGATTCTTCATGGGGATTGGGATTGGAGTCCTCTCTTATGTGGTAGGCTTCAATATCTTGTGGTTTTACTGCTTAAAAATAAAATTAAGTGGCATATTTTGAAAATCTATTGATCACCACCATGAATCTATTATATAATTTTCAACACAACGTCGATACCAAGTTATTTAAGAGATCATCTCTCTTAGAAGAGGACTTGTTTGTCATTCTATTTACTCCTGCAAGAGGCACTTTCAGATATCGTTTCAATAGAAAGGCCTTGCGACCCATTATGTTTTGGTGTTTGGTAAGAAAACATTACCAAAATAATTCCTCTGATCATACTTGGTGTAGATTTACTGTACTACGAATCACGTAAGTTATTCTTGCATCTAAAGAGGCACTTTCAGATATCGTTTCAGTAGAAAGGCCTTGCGACCCATTATGTTTTGGTGTTTGGTAAGAAAACATTACCAAAATAATTCCTCTGATCATACTTGGTGTAGATTTACTGTACTAAGAATCACATAACTTACTCTTGCATCTAAATAGGTTTGATTAAGTCAGCTCAACCACAACATTCTATCGTTTGGTATAATTGACTTTGTAAAAATACTACGGATTAAGTAGATCCAGATTCAACGTGTAGTTTTAATTCAAAATTTTCTTCCAACTTAAAAATGTTGTGCATATAAAAGGAGATATTTTACTCTCATATGAACCTTACTCGTAGCGCTAAGATTGTCACAGCAGGTTATTAAAGTTAAATGAAGTTTCTGATAAGCCAAAAGATTTTTACATTAACTTATTTAAGATATTAGCTTTTGATTTTTGCTTAAAGTTGAGGTCTTCATTCAAACATATAGATGTACATAGTTATTGGGGGATTTTTCTTTAAAGCTTGTGATTACTACCCTGACGTGACCCGGTCACATCCATAAGAGAGATTAGTATACAACAATACCAAAATAAAAAAGAAGAAAACCTTCAAGCCAAATGTTTATGGTCATTTAGATGAAGAGTTTCTTCTGTTCAACCCACAATAGGTTGCATTCATATAGTGGAAGCGGTCACCGTTTTTCTGGCTTGGGACTGACAGTGAAATGATAAAGATGTAGTAAAGCAATCTTAAGAAACAACTTTTAAAAACATGACTTATTAAAACAAATATCGGTACATGAAAGACTTTCTTCTCTTCATGTATTATGTGTGACATGAGGGGCCTTTAATTACTCTTACTGTGAGAATAATATAGGATTTACTCTTGGCTAGGTACCAGTATATATAGCTGAGATTGCCCCCAAGGACCTTCGTGGTGGTCTAACGACCATGAATCAGGTAAAAGATTCAAGTGCATGGAGAGGTCTATTATTAATGGAATTCCGGTTGCATGAAGGCTCTTATAATCTGGATTTCTGATTGTTTACAGCTTATGATCTGTACTGGACTGACTGTAACCTTCATATTTGGGACACTTGTTACATGGAGGACTTTGGTCCTAGCCGGTAAGCTCAAATTATTTTCCTTGTACTTTTGAATGACTAACAGATCGAGAAGGGGAAATAATATGGGCAATGTGTCCTTATGTAGGAGTTATCCCATGCCTTGTTCTGCTTTTGGGTCTCAATTTTATTCCAGAGTCTCCTAGATGGCTGGTAAGGCTTAAATTTTATACATCGATTGTATGGTTATACTTTACCGGATATGAACAGCAGTCATCCTTTCATTCTATAAATGATCTCAGGCAAAGGCAGGGAACCTTGAAGAGTTTGAAGACTCGTTGAGAAGCCTCTATGGGCAAAATGCTGATATTTCTGATGAAGTAACAGAAATTCAGGTCGCAAGTCAACTGATTTGACATTAATAAACTCTTAGGGCCATTTGAATTTGCAGTTATGTTTCATCCGAGACTCCATTTGGTGCCAAACGCCAGAAATGAGCCAAACGGGTTTCATTTCGGATTGGCATTTTTTTCGAATGTGTCATTCATTTCGGGGCTCAAATGGGCGTTTCAAAACACTAGTCCAATGAGTGTTCCGAAAATGGGCGTTTGAGCAAATGAGATGAGATGTTACTATAATTCAAGCTAGCCTTAGAGTGCATAAGCTTCAATTGGGAACTCCAAGAAGTGATAAAGGTTGTCTTCTTTGGTGCGCAGGAAAGCATAAAAACTCTTCAGCTCCTCCCAAAAGCAGGGATCAAGGATCTGTTTGAAAGAAAATATATTTCCTCAGTTGTTGTAAGTAAAATATGAAGATTATTTTGTTCTGTTCATGTCAATTGTCACATGTATTCCTCCTAGAGTTAAATTGCATATATAAGCCTGCAGAACCTGGATTTGGAGGTTTTACCCTCTTTATAGCTGTAAACAAAATCAGACAACGTAAAATGCTAATCTAACTCGGAATTACATATTCATATCCGAATGTTAGTTGAAGTAAAGACAATAGACTATCTTAGATATCTACCATTCTAAATGAGGGGACAGTCCCCATGACTCTCTTTTATGTTAAATCTTTCAGCATGCTGAGGCCTATTATAGTCTAAAGATGCTTTACCGAAAGTCACTTGACTTTTGACCTCTGGTCTATATTGGTCTAAAAAAAATTTGGGGAGACTAATCTGAAGAATTTTACTATTTGAGTGTATTTATTATTTGTCGTGCTCGATGAAGATGATTGTGATCATTAGGTCGGTGTCGGTCTCATGGTGCTTCAAAATTTTGGTGGATACAATGGGATCTCATTCTATGCAAGTGAAACAGTAGTTGCAGCAGGTAAATTACATTTTTTCCTATGTTAAAAAATACTTCATCTCTTAAAAAAAAAATTAAACATGAAAGTAACGCATTTCTAGTCTTTCTCCAATCTCAGGTTTTCCTTCTGGTGATACTGGGACCATTTTGATGGGTGCTATTCAGGTTAAACTTCTTTTTGCACTAGGTTCCGTAAATTAATTTGATAAAAGATAGTCTAGTTAACACCAGTCATTGCAGATACCTATAACAGCATTGGGTGCTATTTTAATGGATAAGAGTGGGAGAAGGCCTCTTTTAATGGTAGTAAGAAAGTGGTAGACGACATTTTAGCTTAACTAACAAAAAGGGGAACTATGTAACATCTTGTGAATTTATTTATGTTTCAGATCTCGGCAACAGGAACATTCTTTGGCTGTTTTCTAGCTGCAATATCATTCTATTTAAAGGTAACTGCCAAACTTTCACCCTTCGTAGTTCATTATATGTCGCATCTTAACATAACTATATGCCGCTTGGTCTGTTTCTCGTCAACAGGGCGAGGGATTGTATATGGAGTGGACTCCCAAGCTAGCTCTTTTAGGCATACTGGTAAGGGAAGACCATATATTTTGTAATAATACGTTGTTCCTGGGTTTTTTTTCTTTCTTTCGTACATAGATGGCAGTGAAAATGTTAAGTGTAAGCTTAAAAAAGTTATCCTCTGAAAAGGTATTCTGCATTTAATATGATTATATACAAGTTATTGGTGATGTAACTTTTCTCAATATATAATTCAATCATTTCCAGTAGGGACCTAGAATCATGTGAATCTTTTAGGTAAAAGAGAGAATCTCCATAATTGGCAAGGGGTACACTGGTGGTTGAGAGTCTTTCTTGGCTTGAAATTTTCTTATTTCTCAAAAAGGACCAGCTACGTAATCTTGGTTTTCAGCATGCAAGATAAAGCTGAAATCAGTTATTCTCCAATGCTATATTAAGTTGTCTTATTAAAATTACAAACAAAATTGTAAAATGTATCAGAAACCATAGTTTTCTTCATTGTGTCCCTTCAAACTCTATAAGTGCGATAGATGATCATTTCTCGTGTCAGGTTCTAGTTCAACTATCAATAGGAATAAACTTATTTGTAAAGATAGCAAATAACCATTAAAATTCATACTTGAATCCTATAATTTTAATCATGAACCTTGTCATCCTAGGGTCTTATGATAACTAAATATCGTTTTCTCCTTCAAAATAGCAAGATTAAAAATGTTTTATTTCCAACCATTAATTTACTTTGACTTTATATTTTTTATATTTTCTTAATCGAAGAATGATATACTAGCAAAGAATTTCATTCCATTTAAGAGCAAATTAAAATGATATGGGGCAAGTTCAGCTAAAAAAAGCACAAATCCGTTCTAACCCTTCAACAATCTGATCGAAAAACAATAAATTAGCAGAATAGTACATACTTATGGATTTTATTTACTGTTCCTTGAACCATGGTACAGGTTTACTTGGGATTTTACTCGATGGGGATGGGCCCAATACCTTGGGTCATAATGTCAGAGGTAATAGTGCCTACATAACTGCATTATTTCCATTTCTCAGTGATGTTTCAATCATTAATTCATAAACACCAGAATTAGAGAAGGATTTTTATGTTGCACTCGAATTCAACTTGTTTTAGATATTCCCAATCAACATGAAAGGAATTGCTGGGAGCCTAGTGGTTTTGACCAACTGGATTTGTTCGTGGGTGCTTTCCTATGCGTTCACCTTTTTCATGAGCTGGAGTTCGTCAGGTACTGTCCAATTGGGTTTACACTTTTGTTTTCTTCCTTTCTGATGCAAATTTGAAAAGGACCGGAACATCCAAACATAGATATAAGCAATTTAGACACCTAAAAAATTCATAAGAAATTGTTAGGAAATCCATCTAGACAGTGATATCTGGATTTGATCAGAATCAATTCAATTTTAAAATTATCTTATATATATGAAACATATTTCCAGATTTTATTTGTTTAGAATAGATCATTGGACGCCATGTACTTGAAGTACGCCACATTCAAAGCTTGATGACAGTATATTATCAACTTATCATTATTGACTTTGATTCTAAATTGACTGCTAATTATTGTTGGAAGCCTATTTATTATTATTTTGAGGAAACGAGGCCTAAGTTCTTGTTGTTATAGTTTATACCCCTATCGAATATGTAAAGAAGTTATCAGTTACGACATCTGGTTAGATCATGAAAATAAGGCAGCAACATTCACCAGTTTTTCATTATATCATTTGCGGTTCCTGTTCAGGTACCTTCTTCATCTTCTCGGCAGTTTGTGTATCGACTATTTTGTTTGTGGCGAAGATTGTGCCAGAAACCAAGGGATGCACTTTGGAAGAGATTCAGGCATCCATGAATTCTAACAAATGAAAAATCCACAGTTCTCCAAAGAGCATGTTGTTGTCAAAGCAGTTTGGTTTCTCTCCAAATCTTTTACTCAGCTGGGGCACAATTGCTTTCGTTGCATCGCCAGCATCCAAATGATCCTCCACTATTTATGATAGCACAGTATACTTGAATAGAGGAGTGATATGTATTATGATATTGTTATATAATGTTTTAAATTATTTTCTAAATTGAGTTTGCAAGTATGCAAAGGATAACTGGGAAGCCTTGTCTATCAATTTGTTGTTGAAGTTATAACTAATTAATAGGGGGCAGCAATCGATTCTTCTCTTTAATTTCTCTCAAATTTTAAAAAATTATTAGGGTGTGCTTGGTAATTGTTGGGGTACCGATCATGATGTGTTTGTAAAGTACCGATTATGAGCGGGGTTACGAGGGGTCCTATTTTGGACGATTTTAAGTAGCAGCTTTTAAACCAATCCAATCCATGTTTGGTAATCCATTAACGAGCGGTTCTGAAAGTTTTTTAAAACCGTGAAATTACTTGTATGCACATATATAAACAAAAGTCATCTCAAAGAAAGATTATATCATGCCCTTCCAAACAATAGCTTATACACTCATAATTTGCAAGCATAAAATGGTTTCACTAGTATATCGTAAATGTTGAGAGCAAAACATTCACTACCACATCAAATAAACCGCAAAATTTAACAAACTCACATTTTAGATGAAGTAACCGTCAGATGGGACCTCAAGAGAAACAAAGACGAGAAATAAGAAACATGGTCGGGTATTAGTAGTTATGTTAATTTTTTTTTTATAAGAATATAAATGGAAGAAGGAAAATAGAAACCCTCAAAACATTTCAATTTGAGGTGTTTATAAAGACACCCGAACAAAATCAGTGACTCAAATAAATTACCAAGCAAGTTTTTTTAAACATTTCATAAACAACCGACTCAAAACCCTACAAAATCAATGAAAATACAATTGCCAAACAAACCCTTAAGCATTTGAACTTGTTATTTTTTGGTCCGTAACTAATTAAAAGGGGGCAATCCTCTCGTGATAGCGGTATATCAAGAGCAGATGGTATGGGCTCGCGGCTAACACAGGTTACACAAAACAAAGGATTTTGACACTAATGAAAACCTCAAAAAAGTATATTAAAGTCCGTTGCGGAATGGAAGACATGCTTTCGCTCCTATCCTCAATTAGTGGTATTGGTTTGATATTGACGATCACGGTCGTTTCATTAGGGAACGATATATATGAATCCACAATAATTCTAAGTTAACATTAAGAAGAAGATGGCGGATGAATGGAGGAGCACTATTAGATTACTCATATATAAGAACAAGTGAGATAAATAAAGTTGTAATAACTATCGAGGAATCTAGCTTATGAGTTATGCAATAAAATTATGGAAAATGGTGATTGAGCAAATATGAAGAAAACATACTTGAATTTCATATATTAAGTTTGATTTTATGCCGGAAAGATCTACCATGGAAGTCATTTATGTTGGGAACAAAATCAGCATTTTTAAACCGAAAGAACTTGTTGAGGACCGAAGAAAAAGCACAACCAAGACACGATTCCATAATCCAAAAGCACACACAGACATAACGCAGACACAACAAAATATTTATGTGAAAAAACCTTGACAGGAGAAACAATAACGGGATGATCGGAGTCCAATCCGGAGAATGTTTGCAAAAAACAAAAGTTTGATTACAAACTAAGAAAAGAGTATAAGAGTACAATTGATTTCTGGAAAAGTACAACTGTAGGAATCTGATCAGAAGATGACCACTTTATCCCTTGGACGATGTGATATCGAAGGCACAAGTCTCTGGAGAATGCAACAGCACTTTGTCAGCAGATTATGATCATTAGTGATGCTTTAGTACTGATTTGAAACTCTATTTATAGAGTTCTGAAATAACTGTTTTCTGAGTTGTGTGCACTTCAGGTTGCGCATCTTTTATCCAGTTGCGCGAATGGTTACTTGAATTGCTGGGGACGTATGGTATCGTTTGAGTGAGATGCGCGTGGTCGTGGGCAGTGTAGTGGACACGTTCTTCGAGATTAGTGGCATGCGTGCCACATCATCCTACTTCTGAACAAAAGTTGATCGGGTGGCGCGAGCGGGCAACTTGACGTTTGGCGCCTTTGACTGGGTCTTCTATGCTATGATGATTGATCCTCACGCTTCTTGATAACTTGCGCAAGCTAGCTGTCAGCATTAATTGCATGATGACAAAATCTCCTCGAGCTGTCAGAGCTGTCAGTAATGATGGCAGCCATTACAGCTTCTCGAGGATACTTGCCACGTGGAGCTCGCGCACCCTGGCTTAGGCGCAACCTGAGATAGCTTAGGCGCAACCTGAGACTGGCGCAATCTAGTGATCTGGCGCCACTTGATGCTGGCACTTTGTTGAGAGAGGCGCCCATTGATTTTTAGGCTTCTACAAGACCCCCTTCAAAGTTTTCAAAGTTTGAAAGATTTCAAATTTTGAAATAATTTAAATTAGAAAAAATTTACACAAGTTGCGTCAGTCAATGTTTAACCAACTCCGCTTTTTGAGCGTAAGTTGCGCAACAGTTTCGAAATACCCTTTAGGCTATAAATAGCCATTCAAAAAGGAATTTTAACTTTTTACTGAAAGTTATTTTCCTCAAACCCTTCATCTTCTTCCTTCTAACTTCCGAAGCTCCTCCGACGATCGTCAATGGCACCAAGAAAGTCCATCGTCGACAGGGGAAAGGCCATTTCTGTGCCTTCATCGCATATATCACCGCCGAAGGCGCCTCGCTATGTGCCTCCATCATCGAGAGCTGAACAAGCCAACCCACCTCTCCAAGGTAATCTTCATAGAACAAATCGACCATCACTTAGGCGCCAGTGAACAAACAAATCCACTATGCCAGAGTCGATCATCTCTTTTTAGAGTTCTGATTGATTTGCGCACTCTGAAACGTGTACCTCCTCTTTTTAGAGTGTAGGCGCGCACTCTATTACTCGTGCCTCCTCTTTTTAGAGTGTTGGCTGCGTCAAAATACACTGTTTGTTTTTATGAACTGTGTTGTACAAGTTTCGAATTTTTGCCTTCTGAACTTGCATGAATGCACCCTTCAAACATGCGCATTTCGAGTTTGCATTAGGTGCAACTTGATAACTTGCGCAATGTAGAACTTGAGTTCATATTAGTCTTGAGCTGACACTAGGCGCACTCTGTAGGCTTGTGCAACATAGAATCATGCGCAACCTAGATTATATATTTTTTTAGATGCTCGCACAACCTATGACTTCGCGCACCCTGCTTAAAATTTAGATACTGTTGTATAGCCTTTATAATTGATCTTTTACTCTCTTCTTTTTGCAGTTGATCTCAGAGAAGACCTTGATGCTGAAAGATATGCTTCGGCCTTCAACGTGTCAGAATACCGAGAAGACTTATCCCATGTACGGTATCCTCAATATGATCTTCCTGAGTCCCGAAGGGCAATGCTTGCAGCTCAAAAGAACCCCACCTTGTTATGCTCGATGAACGGTAAACCTTTGGAAAGTCTGGACAATGTCGTTCATAAGAAGCCAGCTTTCTTATTTGGAGAGACGATCAAGAAGACGTCCCAGTCCAAAGCGAAGAGAGAAGACAGATTTTATCAATGTGGGGACAGAATCATGTACCTCACAGAAATATCGAGACACTTGTCTATGTCTCGATATGCATTTTCCAGTTATCCCCGACGTATGGCGTAGGATCTGACCCCGATTGAACAGGCCAGAGTTGGGAAGATAAGCTACAGATTGGGTCCGCAGAATAAGGATTTTTTCTACAGCACTTCGGAGAGATACAGTTCCTATCTGAGAGGTTTGAGACCAAGCTGTATGCCTCCTGAAGATTCATCAATGCTGCTTTCTGTCAGGGTACCTATTTTCGCGAACATGTTTGCGAAGGTTGAAGAGAGATACCCAGACCAAACCATGCGCTTAACAGGCTTAGTGAACCCTGACATGAAACGCTGGAACAGTGTAGTGGTTTGGGTTTTGGATCATTTTAAGGATAAACTCCTCGAATTAGAGCTCTATGATCCGATCTGGACCACTGCTCATGACTTTCGTCCGAATGCTCACATGTTTTTGGCTTTAGTTGAAAGATACAATGAGATGACCAGTACCTTCATGATGCCTCACGGAGAAATCGGCTTCGCACTTCATGAAATGAAGTATCTTTCACATTTTCCAATAGATGAAAACCCATATGAAGAATATGTGCCGACAAACGAGGAACTTGATACTCTATCAGCCGAGAACCCTCAGATGGTGGCTGTGTCTGAAGAGTTGTTATGCCACTATATGATCTGTTCCCTTTACTTCAAGAGTGCTTCCAAAGAGACTTGCTACACCACCAAATGGTTGTCATACTTGTTTCTGGGGCATGCTCATGAAGAAAAGATCGTCGAGAGTCAAGCTTGCGATCCTTGTTTCTTCAAACCGCTCAACCGCAGCGACGTAGAAAAATTGATAGAAAAAACTAAGCATTATGATAGCATCCTGGATGTAGATTGGTACCCACTCACTGCTGGTGCCCCAATCAAAATTTATCTTAGACAGGGTTACAGACCCATGTCTCGAGAAGCCCAGCTGGCGGATTTCCTCTCTTTATGGCTACGGCGGTTTGTGGTACCCAGAGCCAATGCCGTCAACCGATTTCATCGAGGTGTGCTATTCGTCGCAGTACGTCTAGTGTTCGGCTACAAGATGGATCATCTCTCGACGATGACCTGCCGCTTGAACGCAGATTTGCGTTCTTTTGTTAACACCATGGTATACGATAAAAATTCTCGGGATGACTTCCCTCGTACCGAAATGCCGTACACATATATATTTGGGTGGTTGCTGTTGCACTACCCTGACTTGATAGACCCCGATATGGGTGAAGTCAGAGGCAATTTTATCAGGCGTTATTCCAATGCTCGATGGAATATAAATGCGCTGTCAGAATACCGAAGAGCTTTGAATCGAGGGTCTGGATGGAGATTTCAATGTGTTCCTCCTCCTCCAGGATATGAGAATCTCCCTCCACAACTCATGGATCTAGAAGCAGCATCTTTTCGTCTATCTTCGGCTGAGTTCACATGGTTGAAGACAATCTGTCACGACCCGCACCCTGATTAGGGGCACGAGAACGTGGGTACGTCCAGCCTACGCCGCAGTGTCGACGGTAGAACGCTGTATAGGTTATCTATAACAACTAACATCTAACAATAAGACATATAAACCTGTCATCTCCGCACGGAGGTATAACATAACATCTCAACTCTATATCTCAAACACAAGTCTAGGAAAGACAAGATAGAACATGATATGGAATCAGACGAAAGAAAAAACTGAATATATATAGAGTTATCACACCACACAAAGTAGATATCCAACACAATAAGTACAAGATCTGAAATATAACTAAGTCACAACTAACAATCGGAACAATCCGATACAAAACTGAAAGCTGTAAACACTAGACTAGACTAGACACCCTCTACTGAGCTAGATGCTCCTCAGGCTCCTGAAGGTCACCCTCATGTGTCCCATAGAAGGTAGGACAGTCACCATCATCATCTGTAATATTTTCAACAGGCCCAGTCAGGACAGGAACGAGCACAATACATCTCACGCAGTTCATATCAGGTTGGGAAATGTAAAGCATGCATAGAGTAAGATACATGAACTGTAAAGAATATATGTAAAACGAGAGAGATTTGATAACTGGAAATATCTATATATATGATAAGTAAGAACTGTAGGTAACCTGTGATTTAGAGCATGATATGGTTATATAAACGGGCTTAGGACATATACAAGATTTCACAAGAGTTTGTACAAGATGGGATTTGATCACATAACCATTTCCTACTCACCCTCCCCAATCAATACACAAGGATCCAGTCAAGTTACGTTACTTTGTACAAGAGGGTTTTATCATGTTTGCTCACGTGATCATGAGAGTACAAGATTGCACAAGAGTATACATGAAAGCGGTGTACATGAAATACAAGATGTTCGTGAAAAGCACATGACAACTGTATCTGATGCACCCCGAGGGAGATAACATCGCATAACAAGATCCATATAGTACCAATCCGTGATAATGACGTGACAGCATCATGTAAAGTAATCTAAAGCAAGAATATAAGTCCTAACAAGCATGAAAAGATCAGAGAATGTACTCGCCTGTCACCCTGTATGACTGATATGAATAGATGTCCGAACTGGTGTCACAGAGTCCTATTTAGAGTAAAACAGGTCACAACATATCCACAATGGTAAAAAATAGAGTATACAATGCATACTACATGATTCTAGGTCAATCTGGTCAAAAGTCAACTCTTGGTCAACTCTAAAGTCAAACTAGTCAAAGTTAGGTCAACACTAGTCAACTAGTTAGGGTTTTAGTCAAACTAGTCAAACTAGTTGTTTTAGGTCATTCCTAGTCATTTCTAGGTGAACTAGGTCACTTTTGACCTAAGGTTGACTTTGGTCAACCCTTAGTAATCAAAGGTCAACATGTTGGTTTTGGGCCATTAGGGTTAGCCCCAAGCCATTGGCTAGAAATCCTAGGCCATAGGCTAATGATGGGGTTTTCATATAAACCTATAACTAGGAGTCATATATATATATATATATAACTATATCTATATATATAGATACACACTATCTATCACCACCCAATATCAATACAAACCCATATACTTTTAATACACTATATTGACCTAATGAGACCTAACACAAAATATACATATATATCATTTATTTATATATATATATATATATATATATATATATATATATATATATATATATATATATATATATATATATATATATATATATATATATATATATATATATATATATATATAAAAAAATATATATATATATATATATATATATATATATATATATATATATATATATATACAATACATATATATATAACTATATATATTACATATATATATAGAGGGAAAGGAAGTGAGAGAGAGTGAGACAGAGACTGTGAGAAAGAGGGGGGGTGAAGTCTGGACAGTAGACAGTAGGGGGAGGGTTCCAGGAATTCTGGAACCAAAGTGGCTCCCAACACACACACACAATATAACATATATACATACATATGTATATATATATATATAACTACACACACACACCACCAATTCTCCCCAAATTCGACCCACACTCACAAATACATATGTACTACACCTATACACACTAAAATATACTAGTCCAATGTATTAAACATAAGGAAAATCGATTTGAAACTCGATTTCCAAACTGGAAAATAAACCCAAAACTGTTAACAGTGCACAGTGCACTCGAAATGGGGTAATTCGAATTACCCATACTAAATCGAGCTAAGACTCGAAACAAACGGTTGGTAACTAATGCCCCATAGATACTCTAGTGTCCCAAGTCACTGACACGACACCACGATACAGTTTCACGTGTCCAAACACGCAAAACATCCACCCGGGTAAACACTGATACGCGCACACGAAAACAGTGTCGTGTACGCGTTCCAGGAGCTCGTGGACACACCACGAGACACGACACGTCTCGTGGTCGTGCATACGTGTAGCCCACACGTAGGGCTACACATTCCACACCCTGACACGTGTCCACGACACGCGTGGACACAGAACGAACTCCGTATCAGTCGTGAAAACACGACTGATATACGCGAGTTCAGGCCGCGTCGTGCACGCGATTACACGCGTCGTACACGCGACACAGGACACGAAGCACCACGTGCTCGTGTCCACGTGTACGCCACGTATAGGGCTTCATGCCCGTGTCACTACGAGATGCTCTAGTGTCGTGTCCATGCGACACGACACACTCAAAGCTGTGCGCGCGCGCGTGTGCGCTGATAGCGCGTGTCCAGTGCGAGTGAGTTTTCTCACTCGACACGACACGACACGACACGACACGAGACTTTGGGGGCATGCTCGCAGACATTGCCCCCTTGTCTGTGTTAAATATTTCGTGTCCTAGTGGCCTGTGTAGTGCACACGAGGTGTCGGGTAGCAGGGCATGCACGATGGGCTCGTGCGGTCGGTTCGTGTCCAATTTGGACACGGACACAGCACTAAAATGTGCTCAGTCCACATGTTTAGTGATCAGCATGTATAGGGCTACAAATTTGTGTAATTTGTTTCACAGTTTGATAAAATCGAATCCATTGTGGCATTTCACCAAACAAGGATTTAGCCCTACGATACGTGTCCGATACGGACACCAAAACACATCTAATTCCCACCAAACTTTACCCACAGTATTGTTATTCCTATATGAATGCATTTGTGAAAGAAAAACAGGAATTTGACTAAGTTTGTGAGAAAATACCTATTGTGCAAAACCAAGGAAAAATAAGGAAAATGGGGGTTGTGCTTCCTTTAATTTGATGATGTCCAATGCCTCCAAATCCTTGATTGCTAGTTCCCCTTAGTACCCTAGATGTTGTAGGGTCCCAATGCAAGAGACTAGAGTGAATTTGGATCAAGAATGATCAAGTTGTGAAGGTTTGAAGAAAAATGGATTTTCTAGGAATTAATTTCATGTAAATTATTCATGAATTAATTCAATGGGGTTTTATAGAATTGTGGGCTGCCAAGGGGGGGTCCTTGGCTGCCATGGGGGTAGGGGAGGTGTCCTTGGCTTTCTTCTAGGCTAAGGCTTGGACTTGTGTAAAGGGGTTGGATATTTGGAGTGATTTAAGCAAAATATCAAGAATAGTAATATCTAGATATTTAACTTACTTTATCCCATGACCAAAACTTCATCCTAATGCTTCTAGATTAGTGGCTAATCTCTAGTTTAGGGTAGGATAGGTTAGGGACTAATCATGGGACTTTAACCATGATTAAATAATAATAAAATCACATAATCTCAAATAAAGTCTAGTAAATTACCAAAATATCCTTTAGGCTAAAAATCACTAATTTGGTGTTCTAAGCCTATGGCTAAGCTCTCATGGTCATGGCAACTTCTAGGTTAGAGAAAACTAGGATTTATACTAAGTTATACTAACCAAAATCACAAAGTCGTAAGTCATGACTTAGCATGACTTAGAAAATGGTTTAATCACACTAATAATCACCAAAATCATATCATGACTAAAATACTATTAATTAATAATAAAAATAATAAATTTTCAAAAATATCCCAATTTCAGAAAACTGGGTGCTACAAGTCTACCCTCCTTAGAAAATTTTGTCCTCGAAATTAGAATGGTCATACTCCTTCTAGGTCAAACACCCCAACTATCACAGTCTCAAACACACAGTCCGATAATCATATGCGTCTGTCCGAAATCATGATATTCGGAATCTTCGTCATGCTAGTGAGCAAGGCTACGATATTCACAGAGTCCTCGACTAAGGTACATACCTCTAGAATCATGGTATTTAAAATTTTCGCATTGCCGCATGCCTGGCCGCGAAAACCTTAAATTCCCACATCCGAGAAATACGTCCAAAATCCGACTATATGTCCTCACTATGCCAGCTAACATGAATATAGAAGACTCTAGATCCCATGATCGAGACGACCTAGCCCATACGACTTATCTCAGAAGAAAAATAATTCACAATAAAATATTCGGACAAAATTTATCAACTATAAGGAACAGATAGAATCGAAATTCCAAGACAGTTATAAGGAGGCAAATGCGGAAATAGAATCGAAAAGGTTGGAACCTGCAATCAGCTCTCCCTCTGTCTGTGCATCATCGACTGCCATGGCGAAAGCTCGCCCCGGCTGGCCTCCCTTGGCCTGCTGCTGATGCAGGGCAAACCTCTGCTGCTGAGTCTGCAACGGTGGTCCTGTCTGCTGCCCTGTCGGAGCTCTAGCTCCTGCTACTGTCTGAGTCAATCGTGCCAAGTTCTTGGAACACTCCTTCAACTGATGCTCTGCTGAACCACAAAGCAAACACAGGCCCTGCCTCTTCCTGCAGTCGTCCCATCCGTGACCTTTCTTCTTGCAGAAGTTACACATAGGGTGCTGTTGCTGCCTGGATGCCTGCTGGTGAAGTATATGTCCCTGGCCCTGAAACGGCTGCTGAACTGGCCTCTGCTGCTGTATGTGAGGGCGCTTGGCTGGCCCTGCACTAGAACTAGCCCCTAAGGTATCACTGCCCCTCTTCGGCTTGAGGCCGAAGTCCTCCTCTGCAATCTGTGCATCCATCAATATCTGATCGAACGTCGCGTCACGACGTCCCGAGGTGCGGGTGCGCACTGCATGAATAAGTCCCCTACGGAACTTACGAGCCTTCTGCCCCTCATCCTGGATCATATCGGGAGCGAACCTGCTAAGGCCGAAGAACTCAGCTGCATACTCGTCCACCGACGAGTTCCCCTGCACTAGACCCACGAACTGGCCCTCCAATGCTGTAAGAGCCACGTCCGGGAAGAACTTCTCCTTGAAGAGCCTCCGGAAGTTCTTCCAAGTCAGCCCTCTCACCGACGCACGAGGAACCGTACGGTACCATGTCAGCGCAATGTCGAAGAATCGGCTGGCTGCGGCCGAAACCCAAAGCGCTCTAGGAAGCTCTGCCAGCTCCATGCTCCGCTGTACATCCTCTAGCCAGTCGTCTGCATAGAGGATGCCCTCCGTGCCTGTGAAGTCCCTGGAGCTCATCTTTCTGAAGTCCAATACTGTCCCCGGCCTGGACTGCTGCTGGTACGGCTGCTGGCCAGTAGGGCCCTGCACCGTACCCGGTGCCACTCTCTCTACTGCTGCTAGGGCAAGCTGATGCGAGTTCTCCATACTCTGCCTCAGCATCTCGATCTGTCGGTGTGATGCCTCCGACTGGCGCTGCGACGCCTCTGCCTGGGCCTGCTGTGTCTCCATCATCTGCTGAAGGAGAAGGAACATATGGTGCGTATCCCTCGGTACCGGTGGTGGTGGCAGCAGTATCTCCGGAACAACGGCCGTAACCCTCTGGGGTGGAGGTGGTAAACCTCCCTGTGCAACTGCCTGGGTCTCCGGAATAGTAGAATCACTGGGGGCAGTCTCGTGAACCTCCTCCTCTGCCTGATCAGATCTCTCAGGCAAACTACTCGATCCAGTGGCCTGCGGGTGCGTCTTCGTCATCCTGGAGATGAATTGAAACAAAGAGGTCAATATGGCACATGAGTAGATTTATCAAGGAAGGACAGTTAAATTAATACAAGGGAAGTAATCATGATAATCAAAAGATCGAAAATTTCCTAAGTTTGATTGAGAAACTCCTATCATGTCCTAGGTCCTATGTCCTAATTGCAGGCTCGTAATTAGTACTCTAAGTCGAGCACCATTACGAGATCGCACTAACTGCGACACTGACCTGCATGGGCCACCACAAAAATGTGTCACGACCCGCACCCTGATTAAGGGCACGAGAACGTGGGTACGTCCAGCCTACGCCGCAGTATCGGCGGTAGAACGCTGTATAGGTTATCTATAACAACTAACATCTAACAATAAGACATATAAACCTGTCATCTCCGCACGGAGGTATAACATAACATCTCAACTCTATATCTCAAACACAAGTCTAGGAAAGACAAGATAGAACATGATATGGAATCAGACGAAAGAAAAAACTGAATATATATAGAGTTATCACACCACACAAAGTAGATATCCAACACAATAAGTACAAGATCTGAAATATAACTAAGTCACAACTAACAATCGGAACAATCCGATACAAAACTGAAAGCTGTAAACACTAGACTAGACTAGACACCCTCTACTGAGCTAGATGCTCCTCAGGCTCCTGAAGGTCACCCTCATGTGTCCCATAGAAGGTAGGACAGTCACCATCATCATCTGTAATATTTTCAACAGGCCCAGTCAGGACAGGAACGAGCACAATACATCTCACGCAGTTCATATCAGGTTGGGAAATGTAAAGCATGCATAGAGTAAGATACATGAACTGTAAAGAATATATGTAAAACGAGAGAGATTTGATAACTGGAAATATCTATATATATGATAAGTAAGAACTGTAGGTAACCTGTGATTTAGAGCATGATATGGTTATATAAACGGGCTTAGGACATATACAAGATTTCACAAGATTTCACAAGAGTTTGTACAAGATGGGATTTGATCACATAACCATTTCCTACTCACCCTCCCCAATCAATACACAAGGATCCAGTCAAGTTACGTTACTTTGTACAAGAGGTTTTTATCATGTTTGCTCACGTGATCATGAGAGTACAAGATTGCACAAGAGTATACATGAAAGCGGTGTACATGAAATACAAGATGTTCGTGAAAAGCACATGACAACTGTATCTGATGCACCCCGAGGGAGATAACATCGCATAACAAGATCCATATAGTACCAATCCGTGATAATGACGTGACAGCATCATGTAAAGTAATCTAAAGCAAGAATATAAGTCCTAACAAGCATGAAAAGATCAGAGAATGTACTCGCCTGTCACCCTGTATGACTGATATGAATAGATGTCCGAACTGGTGTCACAGAGTCCTATTTAGAGTAAAACAGGTCACAACATATCCACAATGGTAAAAAATAGAGTATACAATGCATACTACATGATTCTAGGTCAATCTGGTCAAAAGTCAACTCTTGGTCAACTCTAAAGTCAAACTAGTCAAAGTTAGGTCAACACTAGTCAACTAGTTAGGGTTTTAGTCAAACTAGTCAAACTAGTTGTTTTAGGTCATTCCTAGTCATTTCTAGGTGAACTAGGTCACTTTTGACCTAAGGTTGACTTTGGTCAACCCTTAGTAATCAAAGGTCAACATGTTGGTTTTGGGCCATTAGGGTTAGCCCCAAGCCATTGGCTAGAAATCCTAGGCCATAGGCTAATGATGGGGTTTTCATATAAACCTATAACTAGGAGTCATATATATATATATATATATATATATATATATATATATATATATATATATATATATATATATATATATATATATATATATATATATATATATATATATATATATATATATATATATATATATGACTCCTAGTTATATATATATATATATATATATATATATATATATATATATATATATATATATATATATATATATATATAACTAGGAGTCATATATATATATATATATATATATATATATATATATATATATATATATATATATATATATATATATATTATATATATATATATATATATATATATATATATATAATATATATATATATATATATATATATATATATATAATATATATATATATATATATATATATATATATATATATATATATATATATATATATATAACTATATCTATATATATAGATACACACTATCTATCACAACCCAATATCAATACAAACCCATATACTTTTAATACACTATATTGACCTAATGAGACCTAACACAAAATATACATATATATCATTTATATATATATATATATATATATATATATACAATACATATATATATAACTATATATATATTACATATATATATAGAGGGAAAGGAAGTGAGAGAGAGTGAGACAGAGACTGTGAGAAAGAGGGGGGGTGAAGTCTGGACAGTAGACAGTAGGGGGAGGGTTCCAGGAATTCTGGAACCAAAGTGGCTCCCAACACACACACACAATATAACATATATACATACATATGTATATATATATATAACTACACACACACCACCAATTCTCCCCAAATTCGACCCACACTCACAAATACATATGTACTACACCTATACACACTAAAATACACTAGTCCAATGTATTAAACATAAGGAAAATCAATTTGAAACTCGATTTCCAAAACTGGAAAATAAACCCAAAACTGTTAACAGTGCACAGTGCACTCGAAATGGGGTAATTCGAATTACCCATACTAAATCGAGCTAAGACTCGAAACAAACGGTTGGTAACTAATGCCCCATAGATACTCTAGTGTCCCAAGTCACTGACACGACACCACGACACAGTTTCACGTGTCCAAACACGCAAAACATCCACCCGGGTAAATACTGATACGCGCACACGAAAATAGTGTCGTGCACGCGTTCCAGGAGCTCGTGGACACACCACGAGATACGACACGTCTCGTGGTCGTGCATACGTGTAGCCCACACGTAGGGCTACACATTCCACACCCTGACACGTGTCCACGACACGCGTGGACACAGAACGAACTCCGTATCAGTCGTGAAAACACGACTGATACACGCGAGTTCAGGCCGCGTCGTGCACGCGGTTACACGCGTCGTACACGCGACACAGGATACGAAGCACCACGTGCTCGTGTCCACGTGTACGCCACGTATAGGACTTCATGCCCGTGTCACTACGAGATGCTCTAGTGTCGTGTCCATGCGACACGACACACTCAAAGCTGTGCGCGCGCGCGTGTGCGCTGACAGCGCGTGTCCAGTACGAGTGAGTTTTCTCACTCGACACGACACGACGCGACACGAGACTTTGGGGGCATGCTCGCAGACATTGCCCCTGTCACGCCCCGACCCGGGAAATCGCTCGTCCTCGCTAGATTTTACCCGAATCATCATCATCGCTGGGGCGTGATGCCGCACGAGCCTGGAGTTGCGCTCGTGCAAGGCAAGATAACAGGTTCACATAGAACTATCTCAAATCGATAACATAAGCAGCGAAAGAAAACAAGTGAAACATAAGAATCTTTTTTATTAATATTGAACTGAAGGTTACAAAGGCTCTGAATAGCCCAACATAAAATGCCAATTGGCTACAACGCTCATGATCTCTCTAGCTCACAAAGGATTTCATTGCTCCATACATTATGCCTCTTTATAGCCACCAAGTAGTCTTCGGCCGAACATCTCCATGTCGCAAGTCCGAACGCATATGCGGAAGCTCCTCTTGAACGCCAAGGACTCCATACCTCGGCACGTCCAAGCCAAGCTCCGCCCCGAGCTGATCATAACCTGAACCTGCACATAAACTAGTGGGGGTTTAGTGCTTTCGTCCTCGCTTCGCACTGATCAAGGCCCGCTCACACCCAAACCAAACACTTAATCATTTAGTGAGCATGCATCTTACTTTGTGGTCTTTCTATTTAGCCTTAGGATCAATTTTATGGCAAGACTTATACATAGCACATATTCATAAATGTGTCCCACACCGTGTTCCTGCAGCAGATACAGTTAGCCATAACATAAACGTAAACATAGTGTTCGTGCTCATGCCGTCCCATTTTCCTTAGCCTGCAGTGGTTAGAACTTAACATAAGCCAACATATGATTCACGCAACCGACTATTCATAAACATAAACATATGCATAATGGGTGGCAGGCCCTGCGCCTGCACCCAGCTCTCATCTCAGCCCACCGGCCCTATCTATATGAAGGTCACGGTGTTTCGCACCGTAATGGACTTGGCATCTCATATGTGTAAGCCTACAATCGCTTCGATACGGGTTGCTAGCCCAGTATCCGAAGGATCCCAAACTTACGGATATCATAGCTTATCACAGCACTGGACGGTCGCAATCCGTCCGAATGTTGTGCACCATAAATACCACACATAATTCCCTCCTAGGCCGAACAGTCCCGGCGCCCCGGCGTAACCGTTCGAGGGAAGCCGCACCCGTGCACGGGCAATCCGAGTCCATTGACCATGCAATACGTTCCATATCATACAATCCATAGCATACCAACCGATCTCGTATTCCATAAACATAGTGTCGCACATAAACGGTTTCCCGTGCCATAAACATAATCTACCATTCGCATGGGGAGCTCCGTCGGCGTTATGCCCCAACACATCCATATTGATGCACGATGCCCAACAGCTTAGTCGTCTCGTACTCATAATCACGCATCCCGTTCATAATGTTATTCGCATAGCCTACTCCATATTTACTTAGTCATTTCGTAGCTTAAGTGCGCAAAGGCACGCTCAGCACCATAATCAATGTTCTACGCCTAGAGTTCAATGTTCTCGGAGCCGTGCACATGATGCACATCTCGATATTGTCTTTCAATGTTCTACCATCATTGCCCTACCGCGACTCGTGCACTCGATGCACGTCGCTTCAATATTTCGATTGTTCAATGTTCTATCTTAGTGTTCAACGTATACTTAGACACTTACTCGCCGAGCCACTCTCGCTAACTCGATAACATATTATGCAACCATAACGTATTTTATTAGACGTGAAGGAATAGGGAGAGAGAGTCAAGAACCCGCCCACCTTAAGCCGATACGCCTTGCCGCCTCGCCGATTGAAGCGTCTCGCTTCCATAACTCGATCGCATAGCTAACTCCCGGACTTAGCCATTCCTTTGCTCTACTCGGTTGATTTGGCCTATCGTGCCCATGCCACAATCCGTTGCAAGGCCACGATTTGGTTTTACGGATACTTCATTGCATGAGGCAAAATGCCGACCTCTTATCGTCCAGCGTAGAAGCATAGCCTGCGCACCAGATCAACTAAAATCAGCACTTGCTCAAGCGGGACTTACTCTTTGCATCGATTCGATTCATAGATTCCAACCGACTCAAAGCTTACCTTTGGCCAACATAACACTTGTATCGATTCGCATCGATACCTTGTCGGGTCAACGCAACTCTTCGAGTCAACGACTCATCGTAATGTACCGATGCGGAGCGGGGCATTACATAATATACCACTCAAAATCAGGTTCGTCCTCGAACCGAAACCAACACTTAATCCAAGTGCCTCGCATAGATCGCTTCACGATCTCGTACCATCGTTGAATCATACAACTTAGTTTGGATCATACACATATTTTAGGCGTCCCACCAATATATGCATTTCAGCCAAGCTCAGTTGTAGGATATCGGAACAAACTAACAAGCTCAACTTAAATCCTCAAGCACCAATCAGTCCGTATTCGACTTAGTCATATCTTAGCGCCTATTCCCAAAATACTCTTCGTATGCATTATCCCATAACATGCGATCATCTTCCAACATCTTGTACATAACTTAATTCAACCATAACTTTGATCTTGTGAGTTTCTCGTCGGCCACCTAACACTCGTATTGCATCAACTCATTGCGCATCCGATCACAACAATTCTCCGCAATGCCTACTCGCCCAACCGTTTCCTATCTCTCGCATAACTCGAACTTTCATCCAATCATTCATACACTTGGCCTTAATGACATGGACTAAGTCCACATGTCTCCATTATCCTTTACTTACAATCCATACTAAGTCTCGACGCAACTATCCATACGTGATCCACATTCTCTCGCTCTATCCATACGTTGCGTCTGGGGCTACCCCCGCTAGGTAACTTTATCCAGACATCGTGCTCGCATTCTTCCGATACAGAGGTCAACTTGAGTCTACGATGCTCAAAGGCAACAATCTTTCTGACCCAAGGTCTCTTACGATATGCCTATCTCCTATACTCGACCGAGTACGAATCCTTTACTTAGTCCCCGTTTCAATCTCGACCAGTTCGTTTCGTAACATAGATCGCGCTCAATACACATGGCCTAACCGTTACTCAACCGATCTGCGACACACTCTTAGGGTCGTTCTACTATCCGTTATTCTCATACATTGCAAAATTCTTGCAATCGCCTTACCGCGTCACTACACTAAGCACGTTCCTCGATATCTATTTGATCGTCGACTAGCCAACAACTCGAATACTTATTTGATCGATCGTAACTCTCTGACCGTATCGATTCTAGTACTCGCTAACTTTCGAAACACGATACTCGCTCGCTTAGACTTATCCTCAACATGCACTACCTCATTCCTTATTCTTCTTACGCGACTTCTTTAGGGTCATCCTATGGGACTTCAACATTCACTTGATTTGGCGGTCAAGTCTTCTAGGGTCATCTGCCCCGAAACTACGCTCGATAATTGAAGATCATCAACGAGGGACAGTTACAACGAACCATGCTATATCCTATCGCGGAGCCAAATCAATTCTCGATATTTCCTATACGACTTTACCCAATCCGACATACCTTACCAATCTGTAATTTATCCATCCCATGCGCAACTGATGCGCCGCTACTACTCGAGTCACTTAGGCACTACCGTTGACAATATCGCACAATCCTCAATTCCACCTTCGCATCAAACCACAAGTCCATATCAAATTTGCCACGCCTCACAAGTTCGATCATGCCCACTGGATGAATCACCATACCAGTGCTCACGCAGAATGATCGTCCAAATTTGACGTGACGCATGTGCGAGGCTGGTGTTGCGCTCGCTCAAGACAAGAATGTCAACATAGTGGTGATCCGCGAAGCAATCCAGACACTTTCGATTTCATCCGAGCAACATCCATCGACTCTCAATTTCTCCGAAGCATTCCTACCGTTATCATCCAAACTGCCATCGACTTAACTTGCATCTTATTCATCCAACAACAATGCTCAACATAATTTTCGTTCATTTGATCAGAGTATCCCCGAGTTATTGCATATCGTCTTTGATACGCCTCAATACCATCGTCGATATGCATAACTTGAACATCTTCCTTTCTCATAAGCTCAAACTCGTTGCAATCACTGCCATTATCTGAACTCGAATACGAATCAAGTCTCGCACACATCCATTCTCATATTCCTAACTCGCACTCCCAAATCGTGCAACCGACTCATCATACTAACTCAATTTCATTCGTACGATTCTCCGTACCTACTCAATTCGTTCCGAAGAAGTCTCCGTACTAACTCAACATAAGTTCGACCGGGTCGACTATTTCCTCAACGTAACATTCATTCGTATATGCTCGGCCTATCGTTCAACTTATACTTAACAAATTTTCGACCGACGTATCATCTATAGATGCGACTTCACACATAATCATTCAACTCAATTCATCAAGGCATACTTGCATCGACTTCTATCAAGTCATTCCCACTCAAGTCTCAGTATTATTCCGTCCGTTGCGGACAAACATATCGTAACCACATAATCGTTTCGACGAAACCTATCGTAAGTCACCAAGCGGTTTAACATAGCTATCGTTAAGTGGTATCCCATATACCACTCAGGATCGAGCCTATCGTTATCGACACAATACTTCGTTATACTTGCTCGCATAATTGGTATTGCATATACCACTCGGAATCGAGTCATTACTCGACATCACACTCCGCATAGGTCCGACATCTATTTCAACTTAACCGTCCCGTATGGCGATCCTTCCGATCCCAGCTCTAACATTAGCTCAAGTTTGACATACATTCAATCTAACCGTACCATGGCGATCATCTCGATCCCATCCGCAACATTCGCTTATTCAAAGCTCAACGCGACATATGGCCAACATACACGTTCGCCAACTCAAACTCGACTTAGCGACCATCTCGACTCGTTATTATCGCATCCACGATCTTCGAATCCCGCTCGTTGCAGCTTGTGCAACAACTTAGTCTCGATACTTAAGGTCTTTACTCAATCTCGCACAACATATCGCTATCCACCCGCATAGCCATACAACGCACATCATACCGTATCAACTCGTTGCACTGATGCAACGAACGATCCACGACTTGCTGCACTCCGTACAACCGACAACACATAATCCTTCACATAGCCACATAATACATATTGCCTCACATATCGACTCGTTGCACTTCGTGCAACCAACAACACATATCTCTCGCACTTCGTGCGATCAACAACACATAACTCCTCGCACTTCGTGCGACCGATAACACATAGCTCCTCGCACTGCGTACGACCAACAATACGCATATTATTGCACTTCATGCAACCAACATCGCCATATTCGTTGCACTTCGTGCGACCAGCACTCTCCGACGGCACCCGAAGATAACGTAATAGTCACGACATACTTGTGGCAGACGTATGCAACTTAATATAGACTTATTGTATGGAACATCCAATGTAGCGTCGAGTAGATCCATGAGCCATGCGGTTGCGGAAACAACTTAGAGTCAACTGAATTTCAATATCGAAGCAAATGAGGGTCAAAGAGATTCACGCACGGTCCAAAGGATGGAACCGCTCTGATACCAACTTGTCACGCCCCGACCCGGGAAATCGCTCGTCCTCGCTAGATTTTATCCGAATCATCGTCATCGCTGGGGCGTGATGCCGTACGAGCCTGGAGTTGCGCTCGTGCAAGGCAAGATAACAGGTTCACATAGAACTATCTCAAATCGATAACATAAGCAGCGGAAGAAAACAAGTGAAACATAAGAATCTCTTTTATTAATATTGAACTGAAGGATACAAAGGCTCTGAATAGCCCAACATAAAATGCCAATTGGCTACAACGCTCATGATCTCTCTAGCTCACAAAGGATTTCATTGCTCCATACATTATGCCTCTTTATAGCCACCAAGTAGTCTTCGGCCGAACATCTCCATGTCGCAAGTCCGAACGCATATGCGGAAGCTCCTCTTGAACGCCAAGGACTCCATACCTCGGCACGTCCAAGCCAAGCTCCGCCCCGAGCTGATCATAACCTGAACCTGCACATAAACTAGTGGAGGTTTAGTGCTTTCGTCCTCGCTTCGCACTGATCAAGGCCCGCTCACACCCAAACCAAACACTTAATCATTTAGTGAGCATGCATCTTACTTTGTGGTCTTTCTATTTAGCCTTAGGATCAATTTCATGGCAAGACTTATACATAGCACATATTCATAAATGTGTCCCACGCCGTGTTCCTGCAGCAGATACAGTTAGCCATAACATAAACGTAAACATAGTGTTCGTGCTCATGCCGTCCCATTTTCCTTAGCCTGCAGTGGTTAGAACTTAACATAAGCCAACATATGATTCACGCAACCGACTATTCATAAACATAAACATATGCATAATAGGTGGCAGGCCCTGCGCCTGCACCCAGCTCTCATCTCAGCCCACCGGCCCTATCTATATGAAGGTCACGGTGTTTCGCACCGTAATGGACTTGGCAGCTCATATGTGTAAGCCTACAATCGCTTCGATACGGGTTGCTAGCCCAGTATCCGAAGGATCCCAAACTTACGGATATCATAGCTTATCACAGCACTGGACGGTCGCAATCCGTCCGAATGTTGTGCACCATAAATACCACACATAATTCCCTCCTAGGCCGAACGGTCCCGGCGCCCCGGCGTAACCGTTCGAGGGAAGCCGCACCCGTGCACGGGCAATCCGAGTCCATTGACCATGCAATACGTTCCATATCATACAATCCATAGCATACCAACCGATCTCGTATTCCATAAACATAGTGTCGCACATAAACGGTTTCCCGTGCCATAAACATAATCTACCATTCGCATGGGAAGCTCCGTCGACGTTATGCCCCAACACATCCATATTGATGCACGACGCCCAACAGCTTAGTCGTCTCGTACTCATAATCACGCATCCCGTTCATAATGTTATTCGCATAGCCTACTCCATATTTACTTAGTCATTTCGTAGCTTAAGTGCGCAAAGGCACGCTCAGCACCATAATCAATGTTCTACGCCTAGAGTTCAATGTTCTCGGAGCCGTGCACATGATGCACATCTCGATATTGTCTTTCAATGTTCTACCATCATTGCCCTACCGCGACTCGTGCACTCGATGCACGTCGCTTCAATATTTCGATTGTTCAATGTTCTATCTTAGTGTTCAACGCATACTTAGACACTTACTCGCCGAGCCACTCTCGCTAACTCGATAACATATTATGCAACCATAACGTATTTTATTAGACGTGAAGGAATAGGGAGAGAGAGTCAAGAACCCGCCCACCTTAAGCCGATACGCCTTGCCGCCTCGCCGATTGAAGCGTCTCGCTTCCATAACTCGATCGCATAGCTAACTCCCGGACTTAGCCATTCCTTTGCTCTACTCGGTTGATTTGGCCTATCGTGCCCATGCCACAATCCGTTGCAAGGCCACGATTTGGTTTTGCGGATACTTCATTGCATGAGGCAAAATGCCGACCTCTTATCGTCCAGCGTAGAAGCATAGCCTGCGCACCAGATCAACTAAAATCAGCACTTGCTCAAGCGGGACTTACTCTTTGCATCGATTCGATTCATAGATTCCAACCGACTCAAAGCTTACCTTTGGCCAACATAACACTTGTATCGATTCGCATCGATACCTTGTCGGGTCAACGCAACTCTTCGAGTCAACGACTCATCGTAATGCACCGATGCGGAGCGGGGCATTACAGCCCCCTTGTCTGTGTCAAATATTTCATGTCCTAGTGGCCTGTGTAGTGCACACGAGGTGTCGGGTAGCAGGGCATGCACGATGGGCTCGTGCGGTCGGTTCGTGTCCAATTTGGACACGGACACAGCACTAAAATGTGCTCAGTCCACATGTTTAGTGATCAGCATGTATAGGGCTACAAATTCGTGTAATTTGTTTCACAGTTTGATAAAATCGAATCCATTGTGGCATTTCACCAAACAAGGATTTAGCCCTACGATACGTGTCCGATACGGACACCAAAACACATCTAATTCCCACCAAACTTTACCCACAGTATTGTTATTCCTATATGAATGCATTTGTGATAGAAAAACAGGAATTTGACTAAGTTTGTGAGAAAATACCTATTGTGCAAAACCAAGGAAAAACAAGGAAAATGGGGGTTGTGCTTCCTTCAATTTGATGATGTCCAATGCCTCCAAATCCTTGATTGCTAGTTCCCCTTAGTACCCTAGATGTTGTAGGGTCCCAATGCAAGAGACTAGAGTGAATTTGGATCAAGAATGATCAAGTTGTGAAGGTTTGAAGAAAAATGGATTTTCTAGGAATTAATTTCATGTAAATTATTCATGAATTAATTCAATAGGGTTTTATAGAATTATGGGCTGCCAAGGGGGGGTCCTTGGCTGCCATGGGGGTAGGGGAGGTGTCCTTGGCTTTCTTCTAGGCTAAGGCTTGGACTTGTGTAAAGGGGTTGGATATTTGGAGTGATTTAAGCAAAATATCAAGAATAGTAATATCTAGATATTTAACTTACTTTACCCCATGACCAAAACTTCATCCTAATGCTTCTAGATTAGTGGCTAATCTCTAGTTTAGGGTAGGATAGGTTAGGGACTAATCATGGGACTTTAACCATGATTAAATAATAATAAAATCACATAATCTCAAATAAAGTCTAGTAAATTACCAAAATACCCTTTAGGCTAAAAATCACTAATTTGGTGTTCTAAGCCTATGGCTAAGCTCTCATGGTCATGGCAACTTCTAGGTTAGAGAAAACTAGGATTTATACTAAGTTATACTAACCAAAATCACAAAGTCGTAAGTCATGACTTAGCATGACTTAGAAAATGGTTTAATCACACTAATAATCACCAAAAATCATATCATGACTAAAATACTATTAATTAATAATAAAAAATAATAAATTTTCAAAAATATCCCAATTTCAGAAAACTGGGTGCTACATAATCCGGCCATCACATCTAGTGTACCGGTTTGAGGGCAAGTGCTTTCTGGAACCGTACTTACCAAGCCAATTTTCTCGACAATTCGGCTATGATCAACTGCATGTGGGTAATGCCACCACCTGTTTACAGGCTAAGGGTTACCTAATAGATGGTGCCAAGGATTGGAGATATTACAATACAAGAGGCACAAAGGCCACATTCTCGATGCCCTATGTCTCCCAGATAGGCCCGCGTATGTTATATACATACGCGAACTTTTATACTTTGGCCACCACCTTAACCAAAGCTTTCACCTGGCTGACAGTTTTGCCAGTGATAGACATTCAAGAGCTGAAGTTTGCACTGCACAATCCTTCATAGATGAAGAGAATCACGAACCCGCTGACGAACCTCTGGAAGCCTCTCTCGTAGGCTTCTGTGATAAAGTCAACAATCCGCTAGATGTGTCACTGAAGATACGGAAGGAGAAGTCCCCTGTAAGGGACTTGGGAGAAAAAGAAAAACTGGAGAGTCATCTGCTCCTCACCCTGGTGATCTCCCTTCTTCTTCTAAGGCTGTAGGAAAGAAAAAGAAGAACACATTGGTCATTACTGAGCAGCCCACCACCAGGACTACGCGGTCCCAGACAAAGTAGATGTAGACTGGAGTATCTCCTGGAGG